>CM070763.1:14132589-14696353 GCA_036346245.1 Bonia amplexicaulis
ATATGAATGCAAGTCTGCGTAAAGTTGAGCAAGAACCTGAGTTAGCAGTGAGGTAAACGCATTATGTCTATTTGTTTAATATCATCGTTATACCAGCTAACAGAAGTCACGTAACTACAGCTTAAAGAGAAATCCCCCCAAGTTGTTTTCTTTGGTAGCGTTGGGAATTTGTCAAGATTACCCAGCATGCATTCTTTGACAAGACATATTTTTATATGGGTAATGATTGATTATTCTCTCTCAGTGAATCCAGGTAGACGGAAACAACTTCAAAGCAGAGAAGCAAAACAGGCTGAGATCAATATATGCAGCGGCAACAGAATCGCCAATATGTGAGATGCTTCTGCAGTTTAATTTCTACACATTTCAAATATTTTCTTCTCCGGATATTTGAATACGTCTGAAGTGTTTCCTTTGGTTGGATCTTCAACAGATTCGCAGATATGGGCGTATAGATTGTGAAAGCTCGAGAGAATTGGAGCTGATTCACCGATCTCAGTTTTCGAGTAAATTAGTTAACATTCTTTGTATGTTACCCGTTCGCAAGCGTATATCTCAACGAAATCCTGTTATCGCTCTCTTCAACACACTGGAGCATGTTTTGACCAATAATTCACAAACAAGGCCCACGAAATCCTGTCGTCCGCCCACTAACATTATACCTCGACGCATTTACGGCCCAACATTAGGTCCACTATATCTCGTACACGGCCCAATAGCGGGCCCCTGAAAATCACACGAGGCCCAAGTAAGCTCGCCGCCGGCCCACTAGAATCGCACAAGGCCCAATTTAACACCATGAAATTTCCTTCAGGCCCAACACATACCATATGCGGTTCCAACTGGGCCGTTAAAGCCTACTAAAATCGCATCCTCTGCCCTTCGTTTTGACATATTTAAGGGCCTGCTCCGCTCGGTAAACTTTTCGCCAGACACACAATATCATACCGATCCGTTAGGTTCCGCGACGCTCACACAAATAGAGCCAATTTTTTTTGTACCGTCCTTCCAGATCTACGACTATTTAATGTCCCCCAACACACGGTCTAGCAGATGCATTATCGTAATCCGAAAAGAAGCACACCTAGTTTCAGACAAGCTAACAACAAATGCCAAGACTCGTCTACTCTAAGGTCATCGATCCACAGATTATTCAATCACCACTCTTGTGAAAAAAACTATTACAGAAAGCATAATTTTTTTCCTATTTCACACACAATAAATGGCAGCGATGCGAAAACCAATAATCATGAAAAGAATTAACTAGATCCGTTCAAACCTGTGCAGCAAAACTTCACCTGCTGTGGTAGACAAACAATGCATGCAGTGAATAATGCTCAAAACCAAGTTTAAAACTAGCCCCACAACAGTCGGTAGACAACAGCAAGTTTCAGAAACCTAAATTGGCAAATGCCATAAGCTGAGTTCGAAAATCCTGTTATCGCTCTCTTCTCCGTGGCGTCTCTTATCATCTGTAGCGATCGTTTTTCTCATGACCATGGTCTCGCCACCTGTCCCTCCCCCTTTCTCTGTCTCTACTCCGGCTTCGGCGACGCTCCCTTCCATGACCATCCCTATCTCTGTTCCTGCTTTCTCTTTCATCATAGTCCCTACCCCTATCTCTGCTACCCTCTCTACCATCTCTTCCACTGGAACCTACAACAACAATGAACAGCAGTTATGGTTTGGCACTGACAAAGGAAATGCTCCTACAACTACTTTAGCTCCATTTGCCATTGTGGTGCATTTCATAAATCTCCATGTAATAACCCATTTTGAAACTTTTTACATGATAATTATATCTTACTGAGTACAGAAAATACTTTAAAGATGACGATCCCAAACAAAGCCTTAATGAACAAATGAGGATTAAAAGTAAGACAATAAAGTGAACAATACCAAGTTGCTCATCATCCCATCCAGCATCTCCAGATCCACGAAGACTATGTATTTCAGTTTGCTGTGCTTTAGCACGAAATTTCTTCTTGAGGTTGCCAAATTCATCATACATCTCTCCATCATCCTATAAAATGAATAAAATTTAGACACTGAAACTCACGGTTGTGATACAATACAAAAATATACAAGACAACCTACCTCCTCAGCCTCTTTGCGGCGCCTTTTAGTTTCTTCCAGTTCTTCTTCATCAAGCTCTTTATACCCGCCACCCCGGCCACCTCTGCAGAGGAAGTAATTGAAAAGAAAAACGTCAAGGCTCATACACAGAGCTTGCATGCATAAGACACTACAAAGCTGCTCGGTATGTGACCATAAAATACCACACTCAGTTGTTGTGTGTCAAGCCTGGTGGGAAATTTCAGCATCAGATTTGGCATAAGTTTGCCGGACTCAAACTACTTCAAACTACCTACACACTATGATAGCCACAGATTCAGTCATGACCAAAATAATGGCCAAGGCATTGTGGCATACCACACTTCTCTGTGTCCAGTTTTGTTCATAAAGAGCAAAAGGCCAATACAGAGCAGCATGTCATAACACTTGGCCTAATGTTCGGTTTGTGGACAAAAAATATAGCTGCCACTAGCTGGCTTCAAGGCAATTTCAGAACAAAATGTGTGCCAAGTTTTAGCACAAAAGCAAGTATTAGTTACCACAAAAAGTGTAGGAAAAAACCTCCGAATAACTGCACAGCTGAGTGTATACCACTTTAGTCATGACCCAAAAAGCCTCTTTAATACCTTTTATAATAACCAAATGCAACTATTCACAACATGAATTGACGCTACAGCTCACATCATATTAGGTAGGACTATTTCACTTGAGTATGAATGAAAATTTCAAATTTAACTAGCATGGTAATGATTAACGAACATGACATGCAAATGGTGCATGTATGTTACCTCACACCACCTTCATTGTGACCAGGTTTGGTGGTGTTACATATATTACATTTGAATCGCTTAGCCCAGTTTATATTGCCACACCTGAAACACACATGGAAATAAATTTTATGTCAGATGGAGGTTCTATGATACGGTCAAAACGATATACCTTTCTATTGCATGCCTAAAAAACTTAAGTTTGGGTGGGCCAGGACCCCCTCCCCCGAGCTGGGCAGGATCCATCTCATTGCCAGACCACCCAAGCACAGGGCCAAAAAAATTGTGCAAATTTGAATTTTAGTGGGGTTAAAAATCATAGAAATCCTTAAGGTAAGCACAGGCAGCAGCTAGCCCAATGGCAAGTCTCGTGGTTTGCATTGATCCCAGCTGCATCCACATTTTTTCCCTATCTCTACCTCACATGAGGTCCCACAGCTTCAAACATGGAGAAAATAACCTGTGGGGTGGGGAGTCAAACACACGACCTCCCGCACGGCGCATGTGAGCTTTGCCACTAGGCTAGTTGCACTCCTTTGACTATATCATGGTTGAGGTTTCTTTTATCCTTAACTTTAAAGTTTAAAATTCAAATTTGATTCAAAAATTTAGGGCGGTAACTGAACTGGTACCAAAATTTTAAAACGATAGATTTTCCCTGCCCAAAGCATTGCCAAGGTTTCAAAATTGCTGCAGGAACAGCACATAACAGTAGAGTTTGAGATTTGAAGTAGGCACATAACCATCCAAAGCACTACCCAGAAAAATTCATGCAGGAACAGCAACCAGACAGAAATACAAATGAAAGAAAAGGGTGAACAAATGAGGAAAATCACAGAAATGAAAAAGTGTTCTTACATTGGACATGGCCAATCATTTGGTCCAAACAGCCCAGGAGGACCACCAACAGTGTGGTTGGTTCCTCTTGTGTCAGTGCTACCACGGCCTCTACCCTTACCACCACCGCCAGCACCTGTTCCACTAGCACCAGCAGGGCGAGCGGCTCCACATCGGTTACAAACACCACGGAAGGCAAAATTTACATTGCCACAACTGGGAGAAGAAATGGAGTAAAATAAAACAGATTACATAGTAAAAACCAATTTAGTCAACAAGAAAACCAATTTAGTCAACAAGACAAAGATTGTGTCAAAGTGGCAGAAAACTTGCTCACCCATAACAGTAACAGACCTTGTATTTGGACACAGCCAATCCCCATCTTGCTGCCAACCTTTTCCTGGACCATCACTGTGTCCTCTACCTCCGCCAGCCCCATTATCCAAGTCATCTTGCCCACCAAGGTCAGCAGCCATGCTCATATTCACAGAGTGATCAAATGTTTCTTTGCTTTTGGACTCAGCTATGTGAACTTGAATGATGCTTCCATGAAAATCCTTGTTATTAAACCATTCCACAGCAGCTGAAGCAGCATGTGGGTCCTCATAGGTGATTGTTGCATCACCCTTTGGTTCATTAGTAACTTTGTCTCTGTATAGCCAAATTTTTGGACGCCCAGTCCTTTTGTCCTTCTATTGAGATTAAATAACAGAAAGTTACAAATCCATGATGAAACTGAGCAAAAAGTTATGAAAGATCTTGGAGAATTTGAAAGCAGTTGCAAAATGTTACCTGGTAATACCCCATACCTTTAGCAATCCTATGGTGCCAAAGTACTCAGCCAACATAGTCTCATCAGCTCCAGGAGGAAGATTGCATACATAAACAGTTCCATTCAAAAGTCCTCTTGACATATACCCAGCCATCTGTTCACGCCCATTGCAGAAAATTACCACTATTGCTTCCAAAACCATCAAGGAAATTCAAATAGACATCATCAGATGTAGAGAAGTACAGGTAATGGCATTAGCCAAATGAACAAAGGAAACAATAAAGGCAGCAACACAAAGAGAAGACAAGACTGAAAAATGCAATATGCATTAATGAACCGTAACAAAAAAAGCAAGGCACAAAAACTCATTTAGGTGTTCATACTGATTCAGAATGTTGTAGTCCAAAGTTGTTCAACCTTCATTCATTTTTCAGCTTGCGGTCTGGTGCTACTTTGGCATGCAATAAGGAATATACTAAGGCACTTTTTAGTCAACTATCAACCTGCAGGAGTTTCATGACAACCTCTTCCTCCCGGACGGGATCGCCGAGTAGTTGGAGATTGTTGGTAAGCCCAAAGATCCTCATCAAGAAGTCATCGATGGACTCACCGTCTTTGAAGGAGATGCTCCCGAACTCCTTGCGCAGTTGCTAGGCGTTGGCCTCGCAAACGCGATCGACGCCCATACGTATGGTCTTCACAGCCTCCTAGGTAGCCTTCGCCGTGTTCTTGACGGCGAGCGTCGACAACATTTCAACCGGCACGGCACGGAGAATTGCCGACAACGCGAGCCGGTTGTCGCGGTAGTTGGCGTCGTCGGTCTCGATGACCTCCAAAAGACCTTGCTCCTGGAGGTTCACTCGCATGACGAGCGCCAAGTCGTTGTAGTTCGTTCGCGTGAGCATGGGGTAGACCACTGAGCCCAAAGCCTCCCTGACGACACGCTGGACGACACGACCACCGTCGTCACGGTGCCGCAGTCGGTGCGAAGGAGGCGTAGGCGAGCGCGGACGGTCTTGCCGCGGAGGAGTCCTAGACTGCCTTCCAGGTCGAGCCCTCGACAAAGACATATCTCCCAGATGGTCAACATGGCTCTGATACCACTTATTGAGGCCCAGCCCCACGACTACAAGTACCTGGTACTCGTTACGACCACGCAGAACAATTTACGACCACACGGTCGAACGCAGAACGTATTACGACCACGCAGTCGATCTTACGACCACACAGTCGTTTACGAGTACTCAAAGTTACGACCACTAAGTCGTATACGAATACTCAGAGCTACCACGAGTATCTAGTCGCAACTGGCAGTCGGAAGTCATATACGACTAGGAAGTCGGAGGCACTCTTCGACTAGCAAGTCGATTCCGACTAGCAAGTTGGAACCGCTCTACGACTTACGAGTATCTCAAGCATTGTGGCAAAAAACTCGCGCGATAGAAATGGAAGACACATGTTTTGTGCTAGCCGTTTGGCCACTTCTATTCGTGCGCCACGACTACGTGACCGTGCAATCTCACACCGCAAACTGCGAACGTTCTCTAACTGAAATAAAAAAAGACTCAACTAAGCATACGACCAGGACAACGTGGTCGACTACTTGAAGACTACTTGACGCGCACAACCAGGGCGTCGTGCTCAACAACCGGACAACTTGATCAATTATTCTGACATCGGAAACCCTAACACGCCAAATCCAAGCACCAAAACCGCAGCACTATAACAATAAAACCCTAGAAACTCCATGAACTAGAGCCCGAGGAACCCAAGCACATCGAATCTAACTCAAAACGGCGCAGCCCTCACAGATCACGAATATCAATGCCAAAATTCTAGCCAAAGCATCGCCGCCATACCCTAACGCCACACCAGGAGCTTTCCGAAGCCCTAACACGCCAAATCCAAGCAACACATCACAAATCGGAGCAAAACCTAACCAAAACCGCAGCGCTACAGCAACAGAACCGTAAAAACTCCACGAAATCACATAATCCGAGGAACCCGGGCACATCAAATCTAGGGCTGCTTACCGAAACAAGAAGAAATCATCCGAGTCCCGCGCCAGTCCAGTAGAGGTGAGGGAGGAGGATCACGACGGCTACGAGGGAAGAATTCGAGACGGCGTGCTTGGGTGGATGCGAGCCTGGAGGGGAGGCGTGTTCGGCGGCGCCGCGCGGGCGAAGGTGAGGAGGAGGCGGAGAGGGTTTCTTCGTGGCGAAGGAGCCGCCGCTATGTCCCGGGAAGCGGGGGACCCACCAAAATCGATGGGCAAGAAGGAACTTCTCTGGGTCTATCCTCAAATCGTCTCCATAGGGACAGTAGCGGATTTGCTCCATGTGGCATGCACGAATCGCGATGAGGCTATCTCCTGTCTTCTTTTCTCCCACTTCGGCCTTCGCCATGGCAAGAACCGTCGCCTCACTTGGGATCGCCGCGTCCGCGCTCCTCGTCCTCCTCCTCGCGCTGGCGCGGCGGAGGTGCCGCTGAGCTGGGAGCTTGGGGTGACGGGCGCGGGCGAGGGGAGGCTGACGGGTTCGGCGGCGACGGCGACGGCGACGCGGTGGTGCGGCGGGTGCTGCAGAACGGCAACGGGAATTCATCTCAAGTCTCCACAAAACACTAGATAGACCGGCTGATGGCCGGCACAACTGCAAATTTTGCAAGGAAGCAAACAGAAAAGCAAGAGGAAACAAGCAGGAATTGTTACACAAGAACAATCACGACAACCATAAGAAATCATGCATCCATCAGTTTATACACGGCTTAGCATCCAATTTATAGGAGCAGACAAGAGACAGCTCCATGACTCGATTCGTGGGCAACAACCCGAACAATGTTTTCGTTAAAACAGCAGGAAGAAGGCCAGAAAACTAATCAAGAAAGGCGAGAGCAACATTTCATTTGAGGCAGCGGCTCGATTCGTCAGGGGAACTGAAGCGCGTACGTACTTCGGGGCGACGTGGGGAAGAGGAGGCTCAGCCGCGGCAGCGCGTGATGGCGGAGCATCCGCGGGAGTAGGGGTTGCCCTGAGCGCCGGGGCGGCAGTTGTAGTAGGGGCAAGTGGGGCTTCCGCCAGATGGGCCAATGACGATACGGATATGGAAAGTGAGGTGGCACAGATGTCTTGTCCGTTTATTTGGTTAGGTTCGGTGGGTAGAACCATCTAATCTTAAATGAGCTGGTTTTATTTAGATTGTTTGATAGAAAATATTATATCTAAATATATTATCGTGTCATTTAATCAAATCGAGTAAACACGTATCAGACAGTATCATCCTATCCACCTTGGTACCACGAACCAAACCCTCTCTAAGTGGCACCATATATGACTTCCTACTTTCAACGTATTAAGATACAATTGTCTTTATTATACATCTCTAATCTCTATAATTAAAAATAAATTTGTATTTGTTATACTACTCTGATATTTACATATAATTATATATGTGCCGTTAAAATATGGCCCCACCAAAATAAGTGGTGATCCTTATCTTTTTCCTCGATTAACAAGAGAATTTTAGGGTTTTTATTTAAATTATTGTGGGATTCTCTTGCCTCAAAACAAAGGAGGTGTCATAAACCTCACCATTTATTTGTATTTATATAGATAAAGCAGGAAAGTTCCTTTTTGTCTAAAAAAATGGCAACATTTTTATCTAATTATTTATATACTACTAATCTTTACTATTATAAAAGTGTGAGTTAGTGGTTGGTCCATTCTCCCTTCTCTCTTCTTAGCTATCCGATTTGATCTGGACCATTCGCCTCCCATCCTCTCTCTCAGGATACGACCGTCCACCCTCCATTTTTCTCATCTCCTCGCGCATTCTGGCCATCCTTCTCTCTGTCGCTTACACTCCAATATTTGATGTGTGAAGTTGGCAAGGCAGTAAGTTCCGTCTTATTATTTTTATGACTTCGTTGCAACGCACAGGTCTCTAACTATTATATAAAAAAGAAGTGGTGTGGAGTTAGTGTTAGTTTTTTTTTGGTTCATCGGGCTCCCAACTACATATTAGGGTGAATGACTCTAGAGTGCCGATGGGAGGAAACCGGCGGTGGTGCAATTAGGCGAAGAAGGCGCCGCTGGCCGTGGGTGTGACGACTTGTTGTGGGGGCGGCGAGAGGTGGTTGTGTATGATAAGCCACCAAAATAGGAATAAGGTGGTGAGCAATGGGGGGTCGCCGGTGGTGGAGAGAAGTTGAATCGAGTTGGAAGGGGTATGCGACAGTGGTTGTGGTATGCTGACAATCTTTGTGATGTTGGAAGGGCGGGTGTGGTGGAAGCGGCCATGTTGAATGCGAGCTTTGTGTGGAGAGGAAAGGAGAAATAGGGTTACACAGTTTAATCTACGAATCTATGTCACGGTGCGAAAAAAAGAAGTATGCGAGATTCACCGTCAGTGATATTCATGCCCATAAATTTTATCAGAAAAAGACTAAATAAATCTGTACAGTTTGTTTCTGTTCGCATAAGACCGCTCTTTGCATCCTGAGGAGATGTAGGGACGAGGTGAATGGAAATGTTGCGAGCTGATGTTGACTTACGCTACACACTTTAATCTACGAATATGCTAGCTGAATCCCATGAATAATCGTTTTTTTAAGATCATGAAACCTACTACAGAAAAAAAAAATCGATCTAGACGTGTCGATTCAATCCATCACGCACAATACCTGCATGATCAAGTGGAAAAAGCCGTTAAAATAAGCTTCCGTTCGCGTACGTGCGGCCGTGTGAAGTCCTTGTCCCGGTCGTGAAACAGCGTCGAAAAGTACTTGTCGCCTTCGCGTCTCCTGCAACAGTGGCTTAAGATGGAAGCTCTTGCTGCTGTTGTATCCGTCGCTTAACAATTTCTCACTCGTGGCCACGTGGGTGGCGAAGTTTTATTCCTTGCATGGGCCGGGCCAAGGCGCGCCGCTGTCGACGGTGCTGCTCGGGCCCACCTGGACAGCGGCTGAATCCAAAGGTTGTTTTTCACCGATAACTTTGCCACCCTTTTGCGGTGGGTTTTCTGCTTCCTTCGTGATTTATTATATTATTATATTTATCGTTGATTTTTTATTATATGATAATATTATTAGTATATCTTACCGTAAAATGATAAAAAACAACGGGCAAAGTTGCTTTTTAAAAATCGTGAAAAAATAAAAAATTATTAGGAACAAAAAAAAAGAGGAGGGAGAACAATTTATGGAAGGTCCGTAGCTCACCGATGTTACTGTTGGATATACGACTTTTAGCTGATTTTTATTTTTAAAAAGAAGCGTCGTGCAATTATCTCAATCTATGTGTTTGATTAACTGAACAGCATTTTTTAGCGAGGAATGGTGAACAACATCACACTATAAGCCAATAACAGTGGCAGTGGAATTGCGAAAACAAACAGCCAGGCAACTAGCACCGGAGTCCTACCAGCACAAGCAATGCTCAGAGAGCCATAAAAAAGCGATTTTTTCCCCCTCAACCAACTCAGGGGAGCATGACTCGATGTAGTTGCATATAAAAAATGATGCTTGTGAACTTTTTTATTAGCTCAGCTCAGCTCTGTATATTACAAGCAGGTATTAATTTCTGTGATGTAACTTGTTCTCGATGTCTGCCTTTCGGTTGGATGAAAAGTTGAAATTGCACCATAATGATCGAAATTTCATCAGAATGAAGATGGTTTATTTAAGCGTAATTAAATTTAAAAAAATTTAAAATAGAAAAAATACTCTTTTCTACGTCATTCGAGATCCCATGCCTCCATTGGGTGTGTCGTATACAATCGGTAGATACGGCATCGATCTAGACGTGTCGATTCGATTCATCACGCACAATAACCTGCATGATCAAGTGGAAAAAGCCGTTAAAATAAGCTTCCGTTTGCGTACGTGCGGCCGTGTGAAGTCCTTGTCCCGGTCGTGAAACAGCGTCGAGAAGTACTCGTCGCCTTCGCGTCTCCTGCAACAGTGGCTTGAGATGGAAGCTCTTGCTGCTGTTGTATCCGTCGCTTAACAATTTCTCACTCGTGGCCACGTGGGTGGCGAAGTTTTATTCCTTGCATGGGCCGGGCCAAGGCGCGCCGCTGTCGACGGTGATGCTCGGGCCCACCTGGACAGCGGCTGAATCCAAAGGTTGTTTTCACCGATAACTTTGCCACCCTTTTGCGGTGGGTTTTCTGCTTCCTTCGTGATTTATTATATTATTATATTTATCGTTAATTTTTTATTATATGATAATATTATTAGTATATCTTACCGTAAAATGATAAAAAGTACCGGGCAAAGTTGCTTTTTAAAAATCGTGAAAAATAAAAAATTATTAGGAACAAAAAAAAAGAGGAGGGAGAACAATTTATGGAAGGTCCGTGGCTCACCGATGTTACTGTTGGATATACGACTTTTAGCTGATTTTTATTTTTTTAAAAAAAGAAGCGTCGCTGCAATTATCTCAATCTATGTGTTTGATTAACGGCGAACAGCATTTTTTTAGCGAGGGAATGGTGAACAACATCACACTATAAGCCAATAACAGTGGCAGTGGAATTGCGAAAACAAACAGCCAGGCAACTAGCACCGGAGTCCTACCAGCACAAGCAATGCTCAGAGAGCCATAAAAAAGCGATTTTTTCCCCCTCAACCAATGAACTCAGGGGAGCATGACTCGATGTAGTTGCACATAAAAAAATGATGCTTGTGAAATTTTTATTAGCTCAGCTCTGTATATTACAAGCAGGTATTTAATTCCTGTGATGTAACTTGTTCTCAGTTAGTTGGTGCCTTCTTGTATACTAACCGTCTGCTATATCATATTGTCGCAGGGAGTCTTATCATGGATCTTTCTCCTCGAAATATCTACTGAGTGAGAAACTTGTTTTTATTTGAGTTGTTAAGTCGACCTCATATTTTTTTCCTTATTAAGAGTTTGATTGTGCCAAAATTAGCGTGCCACATGAGAAAAAAAATATCTCAAGCATGTGAAATTGTGTGAGGATCTATCGCGCTACAGGTTTAGTGCTTCATACTACTTTTATTTAAAATGTTTATATTCATCCATTTTATACATATGCATCTAAAGGGGATATAGAACATATTTGGCCCCATCCAAACAAACTTTGGCTTATGATTTCTAGAACCTGTTGGCTTTTTAGCACGGCTTTTTCTTTTTTTTTCTTTGTATTGTCCATAGAGATATATTATTTTTCATTATTTTCTTTTAATTGAATGTCTTAGCTAAAAACTAATAGCCGTTATAATGTCATTTTAGCCAAAAGTCAAAAGACATCAAACATAGCCGAATTGAATGAAGCATTTGTACCATCATTGACTCATTGTGTAACATATAACATCGTTAAACTCATATAAAGCAAATTATCCCTAAATATAAAAGTATGTTAAACATAGTCAAAATTTTCAAATAAGCAGTTGCCATTTGAGCTGCTGTTAAGCTCAGTTAAAAGTATGTTAAGCTCAGTTCGGTTGAAATAAATTGTTTTATGACTTATTTTACATTGTAACTGATTTATTTTGTACTGTAGTTGCTGATGTCTTTTTGGTGTAATTAAATTTAAAAATTTTAAAATAAAAAGATTATCCCATCACGAATAATGCAAATGAATGCCAAAAAGAAAAAAAACCAAAAACTAAAAACAGAAAAAAAATTAAGGAATGTGAATTAGAAGTCAAAATTCAGAAACCGTAAGGGCAGAGCAAGAACTTCAATTCGCCCTAGTCACACGCGAGCACACCACACAAGCCAAACTTGCATACAAAGATGCCACCTGTACTATTCCCGGGTAAAACTCCCTTTCCCCTTGCACTCTCAACGCCGGTAGACAACGCGCCTTGCGCACACAGGCCAGAGCATGGCCACGGCGCACGCGAGGCGCCTGGCGACGGGCGACGAGACGTCGGCCACGCCGGCGGTCGGCCCAACGTCGGGAAGGTCCCAGTTCAACCTCTCGTCTGGGGCGGCAACAGCCGTCGTGTTCGTCTCCATCATGCTCTGCTTCATCCTGCTCTGCACCTACTGCCGCTGCGCCCGGCAGCGCGCCATCGCGGGCGCGCACCGCCGCGTCATGCGCGAGCTCCACGAGCGCGTCCCAAGCGTCCTCCTCGGCCCCGCCGGCGTGGCGCTTCCCGTGGTACCGTACGCCAGCGCCGGCGGCGCCAAGAAGGGGCAGCCCGAGGAGGACTGCCCCGTCTGTCTCGAGGCCTTCGGCGACGACGACGGCGTCAAGGTCGTCCCGGCGTGCGGCCACTTGTTCCACGCCCCTGCATCGACCGGTGGCTCGACGTGCGCAACTCCTGCCCCGTCTGCCGGTGCGCCGTGGTCTGCTACTACGCCGACCGCGCAAGGGACGCGACGGTAGCGGTTGGTAGCGACGGCGACGACCAGGAGGTCGTCCTGGAGCGCGTCGTTGCAATTATCGAAGCAATAAGAGAAGAGGAGGCCGCCGCCGCCGCCGCGCGGCGCGCGCCGGCGACCGCCGGGGGAGACGGAGGGTGATGACGCATACATGCCTTGGTGTGCAGGTGCAGCTAACTTAACTGGGTAAGTTTGTTTGTAGCTTCGGTGTGACAGTAGAGGGATACCAATTGTTTGGCAGCAAAATTTGCTCTGAATTGTGTGAAATCTTTTGAAAACTCTGAATTGTGTATAACAAAGTGCTGGAATGAGATGAATGGGGTTCTTTGTTCAAGAAATGGTTACCAGCTAGGCATCTTGTCCTTCAAATTCACTAAAAGTACGTTTTTTTAGATGCTCTGAAAATATGTTTCTACCTGTTAGTTTGTTTCAACATGGTAGGTTCACAAGAGGCAGAATTAGATGCAAACATCTGAAAAGAAAGAGATAAAAAAAATAAGCTTTAAATGTTTGTTAATTGTGTAGTAGTTAATCATATTGGAGAATATAACCAACCACCTTAGTTGGAAAATTATAGGTCCAGCTAAGTATTATTCCCAGGACTGTCATACAGTTTGTCTATATCATACAATCCTACAGTTCTAGACAGCAAGCCAGAAATTGAGAAAGAAGTCTCCTCCTTGGTGGCAAAAGAGAGCACGAATCATTGCCTCCTTCCTCACCTGCCCCTCCAGATTAGAATATGGTGTCAAGAGAAGCCAATTAGGCGACGTTACGTACCAAATTGTTAAGCTAGTACGTCATATCGGATATGGGTCAGGGCGTTTGCCTGGATTACATTTTCCATCTCGCAAATCCAGTTATAGGATGTGCAAATTTTGTCACTTGCAAAGATGCAAGCTGCCAGATGGTGACGGGTCGAATATCGCCCAATTTGAGCTATCTTGTTTGCTTTTCGTCACTTAGACGACCATTTCAAGATTAGTTTTCTGTATTCCTGTCTCCATCTGAAAGAGATTTTGTAGGTGGCATATTTGTTGGTAGATGTCAAGCCTTGCAATAGGTCAATGTTTGAGATCATACGGGGCCTGTTCTTTTTGGCTGCGGTTTGTGACTTTTGGAATGTTCGTATGAGAGATTACAGAGTAACTGAAACTCACATGCGATTTTTGCCGATATAAATGAAGTCGGTATAGTATGTACTATAATTAACTAGTAGATTCTATCTCGAAAAAACACTCCGTTTAAAAGCTAGTTAGTATAGAAAAATCAAAATCTGAAACCAAAAACTGAAAAAGAACAGGCCCATTTCAATGATTTCAGTACAAGATTACCGAAGTAAAGGCTTCTACACGGATCACTTATGACAGAAGGCTGCAATACTTTGGTGATGTGCAGATATAGTCACGTCTGATAGTAGCAGTAGTAACAGATGTAATCTTCATTGCAAACGGGAGCTATTAAGACTGTGGCAGCAGATGCGATACGTTCCTTTCCTTGATAGCCTCCATGGTAATTTGTTCTCTGATGTCTCTTCTACCATTCTTAGAGTCCAAATGTCTTTCAGTAATTCTGCATCGAGAGTACTCGCTCCTTTTTTTGAAGTGACGTTTTTAATTTTTTATGGTCTCTGAGACATGATTTTGACTGTCATTTTTTATAACTTTATCTTATATACAGTAACAAAATTATAACATTATGAAAGTATTTTTAACAACAAATCTAATGATGACTGTTTATATTGGCTTATGCTTCTAGAAGCAGAAGCCAATATGAACGTCCTAATTTCTATAAACCGCTCCTATCAGCCACTACTATTCATCAGTTACTATTTTTTACTTTCACATATTATAACATACTTTATATTTTATTATATCATAATTTCGTAAGTCGTATGGTAGTCCGAATGTTGTAGTGCCTTTCGTTGCACTGTCTTTCTTACATAATACACTATTATTCATCAGCCACTTCTATCAACCACTACTATTCACCATCTGCTTTTATCAGCCACTACTATTCACCAACCGCAGCCAAAAGCTATCAGCAAAAACCAATGTAAACATACATGTAGTTTTCATATAGTCAATTTAGATAGTTTTAAATATATTAGTGATTAAATTTTAGAAAGTTTGATTGCACGGATTCTAAGACGTCACTTAAAAAGAATGGAATAGTAACATTCTAACATTCAATGCTACAAGGGTGCTTGAGAGCTGCTGTAACTTCTTGCCTGAAGGACTGAAGGAGTGTATGACTCTGTCCACATTTCCATGCATGCTCCACACATGTTCTACATGCTAGTCATCTTGTAAAATTTGTATGGCATCAAATGCTGCCAAATATGTTCCACTGAAACATATATATGATATGTAGTAGGGGGTAATTCTTCAAACATTTTAGTATTGAGCATGCACAATGTAGAATGCAATCCAATCCTTATTCCTAATAACAAAACCCAAGGCTCCTATGCATATCCAGCATGACATATGACATCAATATGCATTTGTGTACAGTGTGCATAATAGTATAGGGCATCGAAGAAAGATAATGCATGAATTCTATATGATAAATGCTGTGCTGACTCCAGGTATAACAGGGTAATTCAGGCTGCCAGCTTCTGTTGGGGAAGTGATGGACCTGGTGAGTCAAATGCTGAAGAACAGCATCGAGCTCAGCCCGGTGCAGTTCATGAATCATGTTTCAGCTTGACCTTCCTCGAATAAAGCATCAATTTGTTGTTATGCCAATGATATTGGATAATCTGAAACTATTGGCAATCAAGTCATCATTGAAGGAACACTAGGTTCAGTCCACCTGATGATGATGTATAGTGGAGCTGAGCTTGGAGAACTCTTAAGCAGGTAGCTCTAGGTCCAAAGTCCAAACTATTGTATGCATGATCACTAATTCACTATTGATGCTTTGTGTGCTCGAGCGAACTTCTTCCCTATCCATTAGCCAAGAACAACAAATTGTCATCAGAAAAATTAGGACCTAGAGTTGATGTCCCAAGATTCTTTCTGACACTGGAAGTGAACAATTACAATAAACTGTTATCTGGCCAGATGATCAAATTTTGTGTTTATTATGGTCAAATTTTGTGTTTATTCCTTGTGGGCATGCTTAATGTATATATACACATGCAATGGACACGGTGGCTTCTGGTGTTTTTCATCAAGCGCATGGGCGGAGCAGCGTGGCAAGGATGCTTTGTTGAAGAAGAGCTGTCAAAATGTTGCTGCGTTGGCCGTTCGCTATTAGAAATGCAGGGATCCTCTCCTTTTACCACCCCGCTTACTTCCTTCAACTTGTATATAAGCTGCAAATTTTCCTCAGTTAATTCAGAACAGGTTCTCAAGCTCTTGTATTTTGACCTTCAAAAGGTCATTTTCCTTTTCTAATTCAAGATAAATAGCATCAGAACCTGCACCATCTGTGTTTTCTATATTGAGTATACGTTGCAATTTCTCCCTCAACATTGTGATTTTATCTTCTTTTAGTGACATCTTCTTGAGCGGACAATTCAGTTTTGGAGACCTCATGATGCATCACATGACTGTGTGAGAAAGATTCATGAGAAAGATTAGAGGTTTCCATTCTTTCAGAAACTGCACCTCATTTTTTTATTTCCTTCTGAAGGTTTATCACATCCCCAGATCTGTTGCTTGGGTTTGTCAGCACATTCTTTCTTCAATGACTCCAGATCTATTTTCAACTTGCGAGAATGACCTGGAGTTTGAGAACTGAAAGATGAACTATTTGATCTACAGGTCTCATCACCACGGCCTGCACTAACCCTAATCATCAGTTGAGTTGTCCCTAGGAGAGTAGGAGACATGTTTATTCTATCTGTTATTCTGTGGTACTGTCTCCAGAATTAGAACTTTGATGAGACACTGATGCTGAGAAACTTACATCCTGAAATTACATACGCAGTCTGCATTTTCACATAGTACTCTTAATAGTACACTGAAAAAAGGAGGTTATTTTTCCTTTGTTGGTTGTTATACATATTCAGACATGTTTATTTGCATATATTCATCAGGCTAGAGTTCTCATGCAAGACAAATGAGCATCTACCATGTAGATAATATTAGGAAAATACTTGGAAGAGGTGTAACCGAAGCCAAGGGTACCACTGTCGAGCAATTGACTTGAAAAAAAAAAAACTTCTTTTCCTTTTGCAATCAGAACATGCATTTACCAATTGGGTAGAAAAGGAGCAGAAATAGACGCGTCTATTGGATCCATCTTTTCTTTCTAGGGGTATGTACTTCTGATGAATAAACACAAAACATAACAAGCCTCTTTTGAACATTTGCTATGGGAATTGGGAAAGAGGCTAGGTATCTAAGAAGCACCGATACGTCTGCACAGCCGTTCCCGTATCCGATACGGCGATACGGTATCAACAAAGTATCGATAAATATCAGATTCAAAAGAAATTAAAAATACGTCGATACTTCTCTGATACGGTACGATAAGACGCCGATACGTTTGGCCCAACAACGGCCAACTGTTTGAGCTGGCCTACTCTGAGTACAAGTCCCGTTCCCAACCTTAACCCTAACTGGCTTGTACTCACGCCCCTCCCGTCCGCACGTTCGCTTCGCCCAGCACCCACGCACCTCACTGTTGCCGCGCCACCATGGCTTGCTCACCGTCGCCACCTGGAGATTCCCCCTTTCCTACCTCCCATTCTCTCCTGCAGTCCCCTCCTCCTGCCTCATCTCGCATGACCTTGCCGGGCGTCGCTGCTCCCACGATCTCGCCCGCCGCTGCGTCCATCACTGTAGCCGCCGGCTGCCGTGGCCAACCTGGAACCCCAAGCCACCAACCACGCGAGGCCCTAGAGAATAGAAAGATCCCTCCTGGGATGGCGAGCCAAGAGAAGCCCATCGCGCCGTTGCCATCGCCGCCGCCTCCACCGGTTTCAACGAGCCGGGCTGAGGTGAGCTCGAGCTCAGATCCAGGCTCGGACCCAACTCGAGCTGGACTCGAGTTTCTACCGAGCTCGAGCCGAGAAAACCAAACTCAGCTCGTTTACAGCCCTACACACCAAGCAACATATCAGGATAGCAAGGAAAACAACATAAAACACATCATGTTTAGTTCATTACAAGGCCACATCACAAGCCATGCCAAAACTTTTTTTCAAAACTCCCATAACAATTCACCCGCGCATCTCCTTCCTCTCTTTTTTTCGCCTGCATCTTTATTTCCGCTAGTCTTAGATTGCATCTGGGACAAGTTCATTTTCCGCGCCTGAGCAGCTTTTTTCACTCGGTTCATCCATCTGCCCTGGAACATGGCATCTTAGCTCCTACTGTCACTAATCCATGATCTTCTCCCTTTTGCAACCCTGCCTAGAAATTTAAGAATACACATACAACAAATGATCTCAGCAAGAGATCTTATCAATTTTCTCTCAAAGCAAGTTTTATTTCTCAATTTCCACAAGGCCTAGCAAATTGCTGCTAGGCCAACCACCTGAACATTTTTGCCTATCAGTAAGAAATATTGTATCCAATAAAAATACTAGTTGAAATTAATAGGTCTACGGTTGGCACCAAGAGCTTTTCAAAGGTATTGATTTTCAAAGGTATTTTTACTTTCTACAAGAGCTTATATGTTTTGTCAGGTAGATGATCAAAGATTTTCATATACATAGAGTTATCAGACAAGGCACCCGATTTTGTACAATTCCATTTGGGTTTGTCAGCATTATCCCCCAATGCAACTCTCAACAAGATATCTCTTACTTTTTTCACGTCCTTTTGTAAATCCTCATTTAATCATCTTGTAAAAGAAAGAGTCCAGCCAGTACCCATTAAATGATTTACGATCACATCGTGCTCTCTGCAAATAGCATAAATAGTCTACAATTCATTGTATCACATACAAGTCAGTCCATAATTTCATCAAAATTTCTCTAAAATTTCATAAATTTCATTCCTTGAGCTACACTTCGAAAGAGATTAGTATCGTTCAAATTATTTCGGCCCCATTTGAAATCCTGCCGAGTTCATTGTACCGATCATTTGTCCAATCGATACCCCAGCATTTGGGTTGTCGTAGTTTCTAAACCAGCATGGAATCTCTTTGACGAATCCCATTCTCCACCTCTGGCTCGCCTCTTGCCACTCCTCTGCCTCCGCCTCATCCCCACCGGAGCTCTCTGGGGACGACGGGTGCCTGGCGAGCATCAGGGAAGGGCGGGCAGAGATCTTCGTGTACGACTCCGACTCAGGGCCCAGGTCTTCATCTCCGGCCAACGGATCTGGCGGTGACGCGGTGGGGGACGGTCGACGAAGTGCGGATCCAATGGCAGAGGAGTGGGGGCTGCCGCGGGAGGCTAGATTCGGCGACAACGCGGCGGGGGACGTCTGCCAAAGGGCGGATCGCGTGGATGGCCAGCGGTGTGGGAGAGTAGCAGCAGGGGCGAGCAGCAACAAGGGCGGGGGCGTGAGGCTTTGGCATCCGAGGAGAACAAGCGGCGGATGCGCGTTTTGGCGGCGGTGGGGTGTCAGACGGTGCTCTGGGACGCTCGGCCTAGAGGACACACACCAGCTGTTCGACGAATTGTTGCGATGGCAGCTGCTCGAGGAAAACGACTGCTCGCTGCACCTCCGCCGTTGTCACCAACACACTGCTCGCTGAAGCCAATTTCATGTGCCCAAGGGCCGCAAGACTCCTCTTTGTTGTCGCCGCGGTCGGCGTCAAGGACCACAACCACCTGTTTGAGAACCACCGGTTTCTTCAGCACGGCAAGGAGGGCGATGCTACGGTGCCAGGCGGCATCAACGATGAGGAAAACGAGGTGGGGCAGTTGGGCGACAACACCAACACAGACATTGGCACCAGGGGACGATGCTCGTCATTAGCTCGTTCGGCAAGACCTGGTGCAACGAGGTCGGCTGGGACGGCAATGGTGCGTTCCTACGGCGCAGGTGGCCGGAGTTCACTAGTGCGCACGGCTGTCGGCATTGGGTGGTTCTTGGTGTTATGGCACGAAGGCAGCAGGGTGCTCATATTCAAGGTGTTTGACACCAGCTGCTGCATGCAAACCATGCTGCCATTGAACAAAGTGATCGGTAATGTTGGTAATCATATTAGACTTTCAATAGCTACTCCTAGGATTACAAGACTGTAGTGCAGGAAATACAAGTTGGTTTTCTCATTTCTAGGAGTAGATACAAATGATCTTGTAATGAGTTGGAATTGGGAAGCTTGTGTTTTGTTCAGTTGCAGTACCTTAACCTGTAGTTCATCCGAATTTCATGCAAAAAAGATGGTTTGCAAATCCTTACTGCTATTTGTTTTCTTCAAACTGTATGTCTTGTTGGAATATTCAGACTTAGATGCATCATATCCACATTTTACTGTCATATTTGTTCTTACAGCTAATTCCTTCTAAGTTTGCACAACATTATGTTAGGCGTGAGATGGAGCTAGAGGTCGTGAAGCGGGGGAGCTATGCCGGGTGGCGCGAGCCAGGGGTGTTTGGCTGTGTGGCGCAGGTGCAGGTCGGCATGGCGTGGGTAGAGGTGTCCAATGGGTCGGGCCGTAGCAGGCGCGCGCCCGCCATCTGGGTGACACGGACGATTACGGAGGTTTAAGCAGTAGGGGCAAGACGCAAGACGGGGGGCCGGACCGTGCAGGGGCAGCAACGCTAAGACGGCACGGCGGGCGGCACGGCCGGCCCTAAGACAAGATCAAGACGCTCTAAACGGGTCGTCTTGCCGGCAAGACCGACGACCTACCCGTTTAATTCGAAAATATAGCCGTTTTTTTGACCGTTGGAGGGGGAAAAAATCGGGAAAAATAGCAAAAAATTCGAAAAAAATCTGAAATTTTTCCTATAAATAGGGGGGTAGCCGGCCTTCATTTTCCACACCTCAAACCTCACTCTCATCTCTCGGTTTAGCTGTGAAAAATCCGAAAGTATTTGCGCAAATTTGGTGAAAATTCGGGCAAAATTCCGAAAATGCTCATGGTGCCAAACCCAGAAGGTATCATATCCAGTGCTATCCATATTAGCACGGGATGTGTTGATCTATTCTGTCTCTGATCTCCTCGAGTCGACATTCGATCTTTCCGGAAGAATAATTGAGGAGCGACGAACAAGTCTCTCCAACGAGATGGTCAAGTACTTCGACCGTCAAAGACCGGGAACAAGCTGAATCAAGACTTCAACATACTGCAGATAATAAAGATTTAGAAGAATCTTTTGAGAATTTGTATTTAGATAGCAATGAATAGAATTTTCAATATTTTCTTCACATCGGGCCACTAATGAGCCTTATAGGTTTGTACTCTTTTTCTTTACCAAGGTTTTCTCAAATTGAGTTTTACTTGGTAAAGTTTTTAATGAGCGACCATCCCATGTAATTTAATAAATTAATAAAGCTCATTATGTCATTGCAAATATTTATTTTATGATTAACAATGTCTACATTTTTATATATTTTTCGATTTTTTTTTCGATTTTCTATATCTTTACAATTTTTCTTATTTTTTCAATTTTCTTATTTTTTTCTTTTTTTAAGCTAAGCGGGCTGGGCGGGCAAGACGGCCTGCTTAGCCTTAACTGCGCTTAGGCCGGCAAGACGCAAGAGCCAACGGGCCGCGTGCACAGGCTCGCACCATGCCATGAGTAAGACGCAACCTGCTTATTACACGGGCCTTAACGGCCGTGCCTAAGCCAAGTCAGTGCCTAACCAAGCCGCGCCGAGCAGGGCCCGTCTTGCGTCTTGCGCCAAGACGACCAATGGACACCACTAGGCGTAGGCAACTGGATTGTTACAGTAATATAGTATTTTTTATTCATAGCAAAGCGCTCCCAGTTTGTATCTATATAAGTTCCCGTTTATTTCGATTTGAAGTTCTGACTTTTTGTTTATTTTTTACTATTTATAAATTTTATTTTTTCTAATTTTTGATTTTTAGCTTTTTTGTCGGTTCTTTTTTCATGTATTCATTTGTGTTGTCTGTAATGAGCTAGCATATTTTTCTATTTTTTTTTAAATTTTAATTATATCAAATAAGTCATCTTCAGTTATAGTATAATTTTAATCAGTTACAGTACAATTTCAGCTATAAACCACTATTTTTCAGCCTAATTGAGCAGAACTAAGTGCGGCCCTTCCATGATAAAAATCTAAAGGTGAAAAGCTATCGCGATCTGATTATAATATCTCTTGAACATCCCTATCCGAACTGTTCCATTCACAAGAAGATCAAACATGATATGATGGAAAAGCTTATATAATCGTTGAGTAATGCAAACACTTTCCTAGGCCTCTTTTTGTTCGCCATTAAGCAAGCTGCATGATCTTAGTGTTCATAACAGATGGATCAACGGCATAGGAGCGTAGTGATCAAATCCATTCCTGGTCGATCCGTCGGGGCTAACTTGCTGGCCGGCGGGGCCTAACTCTAGGTGACCAAAAGGGCGCTAGCTAGCCAGTACGTCACATTAGCAACTAACTACTTCATGCAACTAGTGAGGAGTACTATTGGTTACATCCAACTTCCTCATTTCAGTTTGAGTTTTTAGTTTTTGGTTTATTTTTTACTATTTTTAAATTTTAGTAAAGCGCCCGCGAGAGATCTCGATCGAATCCGCCACCGATGGATCGACGATGGAATCGTCGGCGGCGGCGTGTGGGTGTTGGGCGTAGCCATGACCGCGCGCGACGAGCTCACACTAGTTGTTCGTGCGATGCGAGGCGCCACGAGCTAAGGCTCGCTTTCGGTTGGGTTGAAAAATAGTGGATTATGGCTGAAATTGCACTGCAGCATGTACGAGGACGTTTCGAGGCGTTCGTGCAGTGCGCCACAGGCTAAGGCTCTGCTCGGTTGGGTTGAAAAATAGTGGATTATGGCTGAAATTGCACTGCAGCATGTACGAGGACGTTTCGAGGCGTTCGTGCAGTGCGCCACAGGCTAAGGCTCTGCTCGGTTGGGTTGAAAAATAGTGGATTATGGCTGAAATTGCACTGCAGCATGTACGAGGGCGCCGAGGCGTTCGATGCGATGCGCCACGTGCTAAGGCTCGCTCGGTTGGGTTGAAAATAGTGGATTATGGTGAAATTGCACCGCTTAAATTTTAAAATAGAAAAAATATGTTACCTCATTATGGACAACGCAAACGAATACGAGAAAAAAAGAACCGACAAAAAAACTAAAAAGCCCAAAAATTTAGAAAAAAAATAAAATTTATAAATAATAAAAAATAAGTCAGAATGTTAAATCGAAATGGACGAAGATCTATGGAACGGAAAAAACATCTGTGACAAGACCTCTGCTACCCTACTAGCGCCGTGCGCTTTCCACCATGTCACATCAATCAATCTATCTTGCCTGTATATCCGGCCATCTGCCCCTGTATATCCGGCCTTAAAGCTTAATTTTAGTTTTTTAGTTTTTTTCATTCTCTGTAAAGATATGATAATATTGTCTTTTTTCTCTTTATTTTTAAATTAAATAGTTTGAAAAAACTATTCACCAATATAATATAATTTCAATCAATAACTAAAAGCTAAATGCGCCTAAAAAGCCTTAATGAACGGCCTTACATGGCAATGTGACTTTGTTGCATCTATCCACCACTTCTACTCATTCAGCCGATCTTACACAACGCATGATATATCCGGCCATCTGCTAGTTAAAAAAAATGCTAAGGACTCATTTGGAACACATAAATTTATCTAGATTTTTATGGGAATTGAACTGTTCAGCTGTAAAATTCACGTGTTTCCAAAAATGCTCTAGATCAGTAATTTAAACACTAAAGAATATAACGCTACTAAGAAAGATTTTGCACGTACTCTATGTTGGAATTTTTTATATACCTTTTAATATTTATTATTGTTATCGACTATTTAACTCATTGTGGAATTGTTCGTATTATTAATGTATGTGACATGAAATAATTTGGTGTGGAATACTCGATGTGTTGAAGACGGCTTACTAAAATTCAATATGTATGTATATAGTTAACTTGGATATAGCACATGACGGAATAGCTGGGTTTGTTTTGCAGGATCGACTCTACAAGTTGTTGACCCATATGATCATATTAGAATTGCTCTTGTAAATAATTTGATCATCATACATGACTCACTCATGTGTGCTAGGACTAATATATTTTAGACTCATAAAACTAGTCTATCTGATCGTGGTTGGTGATATGCTTCAAGAGTCTCATGGAATATCGAAAACAGACAGGTCACTTTGTAACACCTGAAAGTAGAGTCTATAAATAAATCCTTACCCTCTAGCCTCATATGCAATTGCGAGTGGCACAAAAAAAAACAGAAAAATAGATGGCAGACAAAAAGCCTTCACAAAATAAATCTAGGATTTATATAAAAAAAATCTAACATTAGTACTAGAGCCTGGTTCGGGCGTGCAATCGGAGGAGTATCTGTTGATGAGATTTCCTCTCGGTGCCCGGGTTGCATGGGTTTCGTGATTGCAGTACCGGCGTGCCAGACGTGCGGTGATCGCGGAAAGAAAACAGCAGTGGATTCGTTCCTCTCGCACGAGCCATCTATATGAATTTTTTTTTGGATTTTAAGCCTACAGATTTAGGTTTCGCTTATTTTGGCAATGGCAACCAACATCGTTTTTCTGAACTGCTTAAATCTTGTAAATTAGATGGCTCAAATTTCATGGGTTGAAAAAGAAAATTCATGATTTTTCTTTCTGCTGAAACTATAGATTATGTAACAGACAAAAACGAATCAGAGGAGCCAGAAAAAGTTACTATTGAGAAAAAAGGAAAATTATACAAAAGAATATGAGAATTAGACTAGGGGTAATAAAAGGGCTCGTGTTTTTATGTCAGGATCAGTGACAGATTCTTTAGCTACTGAGTACGAGGGTGAACGGAATGTGCAAAAAATAATGCGTAGTCTAGAACAAGATTTTGGTAAAGTGTTTCTTATTAAAGTGCTTAATATTGTTAATCACTTTATCTCTACTATGATGTATGATAGCATTTCAATTAATGAGCATTTCAACAAAACTTTATTTTTTAGCAGAGGAATTAAAAAAAATGTTGGCTATCCTTTTTCTGAAGAAGTGCAGGTCATGCTTGCTCTAGACTCTCTGCCAAATCCATGAGAATACTTTAAGATATCTTTCTGTCATTCTGAGAGGATACTCAATATACACACTCTGAGGCGTATTTGTTTATGAAAGAAGATATAAAACTCTCTCAGTAAAATAAAAGAAAAACTCATAATTCTGAGTTACACCTTGAAGAGAAAAGAAGGTAACTCGCGGTGTACCGGAGATAGGTGGGTCACTTTGTAACATCTGAAAGTAGAGTCTATAAATAGGTCTCTACCCTCTGGTCTCATATGTAATTGTGAGCGGCATCACGAAAAAGACAGAGAAATAAAGAGTAGATTAGAAAGTCTCCACAACATTAATTTAGGGTTTGTAGAAAACCTAATACTCCAAATCCATAACTGAAGATTTTACGCATATTCTCCTAGGTTCACACGTGCATGCAACTTGGGGACACGGATTCAGGACATGTAACATCGCCCATTTCATCGTTCCAAGCCCAAAGAAACAATACTGTCGCAAACTAGTTATCATGCATCGTCATCCATCATCCCCATTCTCAACATCTCTAGGCTTTATTAGCTTCTTTCTGAAAGTCTCCAGATCCTATCTAGTTTGCAATATGTTCACTGCATTATGATCGATCCCATGACCATTGTCAACTAGCTCTTTATTTCATGCTCGATCGTGAGAAATTCGAGTCTTGGAAACATGATGGAAGCTAGCTAGAGAGATCACACACACACATATATACTTGGAGCAGGTCTGACCTCTGAACATATCATGTCTTGAAAAGAAAAAAACAGAGATAATGCAGGCCGAAGAGGAAGTGCTAATGCTGACACACACTTGAGCATGATGGAACTTGATAGCTAGTTTTGTTACCTACCTTGCAGTGCTGTGTGCGCAAGAACCCATTAGCGATCATGCAACTTTATCGGGCTGTTCTTTTGATTTTAGGTTATAGTTTTTTTTATAATAGCTTATTAGTCTAATAAATAATAATTACTGAAAGAAGCTAAAAATAAAAAACGGTTAAACAAAAAAGAACAGATCATATATTTTTAGTTAGTTTTTAGTTTTTTTTTTCCGAATATGAAGACGAAGACTATTAGTTAGTTTAGTTTAGTTTGCATTGCTTGAAGGGATTCATTTCATACAAAATACGATCAAATTAATTAAAAGATGATTGTTCAGTATTCAGATGTATGTACGTTCTGATGGCCACATATCCAAAGAGATAAGCAACAAAGCTAGGATGATTGTGGCAATCAACTAGTTCTATAAATTAAATCAAATTAATGTTACTATGGCTACCAGGGCATTCTGGATGAAGATGAAACTAGTTTTTGCCCCCACTGACTATTAAGAGCACATACAATACAAACACTTAGAAAGATGCTTAACAATTAAAAACTGATTTTTCTTATCACATAGGATAGGTAAAAATCTTATTTTGAAGCATCGATGCTTAAATAAGCATCGGTGCTTAGCAGATATTTATGTGTATAACTATATCTAATTAAAAGATAATATCACATCTAAACGCCCATAAAAGAGATGCTTGCATCGGAGAAAGTAACTTTTACATGAGTGTTTGATGATGTGGCTATATTCTCTCTATTTAAGTATTCATGTATAATCATCTTGTATTGTACATGTCCTAAGTGGTGATTGCCCCCCATTCTCCCTTTTATCCTTGAAAAAAAATCCAAAAAGACAAAGCAGTAAAGTAAAAAAGAAAGAAAAGAAAGAAAGAGTCTTGTACACTTTGGGAATTAGGACATGAAAGCCACACTATACAAATACAACGTACAAGGCGAGGACAATTGCTAAAACAAATTGGCAAAAGGAATCCAAAAAGACAAAGCAGTAAAGTAAAAAAGAAAAGAAAGAAAGAAAGAGTCTTGTACACTTTGGGAATTAGGACATGGAAGCCACACTCAAAGAATACAGCTACAATGTACGTAAGGCGAAGACAATTGCTAAAATAAATTGGCAAAAGGCGCCAAGCCTCCGATATACTAATAAGGGCCGCTTCAAGCGGCTTCGGTTTTCGATATCTAGAAGTCACTTAGAATATGTTGAGTTCTTAATTTTAGTTTTTGTTTTTCCTTAATCCCTTGTATTGTCTGTAGAAATATGACTTTGTTTTTTCTCATTTTTCTTTATTTTTTAATTAAATGACACAGAAAAAGCTAATAGCCGTCATAATGCAATTTCAATCAATAGTCAAAAACTGCAGCTGGTTAGAACAAGACCTAAAATGCGCTGAGTATAATTCAAATAAACAAACAAGCAAAAAAATGTCAATTGTTCCGGATAATACATTGAACAAACGGAGCAACTCTCCCAAATGGGGATGACACTTATTGGAAATTGGTATATGAGTTTAGACCTATTTCCTTAGAAATTCCAAAGTATGTATAACTTAGTATTATATTACCTAGTCAATAGTGGAAAGACAATTTATAAGGTTGGGTCCTTGCCACTATATGAAATATGTGACACATATAATGTGTATGGCATAAAGAGGACTTTTGACTAGACACACACGTGAACGTATGCACGCACATGTGTATTCATTTATTTTCGTGTGGAAAATCACGTGACTTGCGATCGCGCCATGTCGTTGATCGCCTCCCGGTACATTAAACCCACCTTTTATTTTTCTAAATCATGCAATTATCTCTCTTAATTCTATTTGAATACGATTTAAAACAACCAGATTAATTTATGTTAATGGTGTCAGTTACTAGAGAGTAATTGTCATGCATCCTTAAAAGGACAGAAGACGTCTAGATTTAACATCCGAATTTCTCTATTTCTCTCCCACATATTATTCCTCCTCTGGTGAGCTCTTTTAGAGTGTTGAGCCACCGAATTTCATCAGCCTTTTCTTCTCAACGTGCACCGGGAAGGAAAGAGAGCAGAATCTCCAGACTATTGCCGTAGAGAACACCTGCATGGCATGGCAATAAAGTTTTTGGGCAGCACACATCTGTGCAACCGCTCGCTTCATTGCTTCATCTACGTCTACACTGCATCGAGACCGTGTTGCTTTCTGTTCTTTGTCAAGCCCAACTATAAGTCGTTTATGTGACCGATCGACTCTATTATATAATTTTCTTGAGCATAGATCGAAGTGCAATATATTATCTACTATTATGCATCACTAGTTATTTACGATATTTACCACCTAGTAAAATCTGGAATTAAAATATTGTGCATATTTTCAACAGTACTCACAGCAAGCATGATAATATAGCAAACATGGCAAAATCACAGCACAATATAATAGTTTGAAAAAGAAGAAGAAGAAAAGAATGCAACATCTAGAGCTAGCTAGTTAGATATATAACACAACAACAAGTGCAAATCAAATGTGTATAAAACCGATCCAATCCAAACCAACTTTCTGCAGGACACCACATACACTCGCTAGTGATCAGATGGAGCGCACGCGCCATGCATGTTCTCACGAAATGGCGACATCGCACCACACGCTCCGGAAGGACCGCGCCGACGACGGCGACAAACCGATGACGACCGGCGAGCAGATCGCCTGCAGGTGGTAGTACCTGGACTTGAGGCCGCCGACCATGAACCGGACGCCCGCGCTCACGCGCACGTCCACGCTGATCTCGCCGGCGGCGAGGTCGTGCTCCAGCTCCCGCGCGGCCTGGTCCGCGACCGGCGCCGAGCGCGCCACGGCGCGCACGTCCAGCCGCGTCTCGTTCCGGTGCGGCTGGCGGAACGCCGGAGCTACGGCGTCCGCCAGATGCGCTGCAGCCTCGCCGTAGAGTACATAGAACTCGACCGACTCGTAGAGCATGGACACGCGCCGGTTCGGGTTGTTGGCGGCGAGGGTGAGGTAGAATGTGGCGTTGAGCGTGGCGCCCGGCGGCGGTGTGACGTTGAAGTGCCGCACGATGGCGCGGGTGACGGAGTACTCGATGGGCTTCGGCCGGACGACGAGCCAGAAGACGAGAACGACGAGGCCGGCGAGGAGGATGGTGACGACCAGCACGACGACGAGGCAGCGGAGCACGGCCACCCGGTTGTCGTGGGGCCTGTCGGCGATCCCCCTGTTCGCCGTCGCCGGCATCGTGGTGTTTTCTGTATCTGTACTATCAGAGATAATGTAGCATGAAGCTGCTGCTTCTGCTGCGTCGCATGCTTCATGGCTGCCTTGTAGAGAGGAGATCGGAGGAACCGCATGTTCGTAGGCTTTTTTGGCGGGAAAAGAATCAAAGACGAAAAGCACAGGCTGTGCTTGGCGCTTCAAAAGTCGTGCTTCGATGTCTTCCTTTTGCTTTCGGTTTGTGCTTTGATTCGAGTTCTCTCCGCGCACTGAAGGAATTTTTCAGCAAGTAAGTACATACGTGGCAGCAGCAAGCGACTACAATTCTCCCTTGCATACACACTGGATCGTCAGATCAGGGACGTGCGGCTGTGATCTTGGTTCTTCTGGATGCTCCCACACACAGGCAAATTGCTCAACCGTTATTATTGCAACTTAGTTAAAATATTCAGAAAAATTCCTCGCAACAAAATTGTTCAGAAAATATGGATGGCTAGCTTGTGTTATGTCTTTTGGGTGTGTCTAGATATCGTCCGGATATTTTTTCTTTACAATCATCTAAATTTGAGACCGTTGGATTAGAGATCCAACGACCCCTTTTTTGAGGGGGAGATTTTTTTGGAGAGGGTGGAGGGAGAATTCATGGCCGTTGGATCTCTAATCTAACGATCATAAATCTAGATAATAGTTAGAAAAAAACATTCGAATGATGTTTATCAACACCTATGTCTTTTTACCTAAAAAGAAGCACGATGCGCATACAAAAGTGGCATACTAGCACACGCTTTTCTCTTCACAGCAGCACGTAATCTAACCTCGAGTGTGTGCATCGCGTGAGTAATGTGTAGCATACACTACTCAAAAAAGAAAAGTCTTATTCGTATATAGAAGAACCATACCTAAAGGTGTAATATTGCATACATATTTGCATCCATCGTATCGTCATTTTTCTCTGCTACTTATTTGCATTCCTGATTACGGAGACATGTACTCATTTATTTTCGTCGGATGTTGGGCTTTTAACGTGTAGATCGTTTCTGCTTGAAAAATACTCCATTTAAAAGTTAGATACTATAACAAAAATCAAAAACCACCGACTTCGAAGGAAAAGAACATGCCTATATGCACTGAGCCAAATTGGCCAACACTTCACAGTTAGCTTCAGCTAGCTAGTACACTTTAGTGGTGTGCAGAAAGTGATTCACAAGTAGATAGAATGGTAAAGCTCAAACTAGGGAAAGCACTCGAGTCCTTTCACTTCACTCGTCGATCCACAGCTCTGCAGTCTTACAGGCAATTGATTGCTAAAGTTTTGACCTAACTTTTGCACTACGTCAACGAGATAATTTAATCTTATGCATGTTATTAAACTTCCTTGCTTATAAAGTATTATGGATTAATCGAAAATATAATTCCTCTTTTTTTCTTTTTGAAAGACGAGCACAGTTACCTACTGCATGCACACCCTTTTAACTGCTTGGTTTCACTGTATGATATATTCAGATGGAAGCCACAATCAAAATAATTAAGAAACTTTTCCAAAAAGAGGAAAAAAACGCCTAGATGTTTTGCTCCACATCGTTTGATCCCGACTGTTCACTAATATATTAATTATGATCCATGGCCTTCATGCGTTGCAACTGTAAGAGCATTAGGAGTGTATATATCGCAATAGATCTTAAGGTGGGTCTCACCTAATTGTTAAGGTCGACTCGTTATGTTTGAGGCCACCACTCGGCTGTAACAAGGGTCCCACTCGACAGTAAAAAAATTGTATTTTGAATGTGGTGCTGTTGTTGCTGTTGAATGTGGTAGTTGGCTAGTGGGGGAGAGAGAACAACATGATTAAAAAAATTATATTTTAATACTTATGGCCAGTCTTTAGCTTGATGACTGGTCTCAAGCTTTTTTTTACTTGTGACATGCTTAAGATTAACCATGTAATGTATAAGATCGATCTTAAGGTGACTTATGACCCTATATTTTTATACACTCCGAATGCCCTAATACCACCGCGACATATATATTGCATTTCCATTTAGATTAATCGAAGTGAGTCTAATGGGTCAAGGACGCAATCCGCGCGAAAATAAGGGGCACACATAATAACTCCAACCTTAGCGCGATCGATATGTCGACCAAGCGTGCATTAGAAATCTTCATCAAGATCTGATCCATGCATCCGATCAAGAAAACGATTATTGATAGCCAAGTAGATTTTTTAGAGAAAATTGACACCCATTAACGGTGCGCACTTCGATCAAACTAATAATAGGACATCCCATTAGCGGTGCCCACTTCAAACTAATAATTAATAGGAATTATAATTGAATGTACCCTACCAGAATTAGTCCTCCTCTTCCCAACGGAAGAGTGTATCATATTCCTGACGGCTTGTCGTCAGCCAACATTATATTACATTCGGGGCATCGGATTCTTACCACGTTCCCCGCGGAAAAAAATTCTTACAACGTATTCCCTACGGTTGGTCGCCGGCAAAGATTGACCTAACATTTATCTTTTCCTGACTTATGGGCATGTCCGGCTGGTGAGAAGCCGGACGACTTTTGACTTTTGTTACAGTACCTAACTTTTAAACGGGTATTTTCTCAAGACGGGGTCTATAAGTTAAACGTAGTGCACATTAAAAGTCTAACATCTATACCAGCTAAAATCGTAAGTGAGTATCGGTCTCTTCATAATCTGTACCGTAAATAGTCAAAATTCAAAAATTTCAACCAAAAGTCATAAGTCACAGCCAAAAGAACACCCCCAACAGTGGCACGCGATCGACTGTCTCCCATTGGAAAAGATACTAGGATATCTTTTTAATTTTGTGGAAGTGTAGATACTAGCTGGTGACACTCTACTCCTGTCAGTAAAGACCTTTTCTGACAGTTTTTGCATGTTTCCTTGGGGGTTTTAATTAGGCTGCGGGAAAAAAAAAACTGGTTTTTGGTAGAGTAGAATATGAAAATGCTAGCAGCTAAGTTTTGACTCTCCTTATATCTAAACTTGGAACTTAGGACTCCCACGTCCCCATCACTAATGACAGCAATGTGCTAGGAAGGATAGTTAGAAGTGCAACAGTTGCTAAGCTTTGAAACGGACCTGCAAAACTGTATGACAACTGCAAGATGTTGGACGCTTGCCTTTTCGACAAAAGACCGAGAAAGATATAACCACAAGATCTTAGTCCAATCATGAGTGCTCGCTGCTAATTAGAGCACTAATCATCCCCACTCCTTAATTACCTGCATAACTGTGCGGCTAGACAGTAGATACTATAATTCCTATGTTTATATTTGAGATAGAGTTGTATTTGTTACACAACTCTAGTTCTAACGATTGAAAATATAGTTGTATTTCTCTTACAACTGTATAATATATATCTGTTACAACTGTATAATATATATCTGATTAATTTACACGGACGAGCGCAACCTCAAACCAAACAAGCAACGGGTTGAGAAACTAGCGCTTTGTTATAATTTGTTTCACCAAAATAAGTAAACATCGGAGCAAAAATAACCTAAATCTACGATTAGAAACCACAAAAATCGGAGCAAAAATAAACATCCAAAATTTTTTACTAGAGGAGTGGAGGTGCGAGGGATCATTACAAAGTGATCACTAGCCAGATATAACCATCATCTGTTATGTCTTGATAGCACATTAGTCCAAGTACATCAAATATTCTATGGATCAAGTGCGGTGACGCGTTTCCCTTCGTTGTCTTATCTGTCTACGTTGTAGTGGTACAAGATATTAATGCCTTTCTCACGAATTTCCTTTTAGGAATAGCGCGTGCCTCAATGTCCTAATCCTCCGTACGTAGTATGCAATTCTTAATTAGCATTATATATTTTGTGATTAGTTAATTACACCAAGGGTGATTAGACCTACGAGTGATGATCAATTTAATTGATCGAACGCTGGATCTAATTGTTCCTATTAGATGCAATACGAGAGAATTTTCTTGATTCGTATAGGATTTGAATTATTTTTGTCCAAGGAGGCATCGCTACTGAATTTGACGTGATGTTCACACCATCGCTAGCTCAAATAATTAGGGTCATATTTCGCATGGTCATATATGTGATTACTAGCTAGCTATTGCAAGAGCACTAATTAATATAGCTCTATTTAGAATATAGAAATTTTTGAAAAAAGTTTTTAATCGATGGAAATTTGAAAAATTTCCCGCATATTAGGCCTTACTGTAGGACAATGTAAAAAGATCGTGGAGATAGCTACCATATGACTAAAAACATGTACAATATAGCTGTTTAGAGAGATGTTTAGCAATAAAAAAACTGATTTTTCTTGTCATATAGGATAGATAAGATGCTTATTTTGAAGCATCGGTGCTTAAATAAGCATCGGTGTTTAGCATATGCTTATATGTATAACTATATCTAATTAATAGATAATATAACATCTAAGCACCCACGGAAAAAATGCTTACATTGGAGGAAATAATTTTTACATAGATACTTAATAATATGGCTATATACTCTCTCTCTTTAAGCATTTATATATAAGCATTCGTATATGTACATGCCCTAACACCCAAAGCAGGTGGAATCAGCGAGCCCCACGTCTTTGATTTTGCGAAAAGGCCTCCGAGATTTCCGAAATCGCGGTGAGACCCGGCCGAACCAGTGGCCTTAGGGTTTAATTAGCATCAAATCTTATCAAACGAGAGTGATTAGTACGTATGAGCGCATATATATATCGGCAGGGTCGCAGAGCAAGCTAGCTATTACCTTGACAGGGTGGCATTCAAGGAGTTTGCAACTGAATTTTATCTCTCTTTTGTTTTAGTAGCTCTCCGAGGTTTAGTGAAAGAACCACACAAAGTGCCAATTAGTATTTAATTAGTACCATAAACTCCACCCGAAAAGTTTATGGTACTTTTCGTTTAAGCTCGCAAATATCTTAATTTGTATTTAATTAGTACCATAAACTCCACCCGAAAAGTAATTATCTGTTTTATGTGTTGTCCTAGTAGAAGTCGCGAAGGCATTCCAAGCTGAAACCCCTCGACAGCCAGTAGGCGAAGCCCAAATGGTGGTGAGATTTCAAAGCCCTATCTGCCGCTGCAGGAGGAGGGCCGGAAGACTGTGAAGCCTGACTCAAGTAGCTGGAGCCTAGCTACCCCTCCTGGAGGACTATGTGGCTGTTATGAAGAAGTAAAAGTAGTGGAGATTTTGGAGAAAATCCTGATGATCAGTCTTGTCGACGATTAAGTCGTCAATCTTATGAATTATGATAAAAAGGGTTAAGTTTTTTAGAAGAATTTAGGAGGAGTATAGGGATAATCTTAATTGCTATGAACCAGTTATAAAATACTCTCGATGAGATATTATAAAATGATTCTACCATCTCTAGTCTCTGTAATCCCCTATCTGGTCGGAAGATCTTGATTGATCATTCAGGATTGGACTCTGGTGTTGTTCTTCTTATATTTTTTTCATCAAACCTTAAACAACGCCAAACGAGTGTCAGTTATCCACGTGAGCAAGTGCCTTGTTGAATCGTCCCATCCAATCGAGCGGATGGTTGCTGTCACGAAAGAGATCTGACAATTGTTAGTGGAAGAGAATCATCAAGACAACTGCAAGGCGATTGTTGTCAGCAACGTAAGGTTGAATTGTCGTGCGCTTGGGAAGGGGATAAAGCACATGCTTTATTTGTCGCACGGGAGGAATTGCCTGAAAGTGAGCCTTTATACCAGTTGATGACATCTCCAAGTGGTCACTGGTCGGGTGAAATATACAGCGGACCTCTGACCAAAGATACTCGGGTAATTACATTTGAAAGCTTGTCACTGCATGAATTGTAAAGCCTTAATTAAGTATTATAGCCTATTCAATGGATTATTTAATCTCGTCAAGTCTGAAAGTACTGATGTAATATGCTACTTTTCATTTTCCAGATGCTGATTAACTGTTGGATCTGTGACTTAGACGCTCGAAAGGGGGTTGTGCTTCCTGGGGGTTCGCTTGTTGCGCGTCCTGGAGCATAATCTAGTCCTTTTGGCATCAAAACCTTTCCTTTTCTCGTCAGGGAAAAGATCTGCTACCTATGTATGGTATTTCCGTTGCTAGTAATGGAAATTCGAAGGCTTCGATACAAAAAAAAAAAACTGAACTTTACTACTGCTGGCTAGTCTCTTGGCAAAATCTGAACTCTGAACCAACTTTTGATCACGTAAGGTACGTACGGGGGCTTCGAACTACTATTGGATACTCGTATGTAGATCATTATACGCATACGTACGTATGAATTTCGTACGCCTTAATTGTTTAATCAAGTATACGTAGCTAGCTAATCATGTCACGACCCACTAGTAAATGTTTAATTAAGTTCATCTACCTTTTGACATCGATACTTACTCTGATGGCCTCCCGGTCAATCAATTATTAATTGCCCCGTTCGGTTGGGCTGAAAAGCTGTAGCTTATGGTTAAAATTACACTGTAACGACTAAAATTTTACTATAGTTAAAGATAGCTTATTTAGCGTAATTAAATTTAAAAAAATTTAAAAATAAAAAAAATATGCTAGCTCATCACGGACAGCGCAAACAAATACGGAAAAAAAAGAACGGCAAAAAAGCTAAAAAAGCCAAAAAATAAAAAGATAAAATTTATGAATAGTGAAAAATAAGTCAGAAGTTGAAACCGAAACGAGCGGAGCCTCACAAGCAATCAAGCTGCTACGACCTTAACTAATCATATCTTAAACTTGTCAGATGTTGATGCTTACTAAAGTAAAGAAATCATGCATGATCATCGATGATCATCGAGGTGAACAAGTTGATTAGTGGAGTACTTAACTAATTTACCCCAGCATAAATTAAGTCGTAACCTGAAATTAGCACTCAGGCGAGCGAGTATTTTTAGTTTTTAACACATCGCGAGCACAACTCTTCGACTGCTGACTAGTCTCTGTACGTACGTAACCATGAACTAGTGCACCTGTACCGAATAAACTTTTTCACCAACATCGAGGTGAACGTGTGTGGCTGGCATTAGGGCCCCTCATTGTCAAAGGCTAAACGGGGCCCACTACCAGTTTCCGAAGTTTTTTCAGATGTCTCGGAAGTAGGTTAGTAGTAGTAGTACATGCAAGAAAACCTGCACACGTGGCGGTCAAGGAGTGCAACGTTTCCCTAGATGGCTGCATGATGTGTCAACGTGCAAGCAGCCACGTTCTGCATTATAGTAGCCTATTCTTTTCGGTTTATATTTTATAATTTATGTCTTTTTTGAATAAGCAAAAAGATGATTTATGATAGTCTTTTCGAATTATCTTATATATTTACCAGTTTTTGATTCATTTGTATAAACATTTGTATTAAGAACAAAAACTATCCGCCACAGTTAAAAAGAATACACATATTATTTATAGGTTGTACTTGCCTGTACCATCGTAGGTACATTGGTCTTACCACTAGTTTTTTTATGTTTTACTGCACATTAATTTAGCAGTATTAATTGGTCCCAAGTAATCATTGTAGGGATCGGACGAGCTAGCTAGTGACGTGTGAATTAGCTGTCTAGTGATTAGTGAGTGAATCTGTGCATGCATCTGCAGCTAGATCTTTTGGTCTCGTTGCATTTGATCCTTAATTGTGCCAGCTGTACACTAGCTCGGACCGATCGATGACATCAGCTGCGATTTGCAGCGCAAAGCAGCAGGGCCGCGCGAGTACTTAAGCCCCAGGGGAGTCGCCTCTGTGCTCTCACGGCCGGCATAAGCCACTGCCACTTAAAAGAGTATATAGTACATCGGCCACCTCGAAGAAGAGGAGAGGAGGTCGAACTGACAGTACGTAGCCATGGCTCTGGCGTCTGTGTCGAAGGTGGTGCTGGGGTCGGTGGCGTTCGGGGTGTTCTGGATGCTGGCGGTGTTCCCGTCGGTGCCGTTCCTGCCGATCGGGCGGACGGCGGGGGCGCTGCTGGGGGCGGTGCTGATGATCGTGTTCCACGTGATCAGCCCCGACGACGCGTACGCGTCCATCGACCTGCCCATCCTGGGCCTGCTGTTCGCGACCATGGTGGTAGGCGGCTACCTCAAGGGCGCCGGCATGTTCAAGCACCTGGGCCGGCTGCTGGCGTGGCGGAGCCAGGGCGGGCGCGACCTCATGTGCCGCGTCTGCGTCGTCACCGCGCTCGCCAGCGCGCTCTTCACCAACGACACCTGCTGCGTCGTGCTTACGGAGTTCGTGCTCGAGCTCGCCGCCGAGCGCAACCTCCCCGCCAAGCCCTTCCTGCTAGCGCTCGCCACCAGCGCCAACATCGGCTCCAGCGCCACGCCCATCGGCAACCCGCAGAACCTGGTGATCGCCTTCAACAGCAAGATCTCCTTCACGAGCTTCTTCCTCGGCATCCTGCCGGCCATGCTCGCCGGCATGGGCGTCAACATGGTCATGCTGCTCTGCATGTACTGGAAAGACCTCGAGGGCACCAGCCCCGACCTGGTGGCCGCCGGGAAGGAGATGGAGGCCGTCGAGGAGGGCAGGTCGCCGGCGTCGGTGCTCTCGCTCAAGAGCCCCACCCTGCTCCAGCTCGCCCAGAACGGCGACGGCGCGGACGCCGACTCGATGATGTCGGAGAACATCTCGACCAAGCACCCGTGGTTCATGCAGTGCTCGGAGCACCGGCGGAAGCTGTTCCTCAAGAGCTTCGCGTACGTCGTCACCGTCGGCATGCTCGTCGCATACATGCTCGGGCTCAACATGTCGTGGACCGCCATCACCACCGCCATCGCGCTCGTCGTCGTCGACTTCCGCGACGCCGAGCCATGCCTCGACAAGGTAACGGACGTTCCATGATTTCACCAAGGAAAGACACGCGTTGGACATGAGTATATGATCGCGATGCGTATGCACGCAGGTGTCCTACTCGCTGCTGGTCTTCTTCTCGGGGATGTTCGTGACGGTGAGCGGCTTCAACAAGACGGGGCTCCCTGGGGCCATCTGGAACTTCATGGCGCCCTACTCCAGGATCAACCACGTAAGCGGCGTCACCGTCCTCTCCGTCATCATCCTCCTCCTCTCCAACCTCGCCTCCAACGTACCAACCGGTAAACATGTGCTCCTAACTATTTTCCTTTTTTTTACTGTGTATGTACTTGTGCATGCATGCACGTACGAGGACGACATAACTAAGACACAGAGGCGCTGTAGACGCACAGTACGATTAACATGCATGACGAAACTGACACCCGATGGATCGGAACAGCTGAAAGCGTCGCCAAAATGATAAAATTTTGCTAGAATTTATTCTGGTTGTGTATATGTACTCAGAGAAGGTTGTCCTTTATCTTTATATCTTTCTTTCTTGGGAGTGATTATTGCACAGGCGACTGAAATTTTTTTATCTCTCAGTCACCTGAAGTTGCACTCTCAATCACCTGAAATTGCAGGTGATTTTTTGAAGAGGGCTGCAACTTTAGTTGATTGCACTCTGAAGTTGCAGATATTTTTTTAGAGTGGAGCTACAATTTTAGTTAATTAAGAGTGTAATTTCAGATGATTAAAAGATAAAAAAATTTCAGTTATCTCTGCAATAGCAAAACTGTTCTTTCTTTTGACCACTAGCGAACAAGGAAGTAGCCATCTAGGAGACACCGAAAATACCCTGTTTTGTGCGCGGGTGTGCCGCGCCGACGCATTAAGCAATTTGTACGTGTGAGTGCAGTGCTGCTTATGGGAGACGAGGTGGCGGCTGCGGCGGCGACGATCTCGGCGTCGGCGGTGACCCGGTCGTGGCTGCTGCTGGCGTGGGTGAGCACGGTGGCCGGCAACCTGTCGCTGCTGGGGTCGGCGGCGAACCTCATCGTGTGCGAGCAGGCGCGCCGCGCGCCGCGCAACGCCTACGACCTCACCTTCTGGAACCACGTCGTCTTCGGCGTCCCATCCACGCTCGTCGTCACCGCCATCGGCATACCGCTCATCGGCAAGATCAACGTCTAGAGCAAATACGTCATAATGCGTGGGATATTTCAAAAGAGAAGTGCTAACGATCTAATGATCAAGTGCTGCATGGTTCAAGTGTACGTACGATCGATTAGAATATGTCTCTCAGGTCAACTATGTTGGTGTCAATGTAGCTTGCCATGCTCTGGGATATTTGTTATCATGCATAGAGCTAGCAAAGCAAATGGTGTACAAGGTGATCAGATCGAGGAGGATGCTAAGGAATTAGAAAGATCCTCTGGCCTGATCTGCTTGAAGTAGACATCCAATTAAGGATTTGTAGTTATCACTAGCGAGTGAGTACGAATTATCTTGTAGAGCTTCAAGTCTTAATAAAGCTGGCTTTGTTGCTCACTTGTTTACTCTTTGTTTCTTTCAGAGTACATTGTCTATATACGTGATAAGTATGAGAGTACAACTTAAGCGTCTTGTTTAGAACGCATAAATTTTTTATAGGATTTTTATAAAAAATATTTCGATTTCCGTGGGACTAAAAAATATTTGTGCACTCCAAACAAGATTTAAATATTGTTCTCCTAATCTCAAGGAGATACTTTTCTACAATATCTAACCTACAAATGGTGTGTCTTTTTAAAATAGGGTCTACTAATCGATTATAGTATATATTATAGCGACTTCATTTATATCGGTCAAAATCACATACGAATGTTTTTTCTCTATAAACTTTTCTACATGTTGTTCCTGTTTATAATGCATGTGTCCACATAGTGGAGATTGAAATCAGGGTCACACCAACGTCGTAGCAGCTCCACCTCCTACAGGCTACTTGCATAAAAAGGGCTATCTAGCTCCGGCCGGCGTGTTGCATCGCATTGGTCCCCCTCTTAATTTGATTCCACTCCCTAGCATCCCCTACACATCTGCCGCGTACATATATATGCATTTTAGTTAACATATTACATATTGTATTGAAAAGTAAAAGCACTCACTATTCTTTAGGGTACAAAAGTAATCACAATACATATATATTCAAGCAAAAAACAAAGAGAAAAGGGGAAAGAGTACTCACTGTTCCTACAATGTTTAACTAAAGAGTGAAGAATAATATTATCATTGTGAGACCATATGAAGGTCACCCTATATATGATGAGTATTTGACTTTGCATGTGCTTCAATGTCAAAGTTTGAGCATGATTATGTGTCATTTGCTCTGTGGTTTTGATGTCTGGGAGACAACAGTCAGACTGGTTAGGGGTTGACGGTCTAACCGATTGAGGTGCCAATGGTTTTGATCTTGTTGTGTGTCAAGGATGTGTAGGTGATGCAGATGTCTCTTGGAGACTATATCTCATTCATCTAAGTACTTATTATTTGTAAGTTCCGGTGGTTGCCTGGTTTTACTCAAGAGAGGAGTGATTTTTGGGGTTTTTTTGGTTTCTTGGGCTTTTGGCTTTGATTCTTACTGGGATAGGCTTGCTAGGACATGTGGAAGTAGGTCAAAGGTCATCTTAACCATCATTTACTCATGAGCAAGTCTCGACTCAAGTTCTTGAGTTTTGCCCGGTTTTGATGCAATCTTCTTTCAAATGAAAAAAGGTTGAAGTTTTAACAATGATTTTCTTAATTATTTATTGGAATAGGTTCCTACATTCTAGGGAAGGTGCATATACATTTTAAGTGATTTGGAGCATTTATTTAAGAGTTGACTCGATTTGTGGTTTTAGTCTGATTTTGATGCAGAGAGATTCAAAAGCCAAAAAGTTCCAACTTTCTTAAGTTATTTCAAGATCTTTGGTTAGGATATGTTTTTAATGTCTTGGTCTAGCATTAGTTCAAGTTTGAAGTTATTTGGAGTTGTGGATTAAAATTTACACTATTTCTTAAATTTCTCTTTGGGAAATGAATTGAAAGGTCCATTATTTATGTGGCGTCTATTCAACCCTGGTTCTAGTCCCCTTGTCGGTCCTATAGACATGTTGGATTATTAGCTAAGCGGTGGCTATATATATGGCTATAGCTCAAATTTATATTGCAAAACACATATGCCCATGTGACGCACCGCACTCAGGTCAGAAAAACTTATCCTACTCGGCGCAGCCATGGCCGGCCGGGTGGTGTCCTAGTCGGACGGATCGATCAAATGGTGGACTTTGACAGGCGTACTAACCAAGCGTCTGTATTATATACTAGCATCCATGCATGTTTCCCTTTGGCTGGGTGCTTTTCTTTCTTTATGTGATCTAGGATGTGTCGATCTGACAGCAGCTGATACGACCAGAAGGACGTAGAATACCCACAAGAATTATTTAGTCGAGTCAATGACTGCGTATCGTTAGCTTTTATTTACAACTAGAAGCATGGACGCGGCGCCACGCCGTGCCAGCCACCGCACGTAAAAAAATAAAAGAGACGGTAATTTGTGAGGAGTTTTTAAGAAAAATAGGGGCAAAAACGTAATTTCAGAGAAGGCAAAGGGGACATTCGAAAAAAAGGACCCGTTAGAAAAAACCGGAGGGCAAAAACGAATTTTCGAGAAAGCAAAGGGTTCTTTTGAAAAAATCGAGGACCTGTACGTAAAAAAACGGGACTCGTGCGCAATTTCCGAAACCGCGGGGGGCCATCCTGCAAAATAGAGGGACCAAAAAAAAATTCGAGGCGAAAAAAAATTCCAAGGACCTTTATGAGAACCGGGGACCTGTACGTAATTCGAAAAACTCGGGTAAACCCTCACCGACCGTCGCAGATTCTCCGCGCGCGTCGGCGGGCGTTGGCGGCGCGCGCACGGGCGGTGACGTGGGCTCGCGGCGGGCGGAATCCCCGGGAGTAAGAAGAGGAGTATATGGGCATGAAGTAGAGTGCAAAAACGACGTAGATATTTTAACTTGGCCGGACCTCAGGTTAACCATACATCGGTATGGAAATGAAATGGCATAAAGAAACTAGTAGCAGAAGCACGGTGTTACGTCGCGCTAAGTTACCATTTGAACCGAAGTAAAAGGGCCGACAGTTTATAGAGGTTTTTCTTAAAAAATCAAGGACCCATATATGTTTCCGGAATAAGTGGAGGGTTTTTCGGAAAAATCAAAGGCCCATATGTAATAACGGGAAAGGAAAACCGCAGGGCTTTATCGCGTGAAAGGAGGACCTCTCTGAAAAAAACAAGTATATAATTTCAAAAAGTTGGAGGGCCTTTTTATGAAAGCACTGACGTGGTGGGCCCATTCTACAAAAATCGAGGGCCTGCATGCAATTTTGAAAAAAAACTGAAAATCCTTTTTGTAATTTTGATGACATGGCGCGAGGGAGGCCGGAAATTCCCACGACCTTAATATAGGTAGTATTGGTATGCATGGCTCTGTTCGGATGGAGGTTTAGGTTGGAATTAATACAGGATTCCCTTACGTACATCTAATTGCAAAGTTTAACTCTACAAGACTACATCCCGTTCTAAACGGCTTCAGCTTCTGATTTATTTTAGTTTTCGGTTTATTTAAGTCAGAAATCACTTGGAACGCATCAGCTTCTAATTTCTGCTTATTTTAAATTTTTTTTAGTTTTTTCGGTTTTTTTGCCTTTTCTTTTCCCTCATATTCATTTGTATTGTTTGTAATGGTATAATGGTTTTTTTTCTCTTTTTCTTAGAAAATGCTAACAACTGCTACGATATAATTTTAGTCATAAACCAAAAGACATAGCTAGAAGTTAGCCATGAGCCAATTGCACCTGCCACAACAAACAGCAGGATGCATAGTAGAAAAGTTCGAGAATTAATGTGTAACGACAAGTAAATTCGACCAGTACTGGCAAAATCTTGCATGATTTAATCCTCTTGTCGCTATTTTCCAGTCCAATTGTTAGTTGTATCTCCAACTTGTCAACTTTCTGAAAATATAGATATGAGGTTGTGGCCTTAAAAGAAAATATATTCCTTAAAAGAAACAAACAAAGAAAGGGCAATGTCAGCTAGTCAATGGCCTTCCAAAAAATCTTTGAGCAAAGGCCTTGTGGCAGGTGCTACTTTAAGAAAAACGGGTCAAAAACCAAGATTTACAATATATTTTGAAAGAAAAATAACCTATAGTTTTTATAAAAAATTGTTATGAAGATGATGCATGATGCAATGTCGGCTAGTCCAATGGCCTTCCAACAACACATTTTTCAATTACATTACATATGGTTCAGTGTATATTCCTTTATGTATGCATATACTATCCGCTTATATTATCCGTTTTCGATTTGAAATCGTCATATATCCGTCCTGATGGTACCGTATGCGGAACTCCAAATACTTTAAATTCATATTCTTATCCGATCTTACTATATCTGACTCTGAATTCGAAAAAAAATATAAATTAAGATGCAGTATAAACAATTTCCGTCCAAATCCGATCCAAATTGCATCCTACTAATGACTGCCCTTGGTGATGGGCCGCGGCGCCATCACGTTACACAGGCCACAACACGCATATCAGGTAGCCCATGGCATTTTGAGCATGATCATCTAAACAAACTACATAAAACTAACACAGGTGGCATTCAAGATCTGTTTGGCAAGGAGGGGTTGTTTTTGGCAGAAACTCTGAAGGAATTGCACGATTTCCTAGAAAATGAAAATGATTAACAGTCGGTGAGGCTGTAAAAATACTACACACTTGTAAAAATGCACCAACTAAAGTGACTTGTCGGTGAGGCTGCACGGATTAACAGTCTTACAATGATTTCAACAGGACACTGTCTTCAAGCTGAATTGCCTGAACTTCTTGGCCAACTCTGCATCTGAAGCAGTTGGCAAAGTATGCCCCAGTTATCCCCTTGACTTGAGGATGGATTGCCACATAGCAAGTCGTTGCAGCACCCTAAACAAAAAAATAATACGAAGTTAATAAGGACCAGTGCATGTTCCATCAACAAGGTGAGAGCAAAATAACAGGTGAGAGTTTACCTGTTCCACGCTTTTACTTGTGATTCTTCCAGTGGTGTTCATCATGGCTGTAAGAGTAGCAACACACAAGAACAGTTAAAAATGTTACAATCAGGGCTGCATGAACGTGTTTTCCATGCTAGCGGGTATCGAGATGGTTTAGAATTTTTTTTTTCAGATCACAAAATTGATTGGAAGATTTCAGAATTAATTACCATCGGTAATAGACCTGTTCCTGAAAAGGCTGGTCGCGATGACTCCAGGATGAACTGCATTAGCTGAAATGTTCACCCCTTCTTCCTGTTCACGAAAATAATTTTTTTTCGTTGCTGTTCACTTCATAGATTGTTATGGCACCTGTAGGATTGTATAGCACAATCAGAGAAGTGGTGAATGATTGTCTCCGCTTTTACCACATAAAGTCAAAATACAACGCATGGGAACAAAAGAAAACCAATCTGAATTACCGGATGAAAGTAACGATCGCAGCTGCTTGCTCGTACGTGCTCGAAGAGCTTCTGTCGCCCGACTGCTCATTACGACCGCTCGTCACGAACGCCGCGACCGACCACTCGCCACGACCTCGCCACGAGTGCTCAGATTGATCGTCCGCTCATTCTGATCGCTCGGCACGAACACGACACACGTAGATGTGATCTCCTTCCGCCCGTTCGTTTCGATCTCTCGGCCCGATCATGGATCGACCGCCTGCTTGTTCCGATCGCTCGGTACGATAACGACGCATGAAGTCGTGACCTCCTTCCGCCTGAAATCCCCAGCCGTTCGACCACCGCCCGAACGAGTACACGCTGAAGACAAAACAGAGCACGTGAAATGTGCAATGCCAAGTCAGACAACAGATATCCTATTGCTGATGTTTCAGTGAATCTTGCCCGGTCACTACGTAAGGTAAAGAATACTACCATATGGTTCGATGTAAGTTAAAAAGTATTTCAGACAAAAGTTGAAATCATGTTGTTTACATCATTTTCTATATATGTAATAAGCTTGCTGCTCCTGTTACGGTACTTATGAATGTTTGTTAGGCGGTTCTCCTTTTTTGTGGCCCATAAGAACTTCCAGCTGGACCACTTCTTTAATCAATATTCGTTGCATTGACTGCAGGCTGGTCTTGCAACTGATGCAGTGCGGGAGTGCGAAGAGTTGACAACATAAGGTATTGTTTAACTTTCACTTTGAGCTATGGAAGGATCCTATTTGCTATTTTTCACCTGAATTGGCCAAAACATGAATGTTAAGTACATTCTTTTAAGTCATTTTCCACATGTTAGACAACATACAAGCTAACGAGTCCTCTCAAATTTCTAGGATTGCTGAGCGTTGATGGATTGCAGATATATGCTCTTCAGCTCGTGCATTGTGGAAACTTGGATGACCATACATCGGTATGGAAATGAAATGGCATAAAGAAACTAGCAGCAGAAGTACGGTGCCATACCGCGTTAGTTATTATTTAGATCGAAGTAAAAGGACCGACGGTCAATAGAGGTTTCTTCTAAAAAATCAAGAACTCATACGTATTTGTGAAATAAGTGGAGGGTTTTTTGGAAAAATTTAAGAACCCACATATAATAATAGAAAAACCGCAGGGCTTTATCGTGTGAAGGGAAGACCCCTCGAGAAAAACCAATGATCCATATATAATTTCGGAAAGTTAGAGGGTCTTTTTGCGAAAACGCTGACATGGCGAATCCATTCTGCAAAAATCAAGGGCCCGCATGCAATTTAGTCCTTTTCGTAATTTTGATGATATGGCGCCAGGGAGGCCGGAAATTCCCACGACCTTAATATAGGTAGTATTGGTATGCATGGCTCTGTTCGGGATAGAGGTTTAGGTTGGAATTAATACAGGATTCCCTTACGTACATCTAATTGCAAAGTTTAATTCTACAAGACTACGTCCCGTTCTAAACGGCTTCAGCTTCCGATTTATTTTAGTTTTCGGCTTATTTAAGCCAGAAGTCACTTGGAACACATCAACTTCTAATTTCTGCTTATTTTGTTTTTTTAATTTTTTGCCTTTTTTTCCATATTCATTTGTATTATCTGCGATGGTATAACGGTTTTTTTCTTTTTTCTCAGAAAAACTAACAACTGTTACAACATAATTTCAACCATAAATCAAAAGATATAGCTAGAAGTTAAGCCATGAGCCAATTGCACCTGCCACAACAAACAGCAGGATGCATATTAGAACAGTTCGAGAATTAATGTGTAACGACAAGTAAATTCGACCAGTACTGGCAAAATCTTGCATGATGAAGCTCTGTTCTATTGTCCAGTCCAATTGTTAGTTGTATCTCCAACTTGTCAACTTTATGAAAATATAGATATGAGGTTGTGGCCTTAAAAGAAAATATATTCCTTAAAAGAAACAAACAAAGAAAGGGAAAAAAAATCTTTGAGCAAAGGCCTTGTGGCAGGTGCTACTTTAAGAAAAAAGGGGTCAAAAAACCAAGATTTACAATATATTTTGAAAGAAAAATAACCTATAGTTTTTTTAAAAATTGTTTCTCCTCCCTTTTCTCCCCCTGCTGTGAAGAAGATGATGCAATGTCGGCTAGTCCAATGGCCTTCCAACAACACATTTTTCAATTATATGACATTTTAATGACGATGCCATTCGTCGTGCAATGGCCATGTGACAACAAATCTCCCATTTGGGCAACATATTTTTTTCAGTTGGTGATGCTCACTTCACTTGCATGATTGTTGTTGTAATAAATAAATAAACTTCTACTAGTGGAAAGATCTCAACACAAATGGCGCCAAGATTGACACAATATATGCTAATGACTAGGGTGCAAATAGTACGGTTAATACCGATTGATCCGGTATCAAATCCGATCAGTATTAAATATAGGAAGGTAATTTAGTATTCGGTACTGAATAGTTATTGTCGGATATAGTAGCGAAAACATGAGAACTAAAATTCGATCGAATAGCGTCGGTAAATAGTAAACCAGATACTATCCGACCGGATATCCGACAAGCAAGTTAGTAACCTAATCGGACCAGTCCATCAACCATCATCGACACCAATGGACCTAGATTTTATTCAAGCCCTAACCTAACTCTAGAGTCCAGCCACTTTGGCCAGTCACCACCAATCGTTCCCGCTTACGTTGAACTTGTATATAAATTTATCAGTTTTCGAATTTATGTATGAATTTATCGCTTATGTCGAACTTGTATCGACTATCATACTTAAGTAATCTATATGAATTTATTGCTACTTGAAGGCTTAAAGTGATGGTGATATGATCCAGTGTATATTCCTTTATGTATGCATATACTATCCGCTTATATTATCCGTTTTCGATTCGAAACCGTCATATATCCGTCCTGATGGTACCGTATGCGGAACTCCAAATACTTTAAATTCATATTCTTATCCGATCTTACTATATTCGATTCTGAATTCGAGAAAAAAATATAAATTAAAATACAGTATAAACAATTTTCGTCCAAATCTGATCCAATTGCATCCTACTAATGACTGCGCTTGGTGATGGGCCGCGGCGCCATCACGTTACACAGGCCACAACACGCATATCAGGTAGCCCATGGCATTTTGAGCATGATCATCTAAACAAACTACATAAAACTAACACAGGTGGCATTCAAGATCTGTTTGGCAAGGAGGGGTTGTTTTTGGCAGAAACTCTGAAGGAATTGCACGATTTCCTAGAAAATGAAAATGATTAACAGTCGGTGAGGCTGTAAAAATACTACACACTTGTAAAAATGCACCAACTAAAGTGACTAGTCGGTGAGTCTGCACGGATTAACAGTCTTACAATGATTTCAACAGGACACTGTCTTCAAGCTGAATTGCCTGAACTTCTTGGCCAACTCTGCATCTGAAGCAGTTGGCAAAGTATGCCCCAGTTATCCCCTTGACTTGAGGATGGATTGCCACATAGCAAGTCGTTGCAGCACCCTAAACAAAAAATAATACGAAGTTAATAAGGACTAGTGCATGTTCCATCAACAAGGTGAGAGCAAAATAACAGGTGAGAGTTTACCTGTTCTACGCTTTTACTTGTGATTCTTCCAGTGGTGTTCATCATGGCTGTACGGGTTTTTATGCTGTCCATCGCCCGGGGTGGCGGCGCGATGGCTGTTTTTTTCAATCGGGGTGGCATTTCCCTGTATTTTTTCGAAATTACGTACATATCTTTGGTTCTCGCAAAAAGGTCTCTAGAAATTTTTTTAAACCCCTCCGTTTTGCAGGATGACCCCCTGCATTTTTTGAAATCGCGCGCGGATCCAGTTTTTTTGTCTAGGACCTTTTAGTTACATACAAGTCCTTCCGGTCCTTTTTTCGAAAAAAACCTTCGGTTCCTCCGAAATTATATATCCGTCCTCGATTTTTTAAAAAAACTCCGGCTCACGAATTTTCGTCTCTTTTATTTCGATCCACACGGTGGCTAGCGCGGCGTCACGCCGCGCTTATGTGGCTAGTTTGATCAATGAGAACAATCCAAGGTGTGCGATGGCAGACTTTCACGTCCGTCCAACACTCGTGCGGCCCAAAGTGCAGGCCCCCATCGCGCGCGACGCCAGCGCTGGTCCGTCCGTTCGCGCGGCACCACGGCTCGCCCCCTATAAATACCCCCATTCCCACACCGTTGCTTGCCACACAGCACACAACAACACACAGAGGCAGGGTCGAATAGAATTAGCACGTACGATGGGTTCCCTGTCCAACGTAGTCGCGGTGGCCGTCTTCGCGGCGCTCGTCACCGGCGGCTCGTGCGCCCCAAGGTGCCGCCCGGCCCCAACATCACGACCACCTACAACGGCAAGTGGCTCACCGCCAAGGGCACCTGGTACGGTAAGCCCACCGGCGCCGGTCCCGACGACAACGGTACGCACGACACTTGCATATCGCGACCCCTCTCTATATATGTGTGTATAAAATTCAATCAGTTGCTCGTGCAATGTGGTATCCTATGCGATTCTGTGATACGCAGGTGGTGCATGCGGGATCAAGGATGTGAACCTGCCTCCCTACAGCGGCATGACGTCGTGTGGCAACGACCCAATCTTCAAAGACGGCAAGGGGTGTGGCTCTTGCTACGAGGTATATATATATATATATATATATATATATATATATATATATATATATATATATACACATGGAATCGTACTAGCTTATTGCCTAGCTAATTGATGCATGGAAGTTCTAGTGTGCGTGTGTGATTAATTCTAAATTGAAACTGATGTTTGGTTGGGTATGGAAATGATTAATGTTGCAGATCAAGTGTGAGAAGCCGGAGGCGTGCTCCAAGAAGCCGGTGGTGGTGTACATCACGGACATGAATTACGAACCCATCGCCGCGTACCACTTTGACCTGGCCGGCAAGGCGTTCGGCGCCATGGCCAAGCCCGGCAAGGAGAGCGAGCTCCGCCACGCCGGTATCATCGACATGCAGTTTAGGAGGGTGCGCTGCAAGTACACGGGCGGCCAGAAGATCGTGTTCCACATGGAGAAAGGCTCCAACCCTAACTACCTGGCAGTGCTAGTGAAGTTCGTGGCGGACGACGGCGACATCGTGCAGATGGACCTCAAGGAGAAGGGGTCGCAGGAGTGGAGGCCGATGAAGGAGTCGTGGGGCGCCATCTGGAGGATGGACACCGCCAAACCGCTCAAGGGTCCCTTCTCCATCCGCCTCACCAGCGAGTCCGGCAAGAAGCTCGTCGCCAACGAAGTCATCCCGGCCAACTGGAAGCCGGACACATTCTACAAGTCAAACATCCAGTTCTAAACTTCCAATTAATCCCTCACTTTTATTTTATTTTATTTCATTTTATTTCGTTTTCCTTTTCATTTATCAGTCAAATGAAAATAAACACAGATAGATCGATGCGCATGCTTGTATGCACCAGACGTGCAAAAAGAGATCGATCCGACCATATATAGCGATGCCTAGTACTTGCCTTCGATCGCTGTCTGAGCATGTAATTATGTATCTTACCAGATGCATGGAAGTTTCTAATGTATAATCCGGGCTCGCCATTTGTTTGGGTCTATGTTTATTCCCCGTGTCAATGATAAATTGAACAGTACATTCCCGGCTCCTGTTTTGACATAATCACGTCTAAGAACAAGCAGAATTAACTGCAGTTTTCACATATAATTGCTAGCTCATGGGTTTGCAAAAGGTCAGCAATGTTAAATCTCCAGGAAAAGATAACCAAATAAGTTTATTTCTTGAATATTCCTTTCTTTCAGTTGCCCACAACACTAAGCACATGAGACCGGATAAACCAGTGCCCATTGACCTGAAACAAATTCGTACCAAGCATAACCCAAAACAGCATAAGACATTTGCTGATCTCAGTGATCACCTATCTGCCAATATGCACAATCCATTGCAATTTGCAACTCACAAACCCAAAACAGCGGACTTCTGAACAAAGAATTGACTATCAACTGATGTTAAGAAGAATCAGGTTGACCGAACCAACTGTGATGGCGGCTTCTGCTGCTGCTGCTGCTGCATATATTCTTCTATGGCAGAACGAAGAGCGCGGTTCGGGGTGAGGTGACGGTGGACCAGAGTTAATTTTGTCATCGGAGACGTGATGTGCCCGCTGTCCAGCCATCCTTTTATGGCCTCTGCTTCGTAAGTGAAGCCATCTGCTGCAATGTGAGGATTCCTCATGACCTCCTGCAATTTTGTTTCAATGAAATGAAGCACCACTAGTTAGTAACTTTTTATTGCTGTTAGGCCACTTCCAAGAGTGATTGCTACTTCGGCAAGCACAGTATTTTTTACGTGACCAAAAATATGATGTTAGATAACCATACTTACGCAACAACAAAGACTGAAAGATCAATAAATCAATAGCTTGCACACACTAGTTGATATATAGAATTTTCTTTTTGTTCCATAGAGTCCTCAATAAAAAAAAGTCCAGGACAATTCTTACCCAAAAAAAATCTTGGTTAAAACGAACTTATTATCGAAAATGTTGGGTTGTATATGTTTGTAGGGCTGTGTGTGTATCATGGCCTGTTAGGCCCATGTACTCTTATATGTATACCTTGGGATTAGAAAGGAAGAGATGGAGAAATTTCCACAGAACAACTCTCACCAACAGAAAATGACTAATCGCCTAGTGTTTTGAATCTTGAACATGAGTGATTCTTGAAACAAGTACCGTATAGTGATCAAACATCCAGAGCAAACAATTCGTGTTAGTTGAAACAATCATTTCGCTGTATCTGAGATTGTATAGATGCTGAATTAACATGCCAAAAGTCCACAAAATATCAAAATGAATTATCAAATATAGTCCAAGTCAGTCGTACACTCGTACTCAGCACAAGAAGAATTACGAGCAAAATAACCTTTAGATAGTTGTTGGATGGGGTTGCGCTTCTAGGATAATCAACTGCAATAAAGAATAGCTCTTCTTGCTTACTGAATTCACAATTTCAGTTATCACGTCTTATGTGCTGGGTTTGCTGCAGTGCAGGGTTGTTGTTTTCTTTGTTTGATCAGCAATTGGATTCCCTCCAGTTGTTTTGATGTTTTTGTATTAAGTTTGCGTGCCTCTCCATTTATCTTTATAATTGAAATGCATAATTAAGCTGGTTATGTAGCACAAAAAAAGGGGCATGCAATTTACCTGAGAAATCGGGCACATGAAGTAGAACGGTGTGTGGTTCTCATCAAACCGATGCCCAAAGCACTGTGCTGCGATTGACAGTGAAGCTGACTTCACCAGGGGCTCGACCACCCTCCACACATGATTCATACGGTCAGGGCGTCTCCTTCTGCTAATCTCTGCACACTGCAGTCCAAGAAGCATCAGCTTCTCGGCCTGCACAAATGGCCACGCCCCAGCAGATTGGTCAACAAGCAGCTCCAGCTCACCCTTCTCGAGTGCATCCTGCACTACCCTTGCAATGCCTAGAGCTGGCTTCCCAGTCACCAGCCGCAGTATAACAATGCCAAAAGAGTATATGTCAGACCGTGCCGTTAGTTCCCCGGTGGTAAGAAATTCAGGGTCCATGTAGGCAAAAGTTCCCCTTGGGTTCGTCGTTCGGTAGAAGCTTGTGGACACCGTGCTAGACTTGATTGGGAGGCAAGAGATGCCAAAGTCGCTGAGCTTGCTGACCATATTCGCATCAAGGAGAATGTTTGCAGGCTTGAGATCACCATGGATGACTGGGTGAGGCTTGTTAGAGTGAAGGAAGACGAGCGCAGAACACATCTCACCGATGATCCGTGTACGGACCTGCCATGTCAGTGGAGGCGTGTTGTTTTCACAGGCTAGACGGTCTTCAAGGCTTCCATTTGGTAAGAATTCATACACAAGACCCGAAGCTTCTGAGCAAGAACCAATAAGTGTTACGAGGTTTGGATGTCTTACTCTACTAAGAACAACAACCTGCCCAGTAACATTAGTTTAGTACAGCTAAAAGAATAACACAAGCATTCTGCAATTTAGGTTTCAAGGCAGCTATTACCTCGTGCTGAAACTGCGACTGCCCTTGCAAGTTCTGAGAGCTAAGCATCTTAATTGCCACTGTTGTGTTGCGCAGCAGACCTCTGTAGACACACCCAAAGCCACCTTCGCCAACCTTCTTTGTGTCACAGAAATTCTGTGTCGCCTGCTGCAGCTCCAACAAAGAGAATTCAGTATTCCAATTCGAGCTTGATACCATATTTTCTTTCTGCCTGCGCAGCTCTTCTGCATCCTTCAGTGCGTTGTCCCTTTCATGCTTCAGTTGCTCAAACTCCAGCTGCTGTGAATCAATGAGAGATCTGCTTGCTGCCACCATATCCTCAAGGTCATCGACAATGCCACCATATTCGGTGACTTGTTGCTCCAATGCTGCCTTCTGTTCACTCACTTCAGAAAGCTTACTGATGATGTCATCTCGATTGTGTTTCAGTGTATCCATTTCTTCCTTCAATAGCTGTATGTCTTCATTTGCCTTTGTTAGGGCTTCCTCCACTTCTTTCCTCTGCTTGGCCTCATTTAAGGACACATCCTCAGATTTTTTGGCCTATAATCATTAGATCTTTGTGTCAAGAATCTGCATATTTGTCATGCTAATTAGGTGGTGAAGACTGAAGAGTTACCTTTTGGTGATATGAGATCAATTCTTCTTCTGTTTTTTGTATCCTCAAGGACTCATCAAATGCTTGCTTCCGATACTTCTCAGCCTCTGTGAAGGCTTCTTCAAGTTTATCAAATAGGTCAACATTTGAATCCATGTCACCCTGTCATACATCATCTAATAAAATCAGGTCCCTAGCCAACCCTTCACTGCTTAAATTAAGTATGCAAAGCAAACCTGTTCATTGTATGGTGCTGGGTTTGGAAAATCACACCCTGCAAGTGTTGAGGGCAGGATCACAGAGGCATCATCTCTAGGCATTTCAAATGAGCTGGAATCGCTCAACAGTTCATCAGTCACAGTAGAAGAAACTCGGTATGAACTTGGAAAACTTCCTCTTGGGACGCTATCCCACGAATCGACAGGGGTGTCCTCCACACTTAGCCTGCTAAGGGTTGTCCGTATGGTTGATCGAGAAGGTAGTCGCAGCAATGTTCTACCAGCTGTAGGCGCAACCTTTTCAGACATGGACCTCTGTATGCAGCCATCAACTGCATTGCTTGCATCCCGGTTTGGTGGTCCACCCCATTCAGATAAAGTGGACATTGAGCTTCTGATAGCGGCGGGTGCTGGTGTGTTGAGTGATATAGGAGGATCAACCCCTCTGTACACAGTTTAAAGAGAAAATAAATCAAAATGATTTTGGAAAAGAGTGAACAGTAACGAAATGGCTAGCATCTAGGAAGCAATATCTGGACAGGACGTAGGATTCATCTTAAATGAATATGCAAACCAAAGGGTCCAAATTAGGTTCCAGAAGCAGTACGCTATGTGCACTGCTCATAAGTCATAAACCAATTGACCTTAGCTAATTGATGAAATGAAAAGTATTATCTTATTGTTACTACCTAGTGGATATCAGATGCTCCTTGCAAACAAACCAAATCTTGCATGAAGTATCGGCTTTCTGCATGACTGAAAGTGCCGTTTTGGACTTGGGCACTTTCATTTTCCTGAAACATGGGATTAGCAGGCATCACTTAGCTAGATTTCTGATGCAACCAACGGATAAAGGTACTGAAGTGTGCACACCGTCGCAGCATACCTAGAGTAGTGCTTGTCAGCGGCTGCTCCCATGACGAGTTTGGTGACACTGTGCAGCGAAACAAGCTCTGTAATCCCCTTAGCTATATTTTCACTTTCAATTACAAGTTTCTCACCTCTGACCTGAAAAAAAAATACTTGTTAATTCTCCTGTTCATGCTTCCCTGTAATTCTGACTGTAGCACAACAGGAACAATGACTGAAAAAGGTGATTGTTTGCACCTTCATTCTTGAGCACTGGTGAATGTACTCATCCAAATGCTTCTCCACCTTATCCCTTTCATACTGTCTGTAAGCAGTGACCTGTTCTGGTCTCAATTTACTTGCATGGAACTTGCTTCCCACTGTTAAGTAATTCGATGAGAATATGAGATTATAACTAACTACACTACAAGAGAAAAGTATGTAATTTTGAACTGTCATAATACGTTTCACTGAATTAGCAAAACACAAGCGTACGAATAGGACATTTTCATCAACCTTTATGTGAATTATGAACTGATCTCAACCACAGGTCAAGTTCAATTCTCGATGTAGACAAAACATTTAAGGATACCAATTGTGCAAAGCACTAATCTTCTATAATGATTTGAAAATCGCGAATCTAATCACCAACCTATTGACGAAGCAAAAAAAGCGAACGCAAGAACCCAAAGGCACAGCCTTTGCCCTAAAACAGACGCATTTGGACCAAAAGGAAGTGGAGATCTCCGAAAAAACCTAGAGGAAACACCTCCTATAGCGCGTGAAACGTACGAAGTTACTCCCCGGAATGGGCTTCCGCCGGGGCGCCCCTCGCCGGAGATGGCGCGGAAGGGAGCGGCGCATTTGGTGGTTCAAGACTTCAAGGTTTGGCTAAAATGTTAAAAATGTAATAAGAAGGAATGTAAGGGCTCTTTACAAAAATCCCCCATCCATCACACATTTCTCAATCTTATCCGTACAAAAATAATCGGACGGCTAACGTGTCTCAAGCGGTCGAGCCTGGGTGCTGACTGTTAAAGAGTAGTGGAGCAACGGAGAAGCGACTACGTACTCAATGGAATCATCTGCGCCGGCGCGTGGACGTGGGCGACCACCACGACGGCGGCGGCGGCGGGGGATGCCGCGCCGTGGTAATCGCCAGCCGCGGCCGAGCCCACGGCTGCCACGTGGCGGAGCGCCCACGCGAGCGTAGACTTGCCGTACTTGTGCTGCTCCGGCAGCGCCACGAACACCTTCATGATCTCCTCCCCGGAGGCCTCCTCAAATATCTCCGCCGTCACGCCGCCGGAGAGGCCACCGGTGCCGGAGAAGTTGGTGCCGCCGCTCCGTGCGCTCGCCGTCTCCCACGCCTCGCTCCTCGAGTCCATGGGCGAATTAGCAGAATGGCACGTACGTACGACTCCAAACCGATACTCGAGAGTTGTATTAACCTTGAGGCGCTGTTTAATTGCGCAACTAAACGAGATTATATCGCAGGCTGTTAGTTTAGGACGTTGCTAATGATCCTAGCTTGTCTAACTAACAAAGGGTAACAAAAATCTAGTTCGTTTGTGCGGGGGGGCACGTGGCGTGCGAGCGGCTCTGGTCTTCCGCCGGCAGGTGGGGCCGCTACTGCCGCCAAGACTTGGAGGGAACCCTAGTCAGCTGATGAAATCCAGTGGGGCCGTTGACCATTGACTTGCTTGGCTACATGGCTAAAATCAAATGAGCCCTGACGATTCATTGGCTTCACATTGCAATTGCATGGAAAATGTTGGTGCAAGTACTCGCAGGAGAGACCGGGACTTTTTTCTGCATGGAAGTGATATTTCATACTTCTGTTGTTCTGTCTGCATAAGAGGATATTCCACTGGCATATCTTCCTTGCCCTTGAAAATAAGTACTTTAATACTACAACTAAAGCAATTTGGTTAATGTCACTTGAAAAACAACTGGAGCGTACTTAAGTTTATAGTTGCAACAAATTGTCAGATTTTGTTAATCTGGGATATGAAGCTGACTCCTTTGTAAAACATGCGGTTAATTATGCATCTTCGAATAGACTTGCATTAGCTCTCTTCTCTCTATTAGCGGAGCTAGAACATTTTTATTTGGTGTGCACACTGCACGAATCGCACCTCCTTGGATACGCCCCCAACCGTCATGCCGTCCTTGGATGCACACCCTCACCTTGGCCACTGGGCACCTTCTAGCTTACACCCTTGCAGTCGTCGACTCATTGTACCACCCACAAATTCTTTAACTAACATCCTATAATCTAGACCGCCAAACTTTATAAGGTTTGACTCTAATATGTTTAAAACTATCTAGATTTGCCACTAAAAATACTTTCATAATATTATAGTTTTATTAGTATATAATAAGATAAAGTTACAAATAGTAATAATCAAAGTTACGTCTTGTAGATCGTGAAAAATAAAAAAAAAATCATTTAAAAAGAACAGATGGAGTAATAAAATATTAGCGCTGGGTAAACTATGGATTGTGAATATTGTATTCACATAGTACTTTAATGTTACTATATAATTAGTTGGGTTTTCATCCCAATTAATTGGATACTTCATATATTTAGTTGTGAAAACAATTTAATTTTATAGCGTCATAATGATAACAAATACTAATATTGACAAATAAATTTCATAGATTTTTTCCAGTACACTACATAACCCTCATGATAGTTCGTATACTCTACCACTTGAAAAGCACGTAGGGTCGTGCGTGTCAAGGTTTCGTCTAGCCGTCGCCTTCGTCAACGTCAAGTCCGAAGGGTGGAAGAGGAGACGGTTCGCGTGCGTTAGGGCTTCGTCTTGTCGCCACCTTCATCGACGCCAAGCTTGAAGTGTGTGGGACGGATCGCGCATCTCAGAGCTTCGTCATGCTCAAAAATTTGTCTCGCGGTAGAGACTTCGTTCGACCATCTCGTGGTCTTTGATGTTTTGTTCGATCGCCTCACGGTCACGACCTTGTCCGACTGCCCCACGGTCATGACTTCGTCTGACCACGTTGTGGTCATAGATGCTTCGTCTGACCACCTCGCGGTCATAACTCCATCTGATGCCTTCATCGACGCTGAGTTCAAAGGGTCGGGGACGGGCAGCATGTGTTAGAGCTTCGTCTCACCGCCGCCTTCGTCGATCGCGAATCTGAAGGGTGGTGGATGGGCTGCACGCATCAGTTTCGTCTCACTGCCACCTTCATCGAAGACTAGTCCGAAGAGTGGGAGATGGGCAACATGCATTAGTTTTGTCTCGCTGTTGCCTCCGTCGATCCCAGGTCCGAAGGGTGAGGGACGGGTCGTGAGTGTCAGGGCTTCGTCTCACCGCCGCCTTCGTCGACGCCAAGTTTGAAGGGTGAGGGACGGGTCACGCGCGTCAAGGCTTCATCTCGCCACCACCTTCATCGACGCCAAGTCTGAAGGGTGAGGGACGGGCCGCACATGTCAGGGCTTTGTCTCTCCGCCGCCTTTGTCGACACCAAGTCCGAAGGGTGAGGGACAGGCCACGCACATCAAGGCTTTATCTCGCCGCCGACTTCATCGATGCCATGTCCAAAGGGTGGGGGACGGGCCGCGCACGTCAAGGGCTTCGTCTTACCGCCAACTTCGTCGATACCGAGTCCGAAAGGTGGGGGACGACCGCGCATATCCACGCTTCGTTGACTTCCTCGACTCTGCTAGACCACTACATGGTCGTACCTTCATCCGACCACGTCGTGGTCGTAGACTCCGTCCGACTGCCTCGCGGTTGTAGACTTCGTCCGACCACCTCGTGGTTGTAGACCTCGTCTGACCTACTCATGGTCATAGACTCTGTCCGACCACGTCGTGTTCGGACACTTATTCCGATCGCCTCGTGGTCGTACATACTTCGTCCGACCGCCTCGCGGTCGGGACTTCATCCGGCGCGACGTCGCCTTCATCTCGCTGCCAACTACGTCAACCTCGAGTTCAAAGGGCGAGGGACGGACCGTAAGCGTCAGCTTCGTCTCGTTGCCACCTTCGTCGACCCCGTCTCCGGAGGGTGGGGGACGGGCCAAGCGCATCAGCTTCGTCTCGTTGTCGACTTCATCGATGCCAAGTCCGAAGGGTGGGAGACAACCGCATACGTCAAGGCTTCATCTTGCCACCGCCTTCATCCACCCCGAGTCCGAAGGGAAGCGCCGCTGACTTCGTCGACGTCAAGTCTTTCGTACGCGTCAGAGCTTCGTCTCCCCCTCATGATCAAGACTTCATTTGACCATATTGTGGAAGCACACGTTTCATTCAACTGCCCCATGGTCATAGACGCTTCGTCCGACCACCCAGCACTCATGACTTCGTCCGACCGCCTCGTGGTCGTAGACACTTCAATCGACCACTTCGTGGCTGAGCCCCGATGACTCCATCTCAAAAGCACGACCTTGACGGGGCACCTTCGACTGCGTCATGGGACTTCGTTGCCCTCCTCGTAGGCATCACCTTGGAGGGGCGGCCCGAACCACGACCCCGCCTTTATGTGCCACCCACGCCGGAATAGGACCCCGACGACATGATCACAGCCTCGACGTCCGCCCACGTCGGAATAGGACCTCGATGACGCAGTGCAGCCTCAGCGTCGGAAGGGCTGGAGCTACCAATTGCATTAGGTCGCTCTTCGGGGCCTTCGTGCTTGCTAGCAGGGAACGGGGGGCTGGGATAGTTGGTCACATCGCGCTTTAGGAATTTTGTGATGTCGAGGATTTACTATTATTTGTGACTTAACCCGTGACTGTGCTAAGAGGCTGCACTCACAGTATGGGACATGCGTAAAGGAATGTTGTAATACATCTACCTTTTTAATTATTAAGATTAGGATAGAACCATCCAACCTCACTCATGTATGTAGGCAAGAGAAAAATAGGTGCTAGGCTATCTACAAAACTTGAAAGATGATATGAAATACAATTTACATCTATTTCGCTTACACATTATTAAATTGCAATGAAGTCCAACTTTAATTAGAATATATAGCAAGAAAAGGTATATACATAGTTTTCAAATTTTGAGGGTGCCTGTGTGTACTGGGCACCCCCTTGGCTCCGCCCGTGCTTCTCCCTGTCAACAAAGAAACAATAAAATTTCGAAGAGAAGCTGCCTCTGAGAACTGGGAACTTGGCAGATCTCAAAACCAGTTTCTTTCAGAAAAAACATCCAGCTACACACTTATGCTAGGTACTATGCACACTTGAAATGCCTTTCATCTCTTGCCTTCCCCTCAGGATTCAAACAGGCACGACTCACGTAGGCACCCACGACGTTCACGACTCCCAGATCGAGGGAACAGAACATGCATCTGTCATGTGCCACGCTGCAGATGCTCTTGAATGGCTAAGCGAAGCGCACAGTTTGGAACCAGATCATGGTTAGGAAGAGCTAGATTGGTCATCGGAGATGTGTCATGCGCTTCAAACCAGCCCTCTATGGCCTCAGCTTCATATGTGAACCCATCCGCAGCAAAATGCGGGTTCTTCATCACCTTCTGTGTTCATCAGCAGTTACAGATAAGAATACGGCATTACAATTTCACAATGTTACAGGTAAGAATACGGCATTACAGTTTCATAATGTTACAGATGCTTTAAGTCATAGCTCATAACGAAGCACAAAACTAAATGAAGGTTACTACTTTGATCATTTGATCATTTGCCCTATCTTATATTGCATTTGATAAAATGTCCTGCGATGTGTCACTTACATACGGGTCCTAGATCCATATGTAAGGGAGACATCACAGGATATTTTATCAAATGCATATGATACATGGGGCAAATCATCAAATATTTCTAACATAAAAATGAAGAAACACACGTACCTGCGAAATTGGGCATAAAAAGTAGAGTGGCACGCTGCTTTCGTCCTGAAGCGATGAAGAGGTGGAGGGGGATGCAGACAACGAGACACTCTTCATCATCGACTCGAGCACCGGCCACACGTCGGTAGCAAGATCTGCGCGACGCCTCCTTTTCTCGGTCGCGCATCTCATGCCGATACGCGCTAGCTGCTGTGCTTGCACAAAGGGCCACTCGCCAGCAGATTTGTCGACGATGGTGTGCAGCTCGCCATTGATCATTGCATCCTCCACTCTTTTCACTATATCCCTTGGGTGTTTCCCAGTCAGGAGGCGTAGGATGATGACGCCAAACGAAAAGACGTCTGATCGCGAGGTCAGCTCGCCAAAGGCCATGTACTCTGGGTCTGAATAAAACATCGTCCCAATTGGATGGTCAGTGAGATGGACCATGGTGCTGGTGTCGGACGGCACAAGAAAGCGAGCAATGCCAAAGTCACCCAGTTTGCTCACTAAATTAACATCAAGGAGGATGTTCGAAGGCTTAAGGTCACCGTGGACGACTGGTTTGGGCTTATGGTGATGGAGGAAGATCAGCGCAGAACAAATCTGCCCAATGATCTTCGTTCGGACTTGCCATGTCAGTGCTGGGGTGCTACCCTTGCAGGAAAGGCGGTCCTCGAGGCTTCCATTAGGTAAGTATTCATAGACGAGTGCTGATGCTTCGTCGCAGGATCCTATAAGAGTGACAAGATGCGGATGCCTCACTTTGCTCAGGATTAAAACCTGTAAATACCATTAGAAACGCCAGAAGTACTTTGCATAGCCTTTATTTAAGTACAAATACAATGACAATGTATCCTGTATTAGTAAATAGTAAGTTGGTATATTACTGAAGTTACCTCTCGTTGAAACTGCAGTAGACCTTGGAGGTTCTCATTGTGGCGTAGAATTTTTATGGCCACGGTCGTGTTGCAGATAGAACCCTTGTAGACACGCCCATACCCACCTTCTCCAATCTTTAGTGAGTCACTGAAGTTTTCAGTTGCTAGCTTCAGCTCCGCTAAGGAAAACTGAGAGTTGATGCGCAATATTTCAGGATCTCTAATTGCAGTGTCCTCATACTGCAACTGATTATAATCCTTTTGCGCCGAGTCAAGGACGCATTTGTAGGCTCCCAAGTCGTTTTCTAGAGCATTAACAGCATGATCAGTATCAGAATCGCACTTCACCAGTGCCAAATCCTCATTTGCCTCTTGATACTTTGCAAGGTATTCATCTCTCTGGATTTTAAGCTGCGTAATCTCCTTCCTCAGTTTCTCCACTTCCTGCTTGTGTTTTTCATGAGCTTCCTTAGCTTCTTCCATCGGTTGGAGCAACGTATGCTCACTTTCCTCATAAGATTTCTCAGCATATTCATCTCGCCGGTTCTTAAGCCATTCAATCTCCTTTTTCAGTGTTTGTATCAAGTACCGATCTGTCGCAAGAGCTTCCTCAGCTTCTTTCAAACGTTGCTGCTCTTTTAAGAGATAGTCCTGCAATTTTTTAGCCTAAAGTAGTTCCAGTAATCAGAAATTAAATGCTACCGAAGGAATAGCGCTAACTTGTTCAGGAATGCTTCATTCATGCCATCATAATGTGGTTTGCTACTCTAAATGTGATTTACATAGAGCGTGTGGTGAGAAGCAAAAACAAGAAAGAAATTTACTTTTTTGCGAACCATTAGGAGCTCCTTCTCAACTTGTTGACGCTGGCAAGATTCTTCATAGTTTTCCTTCTTCAACTTCACGATTTCATCGAAGGCATTTTGAAGCCTATCTTGCAAATCAGCATCAAAATCCATCTCGGCCTATGAATGAAAAGTTATGGATGCATCAATAAGAAAATTTGCTTTCATCAACAAACACTCACCAAATGAAATAGTTGAGGGTACAATTCAGTAAGGAATCAACTCTGCTTGATTTACTATTGAAAGTTTGGTGCAAACCAGATCATGGTAGGGTGCCAAATCCTGAATATGTTCTGCTGGGGATGCGTTCTTGGCATTCTCGGACCTAGAATCACTATGTTCAGTACTAATATACCCACGCGAAGACAATAGATCTGAATAGTCAATTTCATCTGACAGCAATGATGATACGCTGAATGAGCTTGAGCTGGCTCCTGAAACGAATACGATTTCAGGACTTAGGAATTAGGATTACTCTACTCCTAATTTATAGTCAAATCATATTCATGTATAATGAACAATGGCGAATCAAAAGATACATGTCATCTACCCTTGACAACCAGCTTCTAACTTGCCATCAAAACCAACAATGAGAACCAAAACTTAGAGCCAGCTTGACCATAACACTAAAAAAGTACCAAAAATCTATCGAGTCCCAAAGCAGTATGCATCCATTTCAACTATGTTTACCAATCCAGTGTTGTGGTATTTTTTTTTTAAGAGGATCCAGTGAGCTAGCATAGGATATCTACAGTCCGCATCTTCTTTGAAAGGAACACAAGAAATCAAGAACCCTAACTGTCAATAATCTGGGCCAAACTTTAGGAATAGGAGGATAAGATCAACTGATGGATTAGTTCCGTACCTGGGCGACTACTCATCTGAGGAAGAGTGAAGAGTTGGAGATGGGTCTTTTTTCTCCTTCGAAAAATGAATTATTGATAGACCCGCCTCAAAAAGAACAGCCCTGTTCTTTTTAACCCTGCTCATGTGAATGGGAGGACGCGGCAGCTGAAGGGAAGAGTCGTAGTAATACAGCTACAGCGAAACGCAATACTAGTCTACTGCATCTCGGCTTGTCAGTCTCCAGGTCATTGTCCAAGCTGAGTAGGCGTGCTGGTCTACTGCTGCACTTTGGCAAAACGACAGCGAATGTTTCTGAATTCTAAAACGACAGTGAATGTTTCTGAATTCTGAGAAAAATATCAAGAGCATCAAGTCTAAAGATGATGCGACAGCGGTAACGATTATTGGTTTGCTAATCATCACTGAAACAAAACCGGGGGAGTTTTCGGTCTCCCACCCATACCACGTCAACGTTTTTACAAAAAGCCCCCTATATTTTTCGAAATAATATAAAGTCCTCAGTTTTTGCAAAAAGTCATTGCCACATTTTTTCAAGACACCCCTCCACTTCACCGAAATTACGTATCCTTTTACAGGATAGCACCCCACAGTTTCTAAAAATTACATACAGGTCTTTGTTTAATTACGTATACATCCTTATGGGTCCTCAATTTTTTTGCAAAAAGACCTTCGGTTTTTCTAAAATTACGCATGTGTTCTTGATTTTTTTAAAAAAAATCTTCGCGAATTGCGGTCTCTTTTACTTCGATCCATATGGTAGCTACGCCACGCTTACGCTGCTAGTGGGTACTACCGGGGCAAACCACGAGAAATTAACGACATTCTAGGATTTGCCAGGCCTTTTAGTTCTGTTATGTAGCTTAATTGAGCACTAATTTAGTAGATCTTGCACGCCCAATATGCTAATCTACATTATCCATTCTTATTGTACGTAAAAGTTCACTTGATGTATGTTCTTGAGTTCAGTAGACATGCCTTCAAGCATGGCATCGCTTGTTTATTTCACTGTATTGCCTTGTGGCGTCATACTGACACTGACAGGCTTGTTACTCCATTTTCACTTTCAATGAATGTATCGTATGTATTTGATTGTCAGTATATGTACGACCTGCATAGCTTTTGTTTTAGCTGTACAACATGTATAACTTTAACTCACCTGAAGCAGAAATAGTGGTATAATCTAATTCTACAAAGGGACCTGAAAGATTACCTGCTTATACCACTGTATTTCTGCTACGAACGAAATACAGATGACCAATGTTGCTCAAATTCAAGGTACTTAATCAGGAAGAAGCATGTATGCAGCAGTAGTGCATTTGTACATCAGATACTAGAAAGGGCAATTGATAACTGGTTGTCAGCTATGAAAAGAGCAAGGATAATGCCAATAAACATCTGGCAAGGATGTATTCCGCAATCCAACTTCATCAAAAAGAACATAGGGAAAAACATTGTTACAAAGTTGGCAAAGAAAGAAAAAATAGAAGTTCTAATTTATGATTGCATTAACCCTAAGGATGTCCTCACTGTCTTTTCAGGCCTACATAAACACTAGGTAGATTCAGAGTAACTGTGTAATAACTTTCTGATGTTTCGAAATATAGGCACAAGGGCAAGAAGCGCAATCTGAAGATGCTCGGAGCTGTTCAGGCGAACGCCAACTTGGCCAGTCCCCTTGTTGCTTACATTCGCATGACCAATCAAATTGCTAGCTCTTCCAGCAGGAATCTGAGACTGGATATTGCAGCCAACTGCCAGATCCCCATGCCAATCTACAATAGACAATGCAAGAGTAGAAAGCATGCGCCCTATTGGGTAATCTTTATCTCTCAACGTTGCTTCAAGACGACCTCCATAAGCCACATCTCCCCTCCCGCTCATAGCACCACCACTAACTAGAAGCCTGAGCTGCTTGTTCACTACCAGTTTGTCTTCGATCTTCACACCAGCTGATACAGAATCTCCAAGGAGTGTAGCAGATATCCCAGCGGTCGTGTTATTGCGCCTGAAGTTCTTAAATCTTGACTCACCACGAATAGTGTACGCCATATCCTTGCCAACAGACTGCAAATCAAGTCCAAGTGACGTAGTTTTCCCCTCGCCATGCTTAACTGAACTTGCGACCTCCATTTGCAGGGAACAATCCTTCTTGTCTTTTGTTAGTTGGCCAGATACAGACAAAGGAACTTTACCTTTGACAGCAAATAATCTTTCAACATTCAGACCTTCGTAACCAACATCATGATCCCAGCCCTGGGTTTCCAGCACAGGCCTGACAAGCCATTCACTTGGTGTATCCAGAAAACGGTAGCGGTGAGTAGGATAGTCAGAATCAAAAGATGAAGGTAATACCATGTCAGGCATAGGCACGGAAACATTTGCTGGAGCATTGCCATCATCTTCTAGATTGCTGTTACTGAAATCATCTGTTTGAGCACTAGCCTCTGCTGCCATTTTCTTCATCATTTTACGGCGCATCCTTTCCTCTTTCAGCTGTTTTTTGTAGAATAGTTTCTCTCTGTAATCTAGCTCCTCAAGATATGCCTTCCTCTGCACATGGTTCAGCTTTGCAAGCTGAGCTTTTGTGAGGCGCTTAAAAGGAGGCAAGTCATCATAGTCTGACCCATCATCTGAATCAGAATCATCTACCAAATCATCTTCAAGATCATCATCACCAAACTGCTCCTCTGGTAACTTCAGTGGGGCTCGAGACTGAAGAAGTGAAGAGAGGAGGAAAGGAAGCGGAGGAATCCTTGTGTGAGAAGGTTTACCAGTGGGACTATCCTGCAACTTGAGAAGCACGTTGGCCTCCGCTAAAACCTTTGAAGCAAAACAAAGCAATAGCAACTGTGGCTTCCAGACTTGTCCATTTGGCAACACCCTCTGGCCTGCCCTATTCATCCTGCATGCTGAGTGATTTTCCACCAGGGAGACTGGATTCATGAGACGGACATCACCGGCAGCTTGCCTTATAGCTTGCTGGACTACATGAGACCTCTGGGTGACAAACATCTCATAGCTCAGAGGAATTCCATTTGGACCATCAGGTGGTGCAGATGCAGCATGAGTTAACACGACTATGGCATTGAACCAGAGCGATGCTCCAAACACTTTGGTAATGGTTTGCAGCAGAGGGACATCACCATAGTCCCTGCTCTGCATATCCAATCTGTCAAAATAAAGAACAATATCGGGAGGGTTATTGCTGATAAGCCTCTTCACAGAATTAAGAACCTTCTGGTTGTAGTGTTGGTCTGAAGATGAGCATGAAAGGCCAGGTGTATCAATCACTTTTACCTTGATCCCCTCGACCATACCAACTACTTCTTGAACCTTTCTGGTGCTGGAATCAAAAGCATTTGTTTCCAACTTGACATCATCAGATATCGAATTGATGGTAGCACTCTTACCAACCCCAGTCTTACCAAGAACCAAGATAGTGCAAGAAAAATCAAGGGGTTCATTTCCAGCAGCTTCAAGACGCTCTGCCATCTCTTGTGCTCGGTCAAAACTGAAAACACCCTGACCTGTATTTCTTCTAAGCTGTTCTGCCAGACCAAGCCGGTAAAGAACCTGTGAAACTACCATATTATGAGGCGTTTGCCCAAACCTGTTAGCAAGACGCAAAAACTTAACCCGGATCATCTGGAGCTTCTCACGGATCTCATCATTCTCATCTCCATCATCCCCAGTAGACTCAATATCCTGCCGAATCTCCCTGTCCACAGCGACAGGACCACTAGCACGGACCTGCTGAACAGGTCGAGCGGGAGGTTGCAACAAGGAAGTCGACGATCCAAGGCCAGCAGGATGAGACGGCAAAGAGGGACCATTAGATTGACCAGCAGCACTAGTGGATCGTGCGGGAGGAGAGGAGGTAGCTTTATTCTCATCATCAGAGGAACTTGAGTCATCCAATTCCTCGACCACAACAGCTGGCTCGCCACCAGATTGTGTGGATACCTCAGGCTTGCTATCATGGGCAAAAATCTCTTCCCTGCTCTTTTCTGGCCACTCTTTGTTCTGATCAACCAAAGCAGCATCTTTGAAATGTTCAGGTTCACTCCCAGATTGTGCAGGAGGCTCAGCATTACTATCATGGGAACGAACATCTTCCATGCCCTTCTCTGGTTGCTCCTTGGTATGATCAACCAAAACAGCTTCTGTCACATACTCCCTGATCGCTTCCACCATGGCTTGCTCCTCCAAGCGCTCCTGATTAGCATCATCCGCAGTGCCTTCCTCAACACCAATCTCGACGTCCGAACCACCCTCATTCTTCTCGCCCTCAATGGCAATGGAACGGGAAGCTTCCTCTGTCAATGAAACCTCTCCATTCTCCCAAAACTCCTTGCTTTGATCCAATCCAACCGGCTCCTGCTGCTCCACCTCCTCAGCCGGATCAGCCTCCTCATCAGACTCCGCGGCCCCATTCTCCAGCACTACCCCGTTCTGTGCTCCCTGGTGATGGCCGCCCACCAATGGATCCATCCCCGCCTCATCTGACTCAACACCAGACACCACAACGTCACCTTCCCCACCGCCGTTCAATTCCAATCTCACAGACTCTTCCCCATGCCTCTCATCCCCGTCCCCTTCTACGAACTCCACAACCTCATCACCGTCACCCTCCTGTGCCGCCGCCACCCCGGGCGGCTGCTTCACATCGACCTGCACACCCCCCTCGCCCTCGTCCCCTTCTCTGACCTCCAAGACCTCACCACCACCCCTTCGGCGCCGCCGCATCAGGCACCGGCTCCACATCGACCTGCACACCCCCGCTCCCTCCTCCTCGGCGACTCCGCCGGGGCCTTCCCGATCCTCCGCCTCGGGCAGGCGCTTCTCGCCGACGGCGCCGCTGTCCATCGAGAGCCCCGACGGCGCGAGAGAGCAAAACCCTATCTTGCCACCAACACAAACGGAACGGATCAAACAACCACCAAAGAAACGGAGCAGTGCAAAAAAAAAGCAGCAACTTTGTGGTTGTGCTAGGTCGGTTGAGTGCGTGGGTGGATCAGGAGGGAGGCGTCCGAGGATGGTGGCTACCAACCTCGGCGGGTCGGCGGCGGCGGCGGAGGCGGCGGAGATTCGCGAAGGCACGCACGGTGTTCGGGTGCGCCTCGCGCGTCGCGGTCAGGAGGAAAAAGAGAGAGGTGGTGGTCTCCAGGTGCAGAGAGGAAAGTCGAGAGAAGAGACTAGTCCGCCGTTTTTACAGCTATGCCCCCCGTGAGAGAGTTGCAGATTGTAACGCTCCAAAATTATTGACAAAATTTACGTGAAATTTTAGATAGGTATGGTGACGGTCTGACGGCAAATACTGTATTCTTTTCTAATTGAGTGAAATTCTTGTGCTGCAAAGGCGTCCTAACGCGAGGTACAACAGCAAGAGGAAAATAGGATGTGGAAATAAAAAAGGAAAGTTAACTAACTAAAAGCAAAAGGAAAATAAAGGAGGAAAAAGGAAAAGAATAAAGTGAAAGCTCCAATTTCCTTTCCGGAGGAATTGTTTGTAACAACTCTATTTGTAGAATAAGGGTCATCGTACTTCTCGTAATAACTCAGAAGTTCAGTTACGAACAAAAAGAGTATCATATCTACACATAATCATTTAAAAAGGATTAGATTGATTAAAATATGACCTAATTATCAATTTTAGAAACTTTACGGACGTCCAAACCCAAAACTCAACTTACATTCAGAATAATCGAAGAAATTCCACAAGAACGCTTAAGTACGGTTGTAACTCTAACACGATAACCAAACATCCTTTCATCTTCTGGTATTTGTTCTAATGAATATAAAATAAGATTGATTACACTAGATACTCAACAAGCCATATAGGGAGGCTATATAACTAATAAGTAAGAAGTTCAAATGAATAGTCACAGGTTGTAATGTAGTATTAGTGGATGCAAGTTTATTGGTAAAGAATTTCATACTTTTAAAATAGTATTTAATTAATAGAGAAGGTTTATTATCCACAATTTCCATTTCCAAATTCTTAAATTCTATTTATGCCTTGTTGTTGGTATCGTCCATGAAACACAGCTCCATTAACCGAGAGCATGGCATATTTAAATACTATTTATTAACCTCTGCAGAGTTGTCTAACTTTAACCACAAGATATCTTAAGACTCATGATGTCAAACTATAGACACGCAACATGTTAGCGTGCGACTGGGTTGAGATAATACGGTCTTTCACTACTTTTCTCTTTTTAGTCTCTACCGGTAGAGAGGGGCCACACATTGTTGGGAACGCTGTGATCCGACTTTGCCATGGCGCGGGCGTCGTGGTCGACGGTCGTGACGTGGACGTCGTGGTCGATAGCCGTGGCGCGGGCGTCATGGTCGATGATCTCACCGCCGTGGTCGACGGTCGCACCGACGCTAGCGTCGGAGCTGGCCTCCCACGTCGGTGTGAACCGCTCGCCGACCACAGAGTTGACGTGTCACTGCCATGGGGTCGACAGGCCTTTGACCACCGGCCTTTGCACACCAGTCTCAGTGGTCGCTATCATCGCACTTCTTTTTCGCTTGGATGTCGAAGCTTTCTTCGGCGCAATTGCTTTTCTCAAGCTCATGAGTTGTTCGTCGTCCCCACAGTCGGCGCCAACTATTGTGATTACGGGCCAAACAGTACAAGAGGGAACTAGTAGAGTAAGTATGAGAAATGAACTATATCTTCTCCCTATTAACCCAAAGAATATATATATATGGCTATAAGATCTTATTACAATAACACATCTATCATAGGATACTATTCTAGAGGTATACATATCTTTCACATGTCTTATTGAGGCCTCTTAGCCGAGCAGACTAAATAGATGCCAGTGGAGTCCATCCCCACAACAGTTTCAATGCTGTAGCTTTCAGGAAATAGGATTATTTCTTTGCTAGTTCTGGATGGCGGCAACTAGTAGTCCCATTTGCTGAAGTGCGATTCACCCGAATCCATACGTCACTAACAACTTACAATAATTTCGTAAATCTGTGTGCATAAAAGAGGGGGGAAAGGGCAAACAGGATCAAGGAAATGGATATTGCTGCCTCCTTACGCAATCTTGGATCACGGAACGAAGAGCAAAATTTGGGGTGAGCTCGCGATGCGCGAGTGGTTGGCCAGTTATGGGAGACATCTCGCGCCCTCCGTCGAGCCAGCCTCTGATCGCATCGGCTTCATAGGTGAATCCGTCTGCTGCAATGTAAGGCTCCCTCATGACCTCCTGCCATTATATGCAGATAAGAAGGTGGTCAATCCTCTCTTTCAAAGTGTCGCAAAGGTTTGCGCGCCAACGATGAAAAAAAAATGAATTTGAGATTTGGTATCACGGTATGAGGGTATGAACACCTGAAATATTGGGCACACAAAGTAGGAAGGGATGCAGTCTTCATCGAAAGGTGATGGTATCACTGACGATGGAGAAAACGCAGTCAGCTTCGTGTGGTTGAGCAATGCTTTCAGTTCTCTGGAACCATTGTCATGATCAAGCTGTGTCTGAACATACTCCTGCTGTGGCTCAATCAGTTGTCTGACTGCTCCCAAGTCGGTTTTCATGTCGATGATGGGCTGTTCCAACATCAATTTCTTTGTTATTGCCTCTTGGAGTTCCTCCATGGTTGTCTTTTGCTGCTTCTTTGGCTGGTGGATTGCTTGTCTTAACTGTGCAATTTCTCTGTTTGCTCTCACAAGAGCTCCTTCAAGTTCTTTCCTCTTGATCACCTCCTCCAAGTAAAACTCCTCGTATTCTTTTGCCTGAAAGGTTCAGAGTTTTGATCAAAATCTCAAAAATATATGCAAACTGAAATTTGCTCGTTTGTTGCACAAAAATTCTTAGTGCTCACATTTCTGAAGAAATTGGTATATGACAGGGAATTACTTTCTGAAGAGATGAAACCACTTTTTCGTCTGCCTTTTGGCGCATGGAAGATTCTTCAAGAGCTCTCTTCATCAAGTTCTCAGCTGCTTTGCATGCCTCTTTGAGTTCGTCATTAAACCCGAATTCCAACTCAATGTCCAACTCAATGTCATCCTACAAAAGAAGCATGTCATCCTGTCATTCTTACCAGAAGCGGCATTTAAAATCAGAATATGTAATTGCATGATCTGATGCACCTCTTCCTGACGAGGTGGCAAATGCAGAATGTCGTGACCAAAATCAGGGAGCAAAGGTGTAACTGCTGGTGCAATTTCTACTTCCTTGTCCCTATCATGGAAACATGGATTAGAGATTTTAGGGCTTCATTGTTCATTAGTCACCAGAAATCCCAAAGATAACACATCAGACTATACCTGGTACAGATTAACTGTTCCTTACAAACAAACCAAATCTTGCATGATGGATCAGCTCTCTGCATACACTCTGTTGCAATCCTGGACTTCGGTTTGTTCATTTTTCTGAAAACCGAAAGTGACAAATATAATTTTGATCTACGGTGTGGTTTAGAACTTCCTAATTTTACTAAACACGTATCACAACCGAATTTGCAGGAACAGAATTTTATTCTGTTAGATATACCTCGACCAGTGCCTGTCTGCAGCAGCTGAAATTACTAGCTTGGTGACTCCATGCAAGGCAATAAGTTCAACAAGACCTTCTATAACATCCTCCTCCTCAAAAACTAGTTTCTCACATTTCACCTGAAATTTACAAATAATTGGGGACCTTGTCAGCCATTTTGCTCCCTTTGAAAACCTTTGATTAGTATAAATTTTCCACAATCATATTAATTGTTAAGTTTTCAGCAACAAGCCAAACCCTTACGAAAGATAAAAAAAATGTACAAGAATCCGGCCCAGTATCTTCAAAGGAAAGAAAGGAAAGTTGCACCTTCATTTTCAAGCATTGATGGACGTAGTCGTCTAACAGATTGTTCACCTTTTCACGCTCAATCCTTCTGAACAAGCTCACTTGCTCCGGGCTCAGTTTACTAGCATGGAACTTGACTCCCACTGAGATAAGAACAGAGTTAAACCTTTGATCCACAGTAGGTAAAATTCACATTTGTTCTGAAAAAAAAGAAGCCACAGATTGAAAAAGAGCAGGTCACAATCCACCAATTCATGGTGGCCATGAATCCTCTCGTCTAGAAGGCCCAGAATTACTAAAACAACATTTTTTTGCAAGCGCTTGCGAATTTATTCGTTGATGCAGAGAAAACATGTAAGATCAAAACGAAACACGTACTCACGGGAATCATCTGCGGCGGAACATGCACATGCGCGATGACGATCGTCGCTTCACTGCCGCCGAAACGGCTGAGAGCCCAAGACAGCGTCGACCGCCCTGCCTTGACCTCCGCCGGCAGAGCGACGAACACCTTCTCCTTCGCCGCCACCTTGCACGGCGCCGCCTCCATGGATCCTCTCGGCTTCAGCTCCTCGCTTCGCGGAGCTCGCCCTGACCCCTCGGCACAGGAGAGAACACAGCTCCTTGTCTGGTGGCATAAGGAACACGCGTGGTAACAATGCTGAACTTGTGTAGGTCGTCGGAGACTTTGGACGCGGGACTAGGGAGACAGTGACGCCATGGGAGGAGGAAGCCACGGGCGGTACGCGACAGTGACATGCAGGGACACGGAGGAGGCGACTTCTACTAGAACTAGCTACCTCCATTGGTGAGCTCGATTTATCGATCCCCATGTCAACAGCTGCAGTTCTTATTCATGTCATGCTATCACCATAATATAATTAATGTCTTGTGATCTTGACCTACTAATCTAGGTCTAGGTACGATTTTGTTTCAACTGATTGGAAGAACACGGCAGGAAGCTGGGACTTTGGCATCATATATATGCTGAAGCTGAACTCCTAGCTGCCTTTTCGTGGCAAATTACCTGGTTGGCTGGCTGATTGGACAAGCATGTGCTGAATATTCCCAGTGGAGCTTCGAATATTGACTAGATAAATGTTCGTATTTTACTAGAGATAAAAAATCATATTATCTCCAGCACGCGTGACCTGCCTGGCCCATAAGCCGTCTGGTTGAAGGACCATGTGGAGGGGTCCTCAGTTCAGGTGACGAGTAACCTAGACATCCTTTCTCAAAAAAAAAAAAAACTGTGCATCAAGTGCCTCACAACTATAACAAAAATTTAACATTAGATGCCACATTACGGACAGTTACCTAAAATCGTCAGTATTAAATACAATCATAGACGATTTTAGTTTAAAGACCGTCTATATTGCTGCAAAGCGCTAAAAACCGTCTGTGAAGAGGTAATATCACAGACTGTTCATGGTGAAAACCGTCTGTGAAGTACCACAAACAGTTATTAACAAGAACCGTTTGTAATACTACCAAATATCATAGATGATTTTTGGCTTTCACCGTCTGTGGTACTTCAGAAAAAAATGTGAATGAAACGCTTCTTGCATTTTCGTGAAAAAAAACGTCCTCACCATGGACTAGAAGTGGAAACGGATTAAATACAAATCGAATAGTGTTCTTACCACGTACGTATTCATATTTTGTAAAAGAATTCAAATTCAAATCGAATATCTACTCAATTTGGTCGGATCTAGATATCCTTGTAACTTATGCAGTATGAAGATATTAATGATATTTTATCCCCGTACAATCACGCTTAATCATTCTAATTCATTTACTTCATTTGAAGAAACACGAATTCACACTCAATTAAAAAACTTGTCCAACTAATTAATCGTATTGTAATAAAATATGTATATTGTTTTGTCAAATACGAATACAAATAGTCTAAATAAAATAACATTTCAGATGATAAAAATACATACTATATTCGCATCCATATCGCCAAGTGCCAACCGAGCAAGACAAGTCGTACCATGTTCCAACCAAAGAAAGAGAACCTTTTTGGCATCTATTAAGAACACGGCATACTCCTGCAGATTTGCAAAGCTGCAAATTTGGTTAGGTTGATCAGGCTCCTTGCCGACCGCATGGTCATGGCTGATTACGGCGAACCAGTGCCACGCGGCCAGCGCACGAGCGGCAAATAGAGGAAGCAACCTCCACCACGGCAAGCTGGCGAGAGCAGTAGAAGAGGATGGTGGAGAGGTTTCGGAGGATATGCTTCTTATGCTCCGTTTTTTATCGGTTTTTTAGTCATTTTTTGACTTTGACTTTGACTTTGACTTTTACCCATCGATACTATTATTTATCAGTTTTACCGGCTGCAGCTAAAAGCATTAGCCACCCAAAAGAATAGGACCTTATTTGTCCGTTGTGAATGAATTTTTCAGGTGAATTTTGCTTCAGTTACCAGCCCACTCAAGCAGCGCCTTACAACCTGGCACCAATCGTTGATTTACTTACAGTGGTTTTGGTCCCCCAAAAAGCAGCGGTCCAAGCAAGGCCTCCTAAGCCTTGGCGAAACCATGCATCGACTTCTGCACACGAAGCGAACCATCTTTTGGTAGCATCCACTATGGATGTCCTAAGGGTGTCTCTTCGTTCAACCAGGTAGTATTTTTGTTGACATGGAAGAGAGAGGAAAGGGGAGAGAGTTGTTGTCTTTTAAGTGAAGTGACAAGCAAGACCATAAAAAATGACATAAAGATAGAAAAAAAACACCATTATATAAGTTGATGCTTCTAACAAACATTTTTTTAAATGATGAAAGTAAAAGATTGGGGGATCCTAAAGATTTGAGAGGAATTTTGATGCACTAGATATGTTCAAAAGGAAATTGTACACCTTGAAAAGACAAGGCTTCATTTAGAATACAACAATTTTACAGGAAACAGGTCGATTTTCACAATAATAAGGAAGATTTTCCGTGTTTTAAGCATGGCCTAGAGCGTTATATATTGAGTAATAGTGCTAACAGTAAAATAACCATGAGTAGTGAGCCTCCATTTTACCATGTTCTTGTTCAATGTGTTGCATTATTCACTACTCAGTGGCTCATGTGGTGCTAGGTGGCTCAGCACCTGCCATGTGCCCTGCTGCTTCTGTCTCATCAAGCTTTCAGTTCCTAACGTGAACATGTACAAATCTGTTGCCAAAAGATTTGAAGCATTTTTTTTACTTACCAAAATATTTGATGCTGGTGACAGTGCAGAAATCTGAAATCATTTCAACGTTTTGTTTGTTTTTGTCATATTTTGACAGATTCGCTAATCCAACTCCGCCCGTGGAAGTTAATTTGAAATGCGTATTTAACTGTTGTGTCAGGCACTAACACCCCAACAGTGGCTGCATTTCACATTTTAAAGTGGCTGCATTCACCATACGAAGTTACTAATTGGTTGAATTTCACCACACTAACGGGGTTTATGTTGGCTACAGCCGATAGCTTTTTAAATACGATTGATGCCTTTTGGTTAAAAATAAATAACCGATAGCATACATGATTTAGTACCATATTGCTAAGTCAAGGTGAGAAAGACCGATTTATAAGGTGGAATTCTCACCACTCCTTGAACATAGATATAGATGGTATGAGAATGGTTCTGTCTAGTCACATACATGCGCACGCACGCGCGTATTCGCGTATTTTCACGTGAAAATCGTGTGACTTGTGACGCGCGACCGTGTCATGACGTGGCGTGCCACTTGACAGACCAAGTCTATCTTTATTTTGCTAAATTCTGCACCACTCTCTCTGTGTGTTTGAATGTGATTCAAACGTTTGAATTTGAGACTTTACTGAGGTTTTGATGATAGACAATTACTAGTGGATAAACGACTGGTTGAATGTATCAGTTACCAGTGGGTAAATGGTTATTTTCATCATGTCAGTTATCAGTCTGTCTATATATATGACTGGAGACGTCCAGAGTGTGTGTGAGAATCTCACTGCCTTTATTTTCTTCTTTTCTGCGATTTTGTGCTCGAGTATTGTGCTGTCTGAACATCGTCGACCTTTCTTCTCGGCGTGCACCTGGAAGAAGGGAGAGTTGCTATCTCCGAACCGTTGCCGCAGAGAGTACCTGCACGGGGCGGCAATAAGGTTTCTGGGCAGTGCATCTGCGCGATCGCTCACTGCACTGCGCCATCTACGTTTTGCACTACGTCAAGCCTGCACGGCTTCCTGTTCTTCATCAGGCTAACAAGTAAGTCGTTCGCGCGCACGTACAACTTTGTTATTATATTTTTCTTGAGTATATTCTGAAGTATGATGAGTTGTAAACTTTGCATCACTAGTTTATTGTATTTATCTCATCGTAAAATTTGGAATTAAAATATTACCCATATTTCAAACAAAAACAACACAAGAACCGGCGCCACAACCATCTTGCAAAGAAGAATGCCGCGACAATGGCTGCGACGGCGCTCATCGATATGCCAACCACGACGCCAGCGCCGAGTTGGGCGGAGGTGCCATGGTTGGAAGCTGGCGGGGCGAAGACCGTTTCGTTGGGAATCAACAAGTAGGGAGGATGGTGGCCGGTGGGGCGGTACAAGAAGCTCAAGGGCAAAACAGTCCTAGAGTGGCGTATATCAAATAAGGCAAGTTTTAGAGTGGAAATTTTCCAATTTACTCTTTCAGAGTTGTATTTTTTGAATTGGTAAGTTTTTGGGAGGCATGGATCCATTTTTGCCAAATTTAGGTGGACTCCTTTGTCAGGGTATTTTTCAAAGCAAAACTACACTACACATTTATCGTTTCAACGTGCCCCAATTTAAATATTCATAAATATTTTCTTATAGAATTTTCGTCATATTGGAAAAAATGCAGGTGATTTTAAAAGAAAGTTGGTAAAAAAATTTTACACTCACTGCCACGTTGCCAACTGTTTTGACACCAGGGAGCCTCAGCAATCCACCATCATAGCGACCTCATTCACTTTACTGAACCAGTCCAGTATCACTGATAAGCTAAATTTCTTGCAAGACTCGGCTAGCCTATCCTTGAGCAGCACATGCTAGCAAAATTGGGAGTCTGATGCTGCTCCTTTAGCAAGCAAAGAAGTGACTATCTTGAATGCATCAGAATCAGTGGCTTTCTGGTAACCTGTGGCAACCAGATATAAACAAGATAAGTAATTTAGTGGTTTTCATGTGAAACGACAAATGCTAACGCTAAATACGTATAACTGAAGCACTGATATAATCTGCATGCCGTCAGGGCAAGTTATACTAAAACCAAACATCACAAAGCGGGAGGTAGATAGCTGGAATTGAAGTTCTTAAAATTAATAGTCTGGGATTTCTTGGATTTTTTCCTTTTTGGGTGGAGTCTGGGCTTTTTTGTAAGACTTGAAAAACCAGAGGCAAAGCAGAGTGTTAGGAAGGCTCAACCTTATGGCAGCAAGCCCAAATTCATGAGGGAACAAGCCCTGAGAACCAGTGGTTTAAAAGGAAACGTACCGCCAGGGAAACTCCGAGGTGTCTATTCCAGATCGATGCAATTGATCAACGTATTGTAATGCTTCTCGGCACTCTTCCCTGTCATCAAAGAACTCCTTTTTATCGCCTTCAATCTGATAGGTATCATTCCCTTTCCCAGTGATAACCTGAAGGAAGAAGCATAGCTGTCAGGAAGCAGGAACAAGATGAACCAAGAAGTGTCAGATGGTCCATATAATACATGTTATGATTTAAAGAATCAAGCCTTCTATCTCACAACATTAATGCAACTCATTACTTGTTAACTAGCAACCACATTGAAAGGGAGTGAAAATACATAAGAATATAGCACAGTAATTTTTACCACAAAGTGATACAGTAACCTAGTTTATAAGTCTTTCTACTACTCATCTAACAGATGGAAGCAGACATGTAGTGAGATTGGGATTAGATCTTTGAAATCCTCTGTATTTGGAATTTGACATAGTTATTTGTATACAATATCATATGCATGGAGACTCAACTGCAACATGTTTCAACAATTTCTTCACAAAAGGCCTCCAGATAGTGAGGAATTTTAGAGAAAACTTACAACTACATCGCCTTGTTCGCCCATCGCAACAGCAGCGCGCACTGCAACTCTTCTAACATCATGGAGGAAGAGCCTATGGCCGTTCGGTAGGGGTGGGTAATAATCATTTGCACCATACTTCAAGTATTCTTCCATGGTCCACCCTACGCCCGCCAACATATCATCCAGGATATCCACTGCTCAGGAACAACAAATTTGTGTAAAATTTCAGAGCATTCATGCATTCAAAACACACTGTGATCTCATAATCAAATACTAATAACCGTACAAGGATCTTCATTTGCTGGATTGTCGGATGTCAACATGACAACATCACTTTTCTCAGCTGCAATCTTTGTCATCACCGGCCTCTTCCCTCTTTCTTTCTCGCCGCAACATCCAACAACTACATATAGAACAGCATAGCAGTAGGTTCAATTTGTAATACCACAACCAGAGTAGAGAACACATAGCAAGATGTACAACAAACCAACAATTCAATATTAAGATTGACACAACTATGTGTAGACAGTGTGCATTGTTAATGAAAGCTATGAGTGAAGTTATCATACCCGTGACAATTCGTCGTGGACCTAGTTCCTTTACACCGTCAAGAAGCCTCGACAGAGCTTCTGGTGTCCTCGCATGATCAATGATCACCCCAAACGCTTGCTCTTCATCAATTAGCTCACACCGGCCCGGGATTGCATCCACCTCTTCTATGCCCTTCACTATGTCCTCCAACGGAGCACCCACTGCAACACCAACTGCTACAGTTGCAAGGATGTTGTAGATGTTGTCACTCCCAAGAAGCCCTGAGGAGATCTCAAGGATCCCATGTGGCGTTTGTACCAGGACCTCCGTCTCAAACAGGGAAAGATGGTGCTTGAGAATGTGCACATCAGCCTTCTTGTTCTCAAACGAATATGTTACCACAGGGACATCGTGCCCCCCTTGTGCGGCAAAGAATGAGGCGCTTGGGTCATCCATGTTCACCACCTTACGATGGCGCTCAGGGTCGACCATTCTGGAGAACAGGGAGGCCATGCTGCTCATGTACTCCTCGTAGGTCATGCCAGCCTCCCCAACAGCGTGCCTAACATTAGTCAGCACGGCGATATCGTAATCTATCTCGCTGTCCGCACCTGATGGCGGCATCCCATCAGTGGCCGTCTCCAACACAACCGCCTCAGCACCATTGTGCAACATTGTTGCCATCAGCCTCTGCACAGCAATGGGGTCACCGGCCGCATCAGGTCGCGCATCCAGCTTGTTGCTGCCAAATGCATAGGCCCCGAGAACTCCTACCATGCCAGTCCTGACACCCATGGCCTCGTACATTGCTTTGACAAGGTGAGCCGTGGTGGTGATGCCGTCTGTGCCAGTAACGCCGATCACGGCCATGTCCTTTGAGGGCCGCCTGTAGAGACAGGCAGGGAGCACGCGGAGCGCAGCGGCGATGTCATCCACAATAACCAGAGCGCGGCAGGCCAGGGTGCCCTCGATGTCGACGACCTGGTCGGCCACGACGGCAACCGCCCCGCGCTTGTCAGCCTCGGTGAGTCCAGCGAGCCCGTCCTCTCCTGCGCACACGAAGAGGTCCCCCGCGGCAACGAGGCCGGCGTCGCGCTGCACCCCCGCGAGCGCGACGTCCTGGTCGCCCGTCACCGCCACCGGGACGAGCTTGCTCTCGTCGAGGAGCTCGGCCAGCATCATGCGGAAGGCCGGCTGCCGCATCCTCGCCTCCTCGTGGCCGAGCTCGTCCGCCACATCAAAGCCTTCTCCGTCGTCGTCGAGCGGCAAGCCTTCGTCGTGGTCCTCCGCCTCCTCCTCGACCCCCTCCGCCTCCTCGTCCGCAACGGACACAACACTGAGGCCCTGCAGCCTCCGAATCTCGTCGAGGTCGATGACCTCCTCGGGGGGGAGCTCGTCAGCGAGGCCGTCCTCCTCGGGCTGCGATGGCTGCGGAGGGGACGGCTTAATAAGCCCCCGCCTAGTGAACTCCTCCCGCTTCTCGGCGATGGCGCGGTCGATCTCGTTGAAGAACTCGTCGTCGGGGTCATAGCTGCCGCCGCCGACCGCGGAAGGGGACGAGAAGAGCGGGTGGTCGGGGGTGATCTCCGGCTGCTCGGCCTGCTGCCTGCGGCGGGCGCGCTCCACGTGGAGCGCGAGCTGGTCGTACCTGTTGAGTCCGTGGGACGAGTCCTCCGCGGCCTCGGGGGCTCGTCGTCGGCGGTGGGCGGGCGGAAGCGGCGAGCGGCGGCGAGGCGGCGGGCGGGGCGGCGTGGGGCGGTGGGATTAGGGTTTTGGGCGGCGGGCGGGAGGTGGAGGGAAGGGAGGTGGAAGGCGAGGAGCGCCGCGGCCATGGGAGGCTGGGGGATAGTGTCCGTCGCTGCCACGGTGCTCGGCTTGGGGGAGGAAGGGGATGAGGTGGGTGGACGTGCGCGGAGTAGTTGCCTCGGGTTGGGTTGGTGGGCTGGTTTTTTTAAAATTTTCTGGGCCAGTTTGGGCAATGAATGAGCCGCAATTTTAGTCTGGGCTGCTTGTTTGCTCAGTCTTGCTTGGTTTTCTTTACTTTTCCTTTTACCACCAGAGCACATCTTTATCTTTTCTTTACTACTTAAAAAATGAATTGATCACTCCTGATGCTGATTCATCTGCCTTCCAAAATTATTAAATCCAATCTATCCGTCGCCAATCCAAGCGTCTAGATCCACAGGTGCCGTACCCCTCTAGGTCATATCCACGCTGACTGTCCCCTCCCCGCTCGACATCGCGTCCTCCACTCGGGCCCATCCCTCACCTCCCTCCTTGTTGATTCCTCCACACCCTCGCGCCCACCCCTCTCCTCCCTCATCGTCGATTCCTCTATGCCCAAGCGCCCGCCCCTCGCCTCCCTCGTGCCTGCCCCTCGGGCCCATCCCTCACCTCCCTCGTCGTTGATTCCTCACACCGATTTCTGCTCATGTTGTCCTCACTCGCCTCACTACTCGCCTTCATCCACACAACCTTCTCCACCACGTGCTCAACCTCGAGCCCTCCCCTTCGCGCCCGGTTGGACTTCTCCCCTCCGCTCCCCTCCCTATTCGTGTTGCCACAATCTTAGTGGTCTCGATCTAGATCTACTTCTCCCGCACCAAATGCTCCCAGTACTCAAGCATCGCTATCGGATCCCCGTACGAGCTCTTGGGGTTGAAGTCATCCGGCGGGTGTAGCATGCTCCAGTGACCATCCGTCGACCAATTCATGGGCCCGGCTTCACAACAGAGGCCAATTGCAAAACAAAAAAAATAAGCTTCCTAACATATGTTGTTATTGTTACAATAATATCTTAACTAAAAATATTCTTGTTAACTTGAGCTATAAGAGCTTTTAACTTGAGCTACAACACCATGGAAAATGTGCCTACTTGGTGTTTATGGCAAATCAGAACCCTCATCATACCATCTCTATCCATATTGGAGGATTAGTAAGAACTCCACCTTATAAATGGGTCTTTCTTACCTTGCCTTAGCAATATGGCACTAAATCATTCATGCTTTGGAATTAAGGAAATGTGTCTTGATCATATGGGCCAATTTCTAATAGTCACGCCGTCATCTAGTTAGTTATCGACCATTTTCTTCCTCGTTCTCTCTTGACTCCCTCTGTGCTTCTCGACTCCCTTCTTCTTTCTCTCGGTTGGTAGTTAGTTAGGTCGTCGGTCGGTAGTCGAGTTCGTTCGTTTAGTCTCTCGACGTATGATTCGTTTAGTCATTTTTGTTGTTTAGGTAGTTCAGTCGATTTGGTAGTCGTTTTAGGTTTAGTTTTTCGCTCTATCCTCAGTTTCGTTTGACCTACCTTTAGTTAAGCATCGATAGCCTCAGTATAGTCCATGTGGAGAACACGACACTCGTCATTTTTCAGTGGCAACCCGTGCAATTGTGGGTGTGCTATTTTTGCATGATCAATGAATCATGCTAACGCCCCACATCTACATTAACCATTCATCACATGCATAGAGAATGTGAAGCGAAGACTAAAAATGACGACCAATGGGCAACTTAATCGGAGGTGTTCTGTGGGTTTACCCCGTGGATGTATTAACTGGGAGCTTTACGAGGCCCCAAGAACCAAGAGATCACGTCGTCTATGTCAGATCTGTTATGCAAAGCAGGCCATGGAGCGCACTCATAAAAAGAGAATTTATAATTCTGTTATTTTCAAATGAATGAATAAAATATATGTTTTTTCTATTTTTTGTGTTTATTTATTTATTGTGTATTTTAGTACACTGGCATGCCTACACCTTATTCCCACGGTAAGAAATTCGTGAGCGATTTCTTGCGTCAAACAATAAAGGACTAAGCCTAGATTACCACTCATAGATACCGAGTCCGCGTCGGTCACCGCTCCCACCGTCACCAGCACCACCAAGAGCAAACTCCGACAAGGTCAGTATCTGTAGATCTGAACTTGGCACTTTCTATTCAGCTAGTATCATAAGTACTAGTTGTTTAGTAGTAGCACAAAATTGCCACACAAACTTACATTTCACAATCTATATTGGAGAGGTTAGTAGATGAATTTTGCAATTGATCAAGTCAATGTGGGTTGATGTTAGTTGCCGGTGAGTGCTCCAATCGCGATTAATGTTACTGCTCCGTGGTGAGGCGCGCCATGGCCTCGTCGTTGGGCACGAGCACGATGAGCACGTACCCCTCGGAGACCAACCGACCCATCTCGGTGGCGAGTGAGGTGAGGTTGACGAGGATGTCGGCGAGCTCGTTGTAGCCGCTGTACAGAAGCAGGGTCTGGATGAAGTTCTTCACCTTGCTGTGGTTGTCGAAGTGGTGCTTCCTAGAGCCCATCTTGGGCGTCAGTGCCAACGTGATGGTATGTCGGGGGCCATCGCGAGGCTACCGGTGGCGGGCCTCGACGACGACGGCTTCGTGGGCGTCCGCGATACCATCCCTCACACACACGCTAATGTCGCCGTTGGCGAGAGAGATGTCCTCTGAGGTCGTAGTAGCAGTGTGGATGGAAGTGGAGAGGGAGGAGGTCGTGGCTGTGCACATGGGAAAGAGAAGAAGATAAGTTTTGAGATTAGTGACGCATGCATGGCATCACCTTAGGAGGAACCTTAAATAGTGAAAATTTAGGCCTGTTCCGTAGAGTTTCCTTCCGCCGTGTGGTTCAAGCTCAACCGCACCGGTTTTCCGATTCCCGCGGCAGCCACGAGGCCCACGAACGCCAGAAAATGCGAGACGCGTGGGACCCACCTGCCAGAGAAGCACGTGGACAGAAACATTTTGGGCTAGTGGATTACCTGGCGCACACGCCGTGTTTCGGGAGGAAGCGACTGACCTGTGGGTCCAATAATAGGGGGACCCAACAGTCGGTTGCATGTGGCCCAGACTCAATTCTCGAAGGTTCTGCGTACGCGCAGCGGGCCATCACACTCCGATCCGTCTCGCCATTTCGGTCCGATTTGGCCGTCGTCTCCTTCCTCCTCCCGACTACCTACCTCTCCCGCCGCCGTCGCGAAACCCTAGACCCCCGCGAGCAAATGGAGTGCGGCATCGCCTCGCATGGCTCCCTCCTCGCCGGCCGGCGGCCTCGGCTACCCCTCTCGCCGCTGTCGGCCTCTATTCAGGTCGGTGCTCAAGTCTTGGCGTTGTTTTACACGGATTGGAATGCGTTTTTGTGGTGTCGATTTGTAGGACACAGTGATTAATTAGCATGGGCGGTTAGATTGGAAATTTAGGGTTTGAGATATGTTTTTGTTGAGAGGTGGATCTGAGAAATGTCGGGAGATTAAGTAAGCGCTTGTTGTTTTTATGTCCATGCGTGTTGATTAATCTGATGTTGCTGTGCTTTCTCGCTGGTGCAGATTCAGATTCGACTTTATTCTAGGTCATGGCTTCCACTAAAGGCTCGAGGCATGCGAAGATGCGCAGCTTCTCTAGCAAGTAACTACACGTATGTGATTTCCGCTATGAACTGCATGCCTTGTTGCACTGTACCGTGCCACGCAGCGCATAGGGCACGCGACTTGTTGTGCTAAATTGCTCGCGATGATGCGTTGGTCGTTTCCAACATAGTTCTGGTGATTTTTTTACTGCTAAGCAGGCAGACATCTGAGTTTGCTGATTTGGATTGGGAGAACCTTGGTTTTGGAGTTGTGCAAACTGACTATATGTACATCACAAAATGTGGGCCGGATGGGAACTTTGCCGATGGTGAAATGGTGCCGTTTGGGCCTCTAGCACTGAACCCATCTTCCGGAGTCCTAAACTATGGACAGGTCTGTAATTTGTATGGGAGATAGAACTCCTTGCTCCGTATCTCTGGCAGATTGGAGTAGCTGCTGGAGTCCTAAATACTCTTGTTGTGCTAAAATGGTATTGATTCTGATTTGTAGGGATTGTTTGAAGGCCTAAAGGCCTATAGGAAAACTGATGGGTCCATCCTATTATTTCGCCCAAAGGAAAACGCGATGAGGATGAGAACTGGTGCGGAGAGGATGTGCATGCCTGCACCTACTGTTGAGCAATTTGTGGATGCAGTAAAAGAAACCGTTTTAGCAAACAGGAGATGGGTGAGTTCTCTTTCTAAAACGTTTGGTCATTTTCATAGTGGTTATGTCATTTTTTATGCTCATGGTTTAATCATCTATCAAATATTTTATACTTCCAGGTGCCTCCTACTGGTAAAGGTTCTTTGTATATTAGACCACTACTCATGGGAAGTGGCGCTGTTCTTGGTCTTGCACCTGCTTCTGAGTATACATTCATTATTTTTGTCTCCCCTGTTGGGAACTACTTTAAGGTTTGTATCAATTTTTTAATCTTCTGTTTCCACTATTTCCCTGAGATACCTCACCGTAAATAAAGAGTAACTATATTATGGATATTGTTATAATTTGCGTGCTACATGACATGGTGACTGTTTCTGAATAAAAACTATGCAGCAACTTGAATTATGATATCTGTGCTACTCTTACTGGTTAATGATACCCTATTGATGAATGAAATGTGGAATGTCCACATAGTATATGTACCATGGAGTGTTTGTTAAATTTGTTCACTGATGGCTGCAGGAAGGTTTAGCTCCAATAAATTTGATTGTTGAAGACAAGTTTCATCGTGCCACCCCTGGTGGAACTGGAGGTGTGAAGACCATAGGAAATTATGCCTCGGTAATTTTTCTGTCAATTTTGAATCCATCATCTATTTCTGCAACTTTACTCTCCGATACTAATGTTGCTTACGTCTTGATTTGATGATTTTGAGCCTTAAATCTTCAAGCTACAAAAGAATATACCTGACGAGGATATAATAATCCTCAATTTATTACGTCATTATATTATTTGAATATACCCCTTATCGATAAGGGAGAGGTTTCACAGGGTGGTTGTAAGCTTTTTTACGATCACATAGTCGTGGGTTCTTCCACGACTACTCGGTCGTAAGCTTTTCTACGATCTTATAGTCGTAAGTTCTTCTACGACTATCTCATTGTCGTAAGCTCTTCTACGACCATATGGTCGTAAGTTGTCCTACGACCACCTCGTGATCGTGGGCCTTCCTACAACCAATTTATCTCCGACTGGCTTCTCTATGACGACCTACTACATCATGAGTCCACCTGACAAGGCGGTTAGAATGTGCGCTTATTCTTAATAACCGCACATAATCTCTCTTTGACAATAATCGCCACACGACGAACGGGCCACCACGTCACTTTGATAACAACTTCCGTCAGATGGTTATCACCAGAAGCATTGAGCCGACTTTTAACGTGTATTACAATTAACTTATAGATCATGTCTTGAGAAAATACTCCGTTTGAAAGTTAGGTACTGTAGCAAAAGCCAAAAGTCGTTTTTAGAAGCCATTAAAGAATAGGCCCTAAATGCTTCTCTAATGTCCCGACTTGTAGTCCGATCATACTCGCATGAGCGGTTATGGTGTCCTTGGAAAGACTCATTTTCTCCGCACCAAACCCACCGAGTAGATTATTGAGAAGTACAACGTTGTCTTGAAGGATGATCATCTTCTTTTCGTCCTGACTACGAGTCGAAGTATCTATGAGTTGCTTTATTTCGACCAAAGCCTCTGCAAACAGAGCAAGAATGGTCAAGAAGATACTTATCAAAGGACTAGTTATAAGAACTGGTCGAGAGTAAAGTTTTTCTTACCTTCAAGTTAAGCATCAAGCTTATCGACTTCAACTTTGTGTTGTTCTTCCAGCAACTTTATTCTCTAGTTGGACTCTTTGTTGATATGAGTAAGTTCTCTACGACTACCTCATTGTCGTGAGCTCTTCTACGACCACATGGTCGTAAATTGTCCTATGACCACCTCGTGGTCGTAGACCTTCCTGCGACCAATCTATCTCTGATTGGTTTTTCTACGACGATCCACTATATTATGGGTCCGTCTGGCAAGGCGGTTAAAACGTGCGCTTATTCTTAATAACCACATATAATCTCTCTCTGACAACAACCGCCTTATAATGAACGGGCCACCACGTCTCTCTAACAATAACTTCTGTCGGACGGTTATCACCCGAAGCATTGAGATATCTTTTGACGTGGAACAACGGCCGCCGCTTCGCCAACTATATAAAGGTTGATGTCGGAGACGAGAGGAGATTTGATTTAGTCCAAGTTAGATGTAGTGCAAGACAATTTGCATTATTTTCTCAGTTGTAATCAATCCTCTGAGCAATAGCTACACGGGACGTAGGGTTGTTATTCTCCCAGGAGAACACCTGAACCTGTATAAAAATTCTTGTGTCTTTATTCTGCATGATCATAGTCCGAGTCTTAGAGTTTCACCAAATTCAAACAAATCATACATAAGATCGATATTAAAACACCGACAATACCAATGATGTAATTGAATAGAAAATGCCATCAGTGCAATCGTTTTGAGAACATATGATCACTACCGTGCTGTGAAATGGCCAAAGCTGAAGCATAGCATATACTTCAGTGGAATAATGTTATGGGATATATTCGTCAAAATGGAATAATGCAACCCAGATAATTAGTATATCAGGCATCTTGAGTATTGAAACCTACCCTATTTCTTTTTATAGTATTGTTTTATCAACATTCAACTAGCATTTGCTTTTAGAATAATTTTTTTTAAGGATTTCAAATTTTACAACCTGGTATGCTAAAATATTCTGCTGTTATCCACACCGACTTTAATTTGTATACATGGCATCTTGATTATCATCATGTGTTCTTGTTGTTGCATAGGTGTTGATGGCACAGAAGATTGCAAAGGAGAAAGGCTATTCTGATGTTCTCTACTTAGATGCTGTTCACAAAAAGTATCTTGAAGAAGTCTCTTCATGTAATATTTTTTTTGTGAAGGTAAGACTCTTGTCAGTTATGCTTGTTATTTTAGTTTGAGTACTTATTTTCAGTTGGTCCAGATAATGCTTTTTAGTTATGAAAGTACTCATCTGCCAAGCTTGGTTAGCGACCTACCTCATTCTAAATTAGCTTGTTTTGCTTAATTGGCAATTGTATGTCTTTCTAATCTTGGTAAAAAAAATGTGGCAGATAAATGAAAAGAGTCATTTTTTTAAGCAGATATTCCTTACTCTAAAGTGCTTCTGGCTTTAAACTCATGAACCTTTATGGAAAGTACGAAAATACCAAAAACATAGACATCTTTTATGAGTAGGTGGTTGATAGCAACATCTATTAGTATCTCAAGCATGCTCCTTCCTACACTTGAGGAAGGTAGTGGATCGGATTGTATACCTTATTTAGAGTTCAGTCTTTGGACTGAAAAATGTCACCCTCTGCCATAAATAAGCCTTTGTGAATGATTTCCTGAATGAAAACCAGAGGCATGTCTAGCACATCAATTTGGGGCACTGGTGACATTGGTCAACAGCTCAGCACTTACACTATTATATGGTGCCCTGTTACACGTAAGGACACGGGTTCCCAATCAATATAGGTTCTACACCTGGCTGACCTCATGAAAGCATGCATGACTGGTCAATCTACACCTGCTAGGTTCAGTCAAGTTTTCTGTCACCTTGGTTGCTTAGAACATTGCATAATTATATCATCTCCTGAAGGATGAACTGCTGTTGCGTGCTTTTGGATTTACAGCTGACTTTGTATTTGCATAGCAGATAAAACATGCACTGCTTTTTTCTTTCTTTCTTGAGGATGGCTATTTCAGAAAACGGAAGGTTCATCTTATGCATGCTGGCTGTAACGTTGATATGTTTATTTATTTGTTGTCTTTTGCATCAGGGCAGTGTTATTTCAACTCCAGCAATAAAAGGAACAATATTGCCAGGCATCACAAGGAAAAGTATAATTGATGTTGCTCTGAGCAAAGGCTTCCAGGTAAATTACTAGCCAATCCCACAAATCAACAAAGCAAGGTGGTTAAGTAACAGCAAATATTCTAGAAGGCACTAGGCGGGTGGCGAGGTGGTGCCTAGCGCTTAGGGGGCCTAGGCAGCCGAATTAAAAATGAGGACAGTAGGCAGAACTATTTACTACTAATATGAACTAATTAACTGGCCATGTACTGCAGTTCTTTTTTTTGAAGAAAATACAGCAGGGGAGGCCCCCACTGTGAAATTTATTGAAGAAGACAACATTGAACAAAGGAAGAACAACAGGGAAGGAGCTACAAAAGAAGCAAGACCTGGGAAGGCTGAAAAAAACTAAGCTAAAGGAGCTATACAGGAGAGGAACTCTAGACACTTTACATCATTGAACCTATGGGCCTGGAGCCTAGCTTCTTCACAGAAGGAGATCTTCCAAGAGGTAAAAGTAGGTCGACTGCTATCAAAGATGAGGTTGTTTCTCTGCTTCCAAATTTGCCATGCCGCAATGGTGAAGAATTCCATGAAGAAGGGGTTCTGAGATTGGGTTTTGGCCTGCTGAATCATCTCGAAAAAATCTCTTGTGAAATCCCAATGAATTCCAAGGTGCTGCCAACAAGTTTGGCTAAAGGGGCAGCTGAAGAAAAGATGGAAAGTAGTTTCTTCAAAATTGTTGCTGCAGAGAACACAGTTATAGTTATCCCCTTCAAGCGAGTGAGTCAATAAAATCCTCCGGCCAATGGTCCAAGTTGTCGAGAGACCGAGCCATCTCTGCCTCTCTCTTGAGCCGCGCCATCTCTACTGACGACGCCATCCTTGGCCGAGTCGGAGCTCTCGATTGGTAACATGTCTCCTCCGTTCGGTATAAAAAATCACCGTCGCGTGCCATCTCCCCCAATCTTGCCGGCTGAGGCCTTGCTCTTCTCCGCCTTCGCGGCTCCCTCTCCATTTCTCCCTCCCTCGCCATCTCCTCCAGTCCGCCGACTCGGCTCCTCCGTTCCTCCTCGGTCCTCACTGGTCTTCGCCCTCTCCACTCTAGTCGTGGGGCCATGATGGCATGGCGGCGGGAAGGCATGGGCCCGTGTCGAGCGGAGCCAGGGAGGGGAGGTGAAGACGGCGAAGGGGAGGGGAGGCGGGGAAGACGGCGGACAGGAACGGGCGGAGGGGAGGAGAGACGGAGCGCACTTGGGCAGCTGGGTGAGTCGGAATCCGGTGAGACGGCGTTTACCGGCGAGGCAAAATCCTGTGAGTCGGTTGCGGCGGCCCCATGCTCTTGGTCGTCGCCTCACGTGCCTAGGCACCACATGGCCGCCGCGCCCGCCTGGTAGACTGCCACGCCCAGGCCGCCTTGGACCGCCCAGCCACCTAACTAGGGGCCAAGGCGCAGCGGCACCCTGCCGCCCGGTGCCTAGGCAGCCGCCCAGGCCGCCTTCTTGATCACTGCTAACAACGTGTTTTGTCTAGGAGATTAGCTGCATGTGATTATAGATTCGATGCTGTCCAGCTTTTGCTTTGATAGATTAACACTAGCATTGGGCAGTGAAAACTAAAGAGTGAGCATAGGCGTGCTAGATAAGTCCATGTTTCTTATAGTATCTCTCAAGTCTTAACATTTCATTATGAATATTAAAAGGGGTATCTATCTTTCATTCTACCAAGAATACATCTGTGCTTAGCTCTATAGGAGATACTACATGAATATAGACCTTTTTTCCCTAGTGATGTTGGTCCAAATAGAGGAGGCGAAACATTGTTTTGAAACCGTCATGTAAAATCGTTGCATGTGTTTTCATTTTCTTGTTGTCGTCTTAATTATTATATTTGGTTTCTTGGAAGGTTGAGGAGCGGCTTGTGGCAGTGGATGAACTGCTTGATGCTGATGAAGTGTTCTGCACGGGAACGGCTGTCGTAGTGTCTCCTGTTGGGAGTATTACATATCAAGGGAAAAGGTGAAACATGTATCTTTCCTTGACAGTTCAGTTGTTAGTAGAAATGCATGTGTATTTAAATCAAAATTTAACTTGTTTCTTGAACAAATTAGTTGACACTCATATTGAATATAGTTCCTTGAATAAATGAGACATTTAAGCCATATGAACATTATGATGGGCAAACAAATATATATGCCTATTACTTTCTCCGTGCTTTAGTTCAGTGATTATTTTGTTTGCGATTAATTCTTCATGTTGATGCTTGCTGTTTACATACCGCGAATATTTGTGTTAGGGATTGCCTGTCTGGACGTAATTTTGCCTTTACACTTCTGCCCTTGTTGTCACATTCTTTCATTCTAGTCGTTCTCTATAGCTTTGCCAAAGCCATTATGCAGATGTAATCAATCTGAGTAAATTTTGGTTGAATGTATCATGTTAACAATTGAACTTGCATTTTGACCTAATGTATTGATACATCCAATGGCTTTTGCTTTGCAGGGTGCAATATGCTGGCAACCGAGGAGTCGGAGTCGTGTCTCAGCAACTATACACTTCACTGACAAGCCTTCAGATGGGTCAAGTGGAGGATTGGATGGGCTGGACTATGCAACTGAATTAGCATTAAACTGTCAGACATCCTTTCATAGATGGGTTCGCAATGTCCATCTAGGTGAACATGATCATGTGTACCCTGCAGTTTTGTATTGAAGTGGCGTTCTGCTGTATAATTTGTATATGATGGTGGTGCATAAATTGCGCCATCGAAAACTTGAGTAGTTGTTGGACAGCATCATGCACACCACATTTGCATGAGACGTGTATTTGTATGCAATCGCCTTGAAGCAATATGGTATAAATAAGACCTGTTTTCGGAAGAAAGAGCTTGCAATTGTCATATTTGCGAAATCAAATATGAAAGGCTTCCCGTAATTTGACTAAAAAAAGTGTTCACAAACTAAAATCTATGTCACTACTGCTAACTAAAGTATCGTAATCATGAATCAAACTGCACTACACTACGTACGTACGTTTCAATTTTTTTTTGGAAATACTTTCGGTATCAAATCAGAACCTACTTTTCAGAAGTCGCAATGCTATTTTCACCCCCACAAATATCTTATCTATTCCCTGGCACAGTATGGGAACACAGCAAGGAACAGCCAAGTGATAAGAATGACCAAGACCGCAAATAAGGAAAGAGAAAGCATTCACCCGAAGCAAGTTCAAGAGAACACACCCTATTTCTCCTATCTTCTCACATGGTCCATCAAAATCACTGTCCAAAGATGATATCATTTAATTTTACAGATCTATGTACGTTGTAATGGCTCGCTCCGTTAAAGAAAAATCATGAAAAAGAATGTTCCAGACTTCTTTTTGAATGTAAAATGTTCCAGTCTTCTTAAACCCCTCCAAGATTCCTAAACAAGTTCTTACATTAGCTCTCGAAAAAACAAGTTCTTACATGTTCCTCTGTAAGAAGATGGTATATCTTAGTTTATTAGTTCTTATAAGATGCTACAGTAATTCACGTTTAAACAGTGTGATTTTTCAACGCAGGTTTATAAGTCTTATAGTATACACTGAACCGAGTTCAGCTGTATCAGCTGAAATCGTATGTGACTGTTTTTCTTTTCGTAATCTCTTTTACGAACAACTAAAATTCAAAAGCTATAAACCACAGCTTAAAATGAATCCATCCGTATATCGGATGCCTCCTTAGCCCAATTAGAAAGTAGGTGAATGCAGACACAGGACTCGATCGGAGATTATCGAAACGACGCATTCCGAGGTGTCATCTCCCCCGAAGCGTGCCCCCATGATCAGAACTCGAAACCCCAAGCCAGGAACGCGTGATACGTACTCGATCGAATCCAAGGAAGCACGGATTTGCTCCTTTTCTTCCATGGTCGAGTGGTGCATGCTCATGATTTAGGCCCTATCCATGAAGAAGGACAACCACGATGGCGTCTGTCTCCAGCATGCTCATAAATTTTTGTACCTTGTGTTTAGCTGTGACACTCGCAAATTTTCTACCACTGGGCTCGCACCCTGCCATTGAAGAGAGCACTGCTTTGACAACCACCGTTCTTCTAGCTAGTGATAACAGCTGCGCCGTCCAAGTAGGCAACCTTGCTTGAAGCTTATCGATTAGTGGATGCAGGTCTGATCTTCGTAGCTTGCCCAAGGACAAAGGAGGCATACCCAGGTAATTGATTGACAATGAAGCCGGGCTGCAGTCTAGAATATCCTTAGCAGTCTATATCTCGTCTTGGGAGCAAAATATTAGAATGACCCAAGACTTGTGAAGGTTCTAACGAAGTCCTGTAGCTGTTCCGAAAGGATTCATTATCTCCTTGATATGTTCAAATATTACAACAAATAAATTGATTTCTATAAATTCTCACCGCGATCCTCTTCTAGTTTCTAGAGAGGAAATCCTTTCCTGAGGACTGCAAGAATTAAAGAACGGCCAAATTTTTTTGACACTACTATCTGTCCTGGAGGCTCAATTAACTGCTTAGATGTCCCCAATTTAGATGGAAAATATATCATGCAGCTGTACCTGTAGCCTATAGATACAGTACAATAACACTCTACTCAGCATCTAAGACCATCTTCAATGTTATGTGTTAACCAATTCAAATAAAGAGAGAAAAGGCATTGAATCGATTCAATATATTAAAGAGATCAATTCTAATAAAAAATACATAGAAACAGACTCTACTACATAGGATAGAGTGCGATTGAGAGGTGATATTATTATTTTGTGGTTTTTAATGTAATGTGGGTCCTAGATATCGATAGGAATCGGTATAATACATTAGAAAAAACAAGTTTAAGTTTTTAGAATTCTTACATATATGACTTTAAATCCAAATGGGTGCAATATGCAAAAAATGCTCTACTCGAACACCAATACTAAATTGAATACGGCATCACCTTTGTCGTCCGTGAGGCTACTCGCTGTCACCGAGCTCCGCGTCACGATCACAGCAGCCTTCCGTGGAACACAAGGGAGGTATTGGTAGTATTAGGATGAACTAATCAAGTCCCTGGCCTAACGTAACCCCTGTTGTAACAGTGGGTGCGAGCCCCTGGCAGGTGGGCCCGGACCCTTTTGAACAGGATTCGAGTTGTAAAGTGAGAAGTAGGGAATTGCTAGGCCCACACAATAGATCCCATCTAAACCACTAACTCTTGTCTGAAGTTGAATAACAGAACACATCTTGCAAAATGAGCTGTTTGTTGAACCGCTGCTTGAAGCCTTGAAATGTGTCAAGCAATATTATTATTTCTTATATTCCAAAAAAATTGAAGCTCTTTCGTGTCCCAAAATTTTTTCATTTTGTTGAGTATCCAACAAAATGGATATATTTGAAGTTTTAAACTACCCAAATAGAACTAGTATTGGCAGAAACAGAGAAACCGGGAATTTTTCTTAACCTATACTACAATTTACAAATGCCGGAGGTGAGATGGTATCTCTCTCGGATACACCAGTGGTTTCTGGTAGACAGGTAACAAACAATCGATTGCCACAGCTAATTGTTGCTGGGCAATTCTATCTAGTGTGTTGGGCGTACTCTTAGAAAAGTTGGATATCTATCTCAATATTTGACAGTTGACACAAGAGGCTCCTTTTGGCTTTTCCTAGCAGGGCCGTAGAAATCAATCAAAATGTAAAATATTATCCCGAAACCATCTCATTATAACCATTTTTTCACCGGTGTGCCCCCATATAATTCAATTCTACTATTACCATAAGCCTTAGCACACAGCTATCAATCAGAGTTAGGTCCAGCTTTTCTAACTTGCTTGCAGCCATTGCCTACCACTTTTCTGCAAGTGGAAAAGGCTGGCGCACTTGCCGAAAGTCCATTCTACTTGCGAATGGCATGTGGTGGGCTGCTGTAGTGCCGTAGCCTGGTGCGCTCGTTCCACAAAGCAAAGCGAAGGGGAGAGGAGAAAAGAAAAGCAAAGCCGATACTGACCAGGACTTGGATTAGGCTAGCTAACAGTGCAAGAAAAGCTTCTGATTCCTTTCGTCCTTGCCGAAAGGATGGAGAGCTCAGGGCTGCAGGTCCCAACACCTGTTCACATGGCAAAGAACATGTATGTGAGGAATTCTGATGGCTATTCTCGTATGTGACTTGCCGCCCGAGGGAGAGGAGAGAAAGAGAGGCCGGCTGTTGAAGCTTCTCTCCATGATCTCTGAATTTGTCAGGTATGTTTTTGCCAGTATGTTGGATTTGCACTGCTTTCTGTTAGCTATGGTTTGTTTGAATGTTTAGATTTTTATTTTAATCCCTTTAACAGTTTGATGAACTCCCATGCTTGCAAAAGGCTGAAAGCTAGCTTATCGAATATAGTGATTGAGCAGCTGATTAATTGGATTAGTTGGATTGGTTCAACAGAAATTTTATCAAAACGATTATGTCAAGCATTCAGAGTTTCTTTTTACCATGGTTTCCTTTGGATTAGTTGGATTGGTTCGACAGAAATTTGTCAAGAGTAGCAAGAAAAGAATGTGGGTACCTGGCATGGTTGGTTTCTCATGGCCAGCTGTTTGCATCTCCCTTGTTCTGCTGCTGAAAAAGCCCAATTCTTCTGTTTTGGTTGATTCAGAGAAATATTCGTCCTTTGCCATCAAAATCCGGCTGATCACTAATCTTGATCTACGTGCAGTGATCAAACAGGTGATGAACTACCTGATGAACTGAACAATCAATAGAAGAAACAAGAAAGGTTATTCCCACTGCAGAAAGAACAAATTGTTTGAAATGGGAAAGCGAAGGCACAGACGGTCAGCTGGACAAGACGAAAACAATGTAGGCTGTGTTTGGGGACTCATTCGCATGCTTTATTTCCGCCGTGACCCCAGATTCTTGTTGGATACGAAGCAAGTGAGCGGGAGGCATACATTCCAGGAGATCGCAGGTGAATTTTCTTCACTAGTAGTTGCTATCAAATTCTGCAGTTATTTTAACAGTACTGGCAAAGCTATGAGTTCCACTTCAAGTTGCTTTGGAACTTCAAATGCTGTCACTTTTGATCCAATAAACTTACTTCATTTTCTACAAAAATCAAAAGAGATGCTAACATTATCAATTTGTTTGCATTTGCTTGGTTATTTTTACTGGGTTATTTCAGGAAAATGTATTTACATTTTAGAAGGGCAACCTGCAGCAGAATGAGTTTCTTCATTCTCTGCATTATTTTCTAAAGTAAAATAAGATCAATAACTGCATCCGATGTACAATCTAGAATTAGTAAATGATAAATGTCAAGATTGTTCAGCAAAACAATATACAGTATAACTTTGTTGTTGACTTGTAATGTTGTTGGACAATTATTCTGATGATGGACTCTGTATTTTTCAGACAGAGGGCACTCAACAAAAAAGTCCAGGGATTTTGAGGAAATAGATGAAGATGATGTAAGTTACATGAACTAAACAAGTAGTGGTTTGAGGAGCAAATCTATTAGTCATATTATATATTGACTACCAGTCTAAATAACACTGTTTTGCAAAGACTGCAAAAAAATATCCGTGTTGTCAACAGCGAGGCAGTGAGCCAGTGACACACTGACGCTGAATCATGTTTGTTATCTAGGCCAACTTATCCATTAAGTGGTATGCTTCAGGAACTTAATTTTCAGAACAAGCTCGATTTAACTGTTATCTGACCAAAGAACCATATTTTACTTCTAGAAAAAGTGTTATTCCATCAACTTGGCATTTGACTGCATCAGGCCACCAGTGACTCATGGCCAAGTATCTATTAGAGCCAAATATATATCGGTCTCCAACATCATGCATGCATCCAAAAGCCTCAATTTTCCTAAAGCAATGCCACTTTACTTTTTCTTTCAGAACATAGAAGAATGCACTTTGCAGAAACGAACTGTCAAAAAACTTATGGAGGACGAATTAGGAAAAGTAAATGTTTTGAAGAAAATTCCAAACGATGAGGTTCAAAGAAGATTAACTGACCTGGAAAATGATGTCTCTCTTGAAGGAAGTTCAAAGCATACAAATAAACCAATGAAAGCCTTAAATCACCACACAGACATCTCCGAATCTTATTTGTCTGGATCAGTGGATTCTGGGGGTTCCAAGAGCTTGAACCATGCTGAAGAATATGATCTTGAATCTGTCTTGGCAAATTTCCTAGGTGAAATTTATATGTGCCACAATGAATGCCCACATGGTGATTGCAAGAATAAGAGTGAATTGTGTCCTTCACTGAAGTCCCTAATCCATAAGAAGCTTAATGATTTAAATGATCCTCATTGCAATCTTGATTATGAGCAATCTCAACAGAGCAAGGGAGAAAAGCTACTGGATGAGAATATTCTTTCTAACAGAAGCGCAGCTCAATCCAAAGAATTCAAGGATGCGTTGGAGATACTGAGTTCAAACGAGGAACTTTTTCTGAAGCTGCTTCAGAAACCAAATTCACGTATGTTAGACAATATCCAAAATCACCAAAACAGTAGGTTGACAACTAAGTTAGAGCCTAAAATTCTTGGACAAACTAATTTTCTTGAGGGGACGAGAGGCTCAAATCATCATGAGTTGGCTACAAATGAGCATGGTAAAGAGAGCAAACATATGTTCTTCTGGAGGAAGGGTAAATCAAATAGAAAGCAGATGCCAGAAGAAACCAGCAGATCTCAGCCTGTTAGAAAAATAGTTATTCTAAAGCCAAATCCAGGAAGAGGGATTGATCAGACAGTGACTACTAGTGCAAGATCTTTACATCAGAAACATTGTACATCGCAAGCTCCAGAATACAGTGGAAGGGAAAGCTCAAAATTTTCAATTAAGGAAGTCAAGAGGAGATTCAGAATTGTGACTGGTGAGAGTAGAAGAGAAAGAAATGCAGTACCTGCAGATGACCTTCAAAGAGATCCACATTGGCACAAAGATTCCGTTATTGCAAATAAGAAGGATTCTAGACATCACACCAAAGGGAGCTTGGCAGACAAATATGCATCACATTTTAAGAACGACATCAGACCTTCGACCAGCAGTAGGCAGCAGCAACAAAATAGCAGCCAGAGTGAAATCAGTGATTGCATAGTAGCATCAAAAAGTGCATCTATATTCTACGAGGATGCCAAGAAGCATTTAACAGATATCCTAAAGGATAATAATCAATCCACCAACTATCCAACAGTCCAAGTCTCAAAATCCTTGGAAGGAATGATTTCTCTCCCTCATTGCAATGTGTCATCTCCTAGGAGTAACCGTAGGGGAAAAGGCCACATTTTTGGCCTCTCACCTGAAGAGAAAGATGTTTGCCTTGTATCCACGGCTGGTAGAGAAGAATCCGCACAAGAGAGAAGCCAATCACAGGACGACTCAGAGAGCACTGCACATTGTACTGGTGCAGCAGTTGACGATCAGGTGGTGCTTCAGGAAGAATATTGCATGAAAGAAGCACAAGAAGGTAATTTCAATATTCCCATAAATCATCAGGATGATCTGAGTGGTGCATTTTTATTCTTTAAATAGAAATAACTATAGAATCTTGGGCAGGACTGAGAGATGTTACTGATGTGGTAGACATCATGTGTATTGAGGGAATTGACAAATTCGATTGTTCTGAAACAATTCGCACCGTACAGTGCATCCCAGCAGAACTCTGCAGAGACAGATCACAGCCAGTAAGCTCAAATAAATGCATAGTGTTGTTCCCTTTTTTTTGTTTGTGATTATTATTTTAAATGCCTCATGTTTCATTTATAGGAAATGTTAGAAGAAACAGAACAAGGAAAAGAACATGTTCAAATGTCCGTGAGCTCTCCTGAGAGCATTGTTGAAAAGTTGGAGCAGCAAGATCCAGAAACACCTGAACCAAGAGCATCAACCAAATTAATTTCACATGGTTTTCCCAAGAAAAGCCATGAAAAGCAAAACAGCCCAGCCCTGTATCTGTTCTTGATTCATTCTATGAAGATATTGGCAGTCCTGACTGCGAAAACATGAAAGAATGTAAGTCCAATTGATACAAATTACTTTGACTTTTTCCCTTTACTGATAAAAAACAATCTGTTCTGAGTTCTGACATATCTGTATGACTTCACTTTTTTATGACAAACAGGTGAGCTGCATGAAGAGTTCCGTGGGACCCTGTACTTCCCAGATAATGAATCGGATGTAAAGGTCATTTGGGAGGACAAAAATGTCAGGTTAGATTATATAAAATTGGTATTAGAGCTCTCAGAACTATGTGCGGAACAAAATCTAGAGGTATGGTATCTAGAGGACGAATTGATCAGCCCTTGCTTGTTCGAAGAACTACAGAATCATGGTGATCAAATAGATGATCTGAAGCTTCTATTTGATTGTATCTGTGAAGCTCTAACAGAGATCCAAGAGAGATATTTTAGACTCTCTTCTTGGCTATCTTTTCTCAAACACGACATACGGACACCTCCAATGGGAGAAGACCTTGTCTCAGAATTTGAAAAATATGTCAATGGTTATCTCCAATATAATTTTCCAAGTACATTAGATCAGATAATTAAAAAGGATTTGGAAATTCAGACATGGATGGACATTCGATCGAAAACAGAAGGAATTGTTGTGGATATTTGGGAGTTTGTATTAGATGAATTAATAGATGAGGCTGTTTTTGATTTGTCAGTGGTGCTTTGTGATGAGTATAGTCATTAGGTATAACTGTAGAAATTTTCATGCTGACAATAACCATTTTATGCGGCAGAATAACATGGTCTAGTATGTTTGGCCTATGCAAGTATCATGAGATTGTGAAGTTTCAAGAACATCTACTAGTCAAAGTGCCTAACTGCAGTGGAAACTTTCTCGTGCATGACAGCTAAAGTTTCAATCCTGCAAATTTCTGAGTTGTGCAGTTTTGTTTAGATGAAGTTGGACAGTCTGTCACAGCCATGCCCCTGGACAGCTACGTACACAGCAGTGGGACTGAAATGCCTCGCAAATTTCCTCCTGTTCATTGCGTGTATTGTGTGCATATGTAAATATGTGTGTGTCATACGCTTTTCGACAAGACTAGATCACACAATGTATATGTTTGTATTTGTGTGTACATGTGTAAAAGTTTTTTGAGAATAATACATGTGCGAAAGTTATCTTGTATGGCAAACCAAATAGTAATACATTTTCAGTAAGCTTAGAGCACACTCTCTTTCCTTGTAGATAGATAAACTTGTAACCTTTGCACATCTGCATTACATGGATTTGCTGATTCTCAAAGTACAAAAGGAACTATTGGAAACAAAATGAATGTGTTACCCACAATTTCCATTACTCAAATTATGCTACGACAAATCAATAAACCTCCCAAAAATATGAGTATGCCTAACCCAATCACCAAGGCTATCGGAATCATCTGCAGGCCTAGGTTACTTTGATATCCTCGAGAAGGAAAAATAAACATTGCTCGTTAATCAATTGCAGATAAAACATTCAAGGCAATATTATCTACTAATAAAACACAGAGATCCAATTCCTGATGCGAGTGCGCATATTATATCAGCTCCAACGCGTGCCACCACGCGTTCTTTTCTTGTGTCAATAGTCCAAAACCACCTAATCCAAAAGTATCGCAAACTTGGGAGTATAGCAAACTTGGAACTGACTAGTAGCCCAGTACTCATATTCTCCTCTTAACTTTCCCTGCACTACGCCTCACCACTAAAACCCTAATTTCCTATGTTATTTCCTAAACTGAAAAGGAGAAGACATTAACGAAGTGATTCACTCATCTATCCCTACCAGATGCTGTGTAATTTCCCGAGATGTTGAGGCCTGCGAATCTCGGATCAAAAATTTACGCAAACGAACGGAAAATCGAGCGCTAGGGACAAGAAATTCCAGGAAATCTCGTCGTGCTAATCACCAATCCCTCGACCCACACAGATGCAACGCGGCTGCCAGCCCCAAACGCCGCGCCGATACGAAATCCCTAACCAATTAAACTGCTGCGAGAAGAGTGGGCGCGCTTGAGAAGCGGGGATCAATCCACTCACCTGGCCAGCCTGCAATTGGAGCGAATCCTTCGGTTGGAGATGAGATGAATGCTCCTGAGCTCCTCTCTGCTCCACAGCCTTGTCTCCTCGAGCGCGCGAGATCGAAATTGAGGGGCCAAAAAAATGGCGGATAAGGTTAAAAAAAGCCGGCGGCTTTTCCAAGGATAGGTCCAGCCCGCTTGCTTGGCCCAAACTAAATATTTCTGGGCTTGCGAAGATGGCTGATTTTTCAGTCCGGCCCAGCCTTGCCACTGCATGTGCTTTCAAACCCACACTATTGCAGCTTTACAAAATAGTGTTTTTGAATTATAATTAGGCGATGAACCACCACTAATGGCCCTAACGTTAGCTTATAGCGGCTGACCGTGGAGTACTTACCGATCCATCCTCGAGGACTATCATTTAGTGAGATAGCTTCCTTAAGGAACATGTATATGATAGTTTTCTTTCGTTTATGGCTTTCATCATCGTTTCAAGTTGCTTATCGGGACAATCTATTTAAAGAGGCATATCAGCATTTGGTTCATCACACAATGTAGGATCGTATGGTGCAATTAGAATGGGTGAATGATTGCCTCCCCTGTTTGAAATATCTAAGTAGTCGATAAATGTTTCGATCGCTCAATCGAACACTTGATGCTTAGCTTTGCACGTAGTTGTACGCTCCGCCCTAACAGCAATCACCAAAAATCTTCAACAAATCACAAACCAGATTGATTCAAGATGTTTTTATTACTGAATTTCTGTGGATTTACAAAGCGCTCTCACAAGCACTCCTAAAATCCTTCCCACAGAAAGCCCTAAAACAAGTCTCTCAAAACCTACACAAAACTCTCTCAAAACCGCACGTTAACCCGTAGACTCTCCTTGATTTTATAGGCTAACGCTACAAACCGTGTCTATCTCAAACACGGATTCAAAAATATTATCTCTTCCGAAACCCAAGGGACCCAAAACCCTTTCGAACACGGATTTTATTCAAACTCTCAATCTTCTTATTTATGGAATCCATCCACAAGTCCTAACACAATACGTGATGAAGCCTCCAGGAATGCACCTCCCATATCTTCATCATGCCTTAATGCCTTATCAACTTTTGTGTCAAAGCCTTTAGGATTGCACCGCCGTAGCTTCTCCACGTATCACCACATTTGATATCCACATGCTCCAGCGTTAGCCCTATCACCTCGCGTGACATCCTCAACTGTCTGGACCTCAGATCTCCCCATCCTAGTGCTGATCATCCTCGTCACCAACCATGATCGTCTCCACACCCACTTGCACATCAAATACCAAAAAAACATTTTCCTAGCACAAGTTCTTCTCAACTTATCCGTCATCAGCATACATATGTATAACCACAACCTCAATCAACCATCAATACCAACCAGGTCATCCACGACCACAAATCTCATCGCTATCCACAAGTCAACCTTCACTCAATATGACCGCTAGCTCAATGAGTACTCGAAAACAATAAGTACTCGGAATTACCATTACTCCACTCAAAACACTCAGGAATAGCAAGCATCGCTATCATCCAGAACCATCGAGTACCGATGACTACAATTAAGACACCCAATCGCCAAGTCTACCATTACCGATCCTCAACCAATCACTGCGCCATCGATCATCGAGAACTGAGTGTCACCGACAACCGATACGACTAGATCAATCAACCACTGACTCAACACGATTACTTAAGGTACCCGAAGATCACAAGAATTAATGCACTCGTACCAACTATGAAGTCTATGAGTACCAACTATGAAGCCTACGACAACCAATCGTAAAAGCATTAGATTACTGATCGTGAGGTCTACGACAACAGATCGAAAATCTAAGACAACGATAGTAGACCACAAAGTCTACGAGTACCGATCACAAATTCATCAACTATTGAGTATCGACCAGTAAAATCCACGACTATTAAGTATCGACCAGTCAAATATACGACTATCAAGTATCGACCAGTCAAGTCTACGACTATCGAGTATCGACTAGTAAACTCTACAACTATCAAATATCAACCAGGTACTTTAATCTAATGGTAGTTTTTTGGAGGAGAGGGAGATTTTTTTGGAGAGGGTGGGGGAGAATTCATGGCCGTTGGATCTTTAATCTAATGGTCACAAATCTGGATGATAGTCAGAAAAAAATATACAAATGATATTTATCAACACCTAAAAAACATACCACATGTTGAAGTATAAGTGAATTATCCATCTTCATACACCACCCTCTAGCCTCTTCCTTTTCGGCTCCTCGTTGGAACTATGATAAAAGGATGGTCTCTTCTTACGATGTACTTGCATTTGTGGCTCTTATGTTGGAGATTTTTTGGGTTTTGTGTGTGTGTGTGGGGGGCAGCGAAGAGAATTTGGGTAATCTGCATCTCATTGGAACACCAATGCTGGTGGTCATAGTTATTCCGTAGGAGTTATCATGGCATGTAACTATCTGCCATCAGAGAATATCTTTACTTCCTTCTGTTGTGTCATGCGCAGGGTTGGCCAATGGCAGACCGACGAGCATATAAGGGACCGGAAGTCAAGGAATTTGCTGCATTCCCCTCAAGCAGATTTGTAAACTACTATAAAGCAGCTTCCAGTCGCTATGTTGTACATTACTCGCATTGCAGCACTGCATTTGATTTAGTCCTGCTCCTGACCATATGTGATGTTATCTCCACCGAATGGTACATAACTTCGAATTTACACAGGTTCAGTTTAATCGGATGCTTTTTTAGAGTTAAATCGGACGATTCTAATATGTCTGAATACTCGTCGGCTGCACACCGCATGAAGAATGAACATGCCAGCAAGAGCGCTTCACTAGTTTAGGTCTTCAGGATATATTACAAGCTCCCAAACATTTTACTTTCGTTACCAACCTGTGTTCTATGCAAGGAGGGCAAAAAGGTTGGGAAATGAAAGGAAAGCAGAGTACTTCATACATACACTCACTGTTGGTCAGACACTGCACCCTGCATTCTTGCAGGCTAAAGCTTCTGCATTCTTGCAAGCTAAAGCTTACATACCACACCCCTCACTAGGTCAGAAAAATCACCCTACCTACTGTTATGTTTTTTCCCAACTTCACCAACAGTGAAGACTTGTTGGGAAGCTTCAGTCCAGACTGAAGAATCCGTCTGGTTGTCGCTCACCGTTTCCTAACAGACTTGTCGGCAAAAAGGACATCATCTATCCATGAGACAATGTTGAACGCCAAGCTCTCCAATACCCTTGAGTAGCTCTCCAGGATTGCCTGGCCAACATCCTACACAAGGATTCGTTCGACTCAATTCGATCAGAAACACAATTGCGTCTTACATTTTAAGATCAAGTATATTAGCCTGCTAAGATAGGAACATATCAAGTTCAGATAGAAAGAACATGCAATGTGTTCTTACTTCTTATATGCTTGCTTTTGTCTATATAAGAGTATAATGTAAGATTATTATTTTATAACTAGATTATTTTGTAGTCTGAAGTGATTACCTTGTTGTACTGGATCTTGCTGGTGTCCAGGGTGGTCTGCGACAAGCCGGGGAACCTGTGCTTGAGGCAGAGCAGGAGGCTCTCGGCCCTGCTCGCCAGCGTCACGTTTTTGCCGTCGTCGTCGTCGGCCACAAGCTCCTTCACCGTGCTCCATGGCGACCTGCCGCGGTTCGCGCTAGCCTTGCGCTGCCACACGTACATGGCCGCCTCCACCCTGTCGGCCATCGCCAGCACCTCGTGCTCCGACGACATGTCCAGGCAGTCCAGCAGGTAGTCCGGCGAGAACTTGTCCGCGCCCAGCATGGCGCGGTACACCGAATCCCCTACGCTCGCCTTCCCACTCTGCAACAATGCACCGTACTCATCATTAGCCAAAGATGAGAGAGAGAGAGAGGGACAGAGAGATGCGTGTGACTGTTTCATTGGTGGTTGTACCTTTGGGAGCACGGCCATGAAGGACTCCGGGACCTCCATGTCGCCGAGGACGCCGCTGTTGATCGCGACGGCGGCCTTGTGGATCTGGCTGGCGCAGTCGCGCTTCTGCTGCAGGTCCCTGCGCGCCTTTTCGGAGAGGCCGGCGTCCGGGACGCAGGGCACCGGCAGCCACCACTTGTCCTCGTTCCGGTGGGTCGACCGCCGGAACGACGACGACGAGGTGACCGAGCCGAACGACCTCGTCCCGGCATCGGCGTACCAGAACTCCGCCTTATGGAAGCTGTCCAGTATGCCCTGCACAAATGAACACGACGTTTGGTTGGGGTTTTTTCATCGTCATCAGGATAGATCAATGGACCACTAGTTCATCGAGATCTTACAATGAGCATGGCATCGAGCTTCTCGAGCGCAGGGAGGTTGATGTAGATATCCGATCTTGGCCTGGTTGCCATGACCTGCACGATGGAGAGAACAATCAATCAGTCATGTTGATCTATCAAATTTTTGGAACTGAATTTGGCAAGAACAAGTCTATGAATGAGTTACTACGGACCTCAACTTTGGTTCCATCCGAGAGTGTCTGCGTGGAGGGGTAGAACTCGACGATGTAGTCGCAGACGGAGAGGAGGCAGTCCATCTCCCTCCTCCACATCGTCTTCTTCCCCACCAGCAGAGGCTCCAGCTTGTGGCAGCTCCCGAACACCGTCGCTGCAACAAGAACCGAGATCAGAAGGGGAAAAAACGACATTTGCCGTTCAGATAACTAGTAAACTTGGCTTCGTCACGTACGTACCGTAGAGGTTGGTGATGGCATTGGAGATGGACACGGCGGTGCAGACGCCCTTGCCGCTGCCTGACATGTCCTCGCCGAGCAGAAGCTTCGAGAACCTCTCCTTCACCAGCTCCAGCTCTACACATCCCAAGCCAAATAGCACATTCACCACAGTTGGTAAGTATCAATCAAGAACGCGTTAGCGCATCAACGATCTATCTGTAATGGAATTGGTGTCGTGCCGTACGTACCGTCGTCGGTGGAGCGCCGGTCGAGCACGTCGGCGCGGGGCTTCATGCTGAGCCGGCTGAGCGAGGCGGTGGCCGGAGAGCGCCGTCCGATCAGCTTGGACACGGCAACCGGCTCGAATGGGCCGCTATGGTCAACGCTGTGCTCCGAGAAGGATGAAACGTCGGAGATGGTGCGGCTGAAGTTGACCGTGTCGAGGCTCGGCGTCGTCGACGACGAGCAGCACCCGCCGTTCGCCTCCGAGCTCTCGTCGGACACAGAGACCGACGAGCTGCCGCTGTCCATGGTGGTCGCTGGTTCTTGGCTTCTTGCTTCGCCCTCCCGTCGTCCCCCCTCAGAACTGCACAACGAACGGAACGCAAGAGAGAGAGGCTGAGGCTAAGTGCTAGTCCTGCTTTATATAAGGGACTTGCTTGCCTAACTCTTGCAATGGACACGACAAATCCATCGAAACGAGAGAAGCCGGGGGTACTAAATTAACCAAAATTCGTAGGTTTAAATTTGAACTGTTGCCTGTTACTAACTAAAATGTATTTTTCAAATTTTGTGTGCCTGTGACAGTGCTGACGAATCTGTCGAAACGCTCTTGTTTTGTTTAGCAACAGCTTTGCTGCTTTTGAGACGAGTGAGGTGACTTCATACCAAATCATAACTACATAATGTCATGCAGGTAAAGATGTGCTCCTATTGTACAATGGCAAGGAGAAGGATACACTATAAAGATGCAGACGCTTTTGCTTTTGAATCTTCTTTAGATGCAGAGTTTTTCTTCGATTCTTCTCGTCTCCAAGATGCAAAGCATCGAAAGAAAACAAGCGCCGGTTTTGCATACTACCCATGCATTCTTGGCTGCTGCAAAGGAGATGAAAAGGGAAAGAAATGCTCTAAAGATGGCAAGGAAAAGATTGGCCCTTCTCACCTTTTGTGATGTTGATTTGATTCCTAAGCCAAGGATCTTCTTGCCATGAATTAGAAGCTCCTGTTCCCCCTTCAAATATTCCTCCTGCATCAACTCTCTCTCTCTCTGAAAGGCTAGCTCCTCTCGTTTTGTTTTGCCTCCTTCAGAATGGGCTGGGAAAAGCAGCGAAGGATGAGCTATTTTGCATTCTGGTTTTATTGCTCCGGTCGTGTCATAGGAGGCATTACTGATTTTGATTTTTTTACCTTATTTTATTAGGCGTGGAGGGGAAGTGCGTGCCTTAAAAAAATCAGGGCAAGATTATGCCTGCTTAAACAACATGAAAAAAATACATGATATGGGAGAGTCAACCATTGTACATTTCCATTCTTCTGTATTTAAATGTTGGACACAAAAATTTTCTTTCTCGAAAATGTCAATGGCGTTTCATTCAATTAAGGGAAAGAAAGCGAGATACAAACAGGGCTTAGAAACAATGCCTCCATAGGCATTGAGGAACAGAAATACAGAGGGGGTTACAGTTGGGTACCAACAGACGACTGAGGTGAACTACAGTTGGGTACCAACAGACGACTGAGGTGAACTACTGGGTCAAATATCTAGATTTGTGACCATTGGATTAGAGATCCAATGGCCATGAATTCTCCTCCACCCCTTTCAAAAAAAAACCTCTCATTCCTCTAAAAAAGGGGCCGTTGGATCCAACGGTCTTAAAATTGGATGATTATTAGAAAGAAAATATCCGAATGATATCTAGACACACCCTCCTGCTTTATAACGGCAATGAGATTCTGTGCATGGAAAGGCTGGCCTTTGAACCACACATCTCGTTGCGCTCTTCCAGATCATCCAAGGAGTAAGCACAAACATTTTGTCACAGAGAAGGCAAACTTCTGGCAAAGGTTCAACGTCTCCGATGGAGCACGAGCCAGAGAAAAAACTCCGCTTTCGGTGGCGCCAAACTCCTCCACAGCTCCTTTGCACAGAGGAAGCTAACTGAACCACTGAAAAGAGCCAGATACGAGGATTTGGCTTTCAATCAGCTCAAATTCAAAAATTTCAGTCAAAAGATATAAGCCGCAGTCATATCAAATAGATCCATAGATATCATCTGCAGTCCAACGCCAAGAGATGGCGTCGGCCTGACCTGGCTGTAGCTGACACAAAAGTTCAGTAAAAAAAAAGGGACTGGACAACCCAAATGCTCAAGTAACAGTTCACACCAGCTCGTTAAATTAAGAAAATGATCTCATCATATCGGAGAGGTCGCAATGATTGGAGGATTAAGATTAGTGAGTTGATGAGCAGGTAATCATGGCCTGATGAGCTGTTGCGCATGAGGGGGACGGGATTGGTGAGATTAAATGATGATGCAGGATGCTCGTCAGACAATCTGAGGCAGGGTAGCCAGTACTCTCTCCGTTCTTTTCAAGTGGAACACTAATTCTTTAAAGTTTAACTACTAATATATTTAAAATTATTTTGATTAGCTAAATAATTAGATTTATCATTGAAAATATTTTATAATAATATAATTTTATTAGCATATAATAAAATAAAATTATAAACAGTAACAGTCAAAGCCGTGTACCATATACTAAAAAATTCAAAAACCTTGCTTAAAAGAGAACCAAGGGAGTAGAAGGCTGGACAGGTCGCTAATGCAGCGTTAGGGCATGATTGACGGCAAGACCCATTTATTTTGCTACTAGTTAGCTTTGCGTGCAGAATGACCAAAGCTACCTTCAAACTTGCACGACAGATGCAGCTTCAGTACGTGCACCGTGCAGCCTCTAATCTCTACAAATGTTCCCATGGGGAAAATTAAATTACCAGAAAATGCAGAGTAGGAGAGAAGGCTCACCTACAACATAGCACGGTATTTCTAATCCCAATTTTTTTTTAACAGATAGAGCTCTAAGATATTTGAATGCCACAGATTTAAACTTCTGTTTCGATTAGCAACATAAGCATTCATTGTTTCGATTAGCAATATAAACATTCATTGCGCTCGAAAAAAAAGAAAGAAACAGAAAGAAACATTCACTGCAATTGGCCATTTACAAAGTAGTAGGACGCAGCTCGTGTAAGGACGGTTGGTTCTTTTGAGGGGGGAGCAGCGCACGAGCAGTATGGAATCGCTCGAATTCGTGTCGTGCGTTTCTCTTGGGATCTCGGCAGCGTGGCCGCGCTTCTGCCGTCAACTCTCCGCATTTCTTTTCTGTATTTTTACTTACCTCCGGCGTGCAAGCCTGCCTAAGCTGAGAATGTAGCAGTGTATGGGTGGGTTTTTTTTCTGTATTGTTGGCTCTTTTGCTTTAGTCCTCGCGTTAGCTAGCGCGTCATAGCGCCGTGCTTCCGCTTGATAAAGATCTACGGTTTTTCCAGAATTACGGACGGACCCTTAGTTTTTGGGAAAAAACTTTGTTTTTTCCTGAATTTTTTCGTATATGTCCTTAATTTTTTCAGAAAAGCTTCCCCACAAATTATCGACTCTTTTATTTTGATCCACACGTTAGCTAGCGCGACGTGACGCCGTGCTTTCGCTGCTAGTAAATCTTATGGCACTTCCATTTTGCTTTTTGGGGGGATTCTCTGTAGATTCTTCTATACTCGCATGTAATTTCAAGCACCGTTTTTTTTTTTTGCTGTTTGGTGCACCATTTGTCTGCTGTTATAGTCTCGGGTTTCGGATGCCCTCAACCTAGCCTGATACATATCTTCCCTGCGTATTCTTGATGTTTAAAAACAAAAGGAGCGAGAGAAAAACAGACTTGCTGTCAAGAAACGGTGAATGCTCCCTCGCAAAAAGAAGAAGAAAAAGAAGTGATGAATGGAGCATCGAGAATATGGTTACTGAAGTCTGAAGGCAATTATCCACATAATTAATTATCCGTTGGTCCACACCAATCTTCATAGCTCAAAGTCAACACTAACATGGGTAAAAAGAACATGGTCAGAATGGCTAGGGAAACAGCCCATGCCCAAAGCTGAGCCCTGGTGCCAATACATGAGCTCCCAACTCGAATGGGAGCACGCCCGAGTAGAATAATTTCTGCAGACGCTTCTCAATCTCAAGAGTTAATTACGACGCCAAAACGGTTGCCCAGTCTCTCTCGTTAACTAATCGCAGCTCCACGAGCGCTAGTAGTAGATCAGTATTATTTTTCTTTGAGCAGGTGCTCAGGACACTACGTGGAGTCGTGGGCACTACGTGGCCGTCACGACGCCTACCTTGCCCGTTGATAGACTGATTTTGTTTTGTGTTAGGCCATGTTACTGCGTGCGTAGGTGTGCATGGCACGTAGCCGCCATTAATGCACGGGATTCTAGAGTAACGGCGAAGCTAGAAAATTCATGTTGGGATACACCATTAATGCTTGAAGATAGGGTAAAAGAACGGCTGTTCAGTGATTATCGGTCGGCTGATCGAATGTTAGCGTCGGGTGTGTTATGAATAATGTATTCGTATGCTAGTTAATTTTTCTATATAATTAGTTGGGCCTATATTCCAATTAATTGGCTACTTTAGATAATTAGTTGTGAAAACAACTTATTTTGTGGAGTGGTAACAATAACAAATACTAATATTGATATATAAAATTTAAATATGTGTGAATATATTATTGAAATCTATAGCCATTCCATAAATTTTTATTAACATGCCCGCATGATAGTTCGTGTATCCTACCCAATATAAGAAACATATACGGTTTTTAATACATCTATGCTTGGTAGGCTAGTATTGATATGACCTATCTATGTCGTACATGTCTTCAAAATTTGTAAGTAAAATATTTTATATAAAATACCTAATATTAGTTTTGAATCATTGCACTCCTCTTGATGGTCGCAAAAGTACAAATAAATAGAGAATTAGAAACTTGATTTTTGAGTTAGAGATTAATTAAAGAAGTTCCTAAGAGCTCAGTGCCATACTGCCATATAGGTAGAGAGAGGGTGTCAAACTACCTAGAAAATCTAAACAGAGAACGTCAAATACAATTTGTATCTAAGTTCTTCAAGTATTAGTAAATTGCAACAAAATTCAAATTCAATTGAAACATATAACTAACAAAGGTATATACATAATTTTGGAAAAAAAACTAGAGGTGTTTGTGCGTACCAGGCGACCTAATGTCTTACGCTGCAAAAAATAGTTGATTTGACCATATGATTCGTCAGAATTATAATTCTTTTTTTTCAAAAGGATTGTAGGTAGGACTCGACAGAATTATGAATGTTTTTTTTCGAAAAGGATGGTAGGTAGCTCAAGTTGCCCCTCTTTTTTTTCCCAGTTAGTAGTATGTGTAAGGGAGTAATGTACAGTGATTGTGCAAAAGACAATAATAAAGATTAGAACATTGTTAGAGTTGGAGATCGAACAGCTTGCTCGTTTCTCTCTGAATTTTAAAAGAGTTGACATCGTGCGTACTCCATTTGTAGGCGTACGAAGCACTAGTATACAGTCGCAGGAGCCCTGCACATGCTTTGTTTTCTGATGACATGTTTGGAACGCAGAACTTTCACCCTAATTTTATAGCGGCGTCACTTAAAATAGTTGCGTTTGCACGGGAATCTAGGAAAGATCCCGTATTTCAAACAAGGCCTAAATGTTTGTGTAAAGTACTAAAATTTGATTAAGTCGGTGGGCTAAGACGCTACTAAACTCAGCCCGTGGGCAGTTCAAGTAAACGTGCTTTGCTGCGCTGCCTTGGGCTTTTGAGCGAATGGGCAGCTCGGCCCAGTAAAACTCTTCTGTTCTATGGTATATGATGGCCCGCTGCAGTACGTAGCATATTGGCCCTGAAGGCTTTCCGGCCGATATGAATCCGCCGCCACTAATCCAATTTTCTGTAACTTCAAATCTGCCTCCTTGATTTCATCTCCTTTTTTTCTCACTTGGAACGAGAAACCAATTACTGGTAATTTTGAATTCAAGAAACCCCTTCCATCACCACTGTATATGCTTTCTGTTTGTAGTAACCATATACATGTACTCACTCTATTGATTAATAGTCCCATTCTTTTCAGTTTATACATTATGTCTTCTTCTGAACAAATAAATATAATGATTTTTTGTCATATTTTTTAATCGGCTTATCGGAACCACCTTTTGAAGCAGTTTATCGGCTTATTTGCACAAACGCTCACACTAAGAAAAAACCATCAACCGCATCCATTAGCCGTTAACTACAAAAAAAAAAAAACCCACCTAATAAAAAGCATGTAGTTTTTGAAGATTTGTTGATAAATAGAGGCCTACAGGGTGTGCGTGTAAATTTAATGAATCTTTTCTTGCCGCGCACTTATTTATTTTCTCTCTCTCGTATGCATTTATGTACTGCTCCACACAAAAGAAATTATCATATTTTCCAAAGCAATTATGATCGAGAGTTCCGTTAGGTCATTTATTCACGTGGCTTTTTCAATCTTATCACATCATTCGTACTGGTACAGACTCAAAATACACCCTATATATAAATCAAAAGAGGATATTTTTTTTTGTTTGTATACAAATGAAAACGGAAACTGCCCTTGCCTCGATGGGTGCTTAGCTGTGCTGTGCCACCTGTAGCTGTTGATGCAACGAATTTGGATTTCGAATGGATATCAAGACAAAAAAAAACTGAGTTATTACTACTACAAAATCAAGAGCATGCATTAATTGGGGATATTGAAGCAACAGCAATTCAAACCCCAAAAAATCCATAATTAATCTCAACCTTCCACCTCGTTAAGGAAATGAGTCAAATGACCGGGTCAAACAAGAACCGACCACGCATCGCATTTCGACGTTTCCCAATCGATCAAAACACACGGATGACGAGCAGAATCCAAATTAAAATTAACAAGTAAGTGTCAGTGCGTTGTTACGAAGTACTAAAATAAAGTGATACATATAAATGTAAGAACATTAATTTTCTTTGAGAACGTACAATATAGGGATGAAAGAAACATGTTGCGTGCGTGTGGAAGGAAAGGACGATGGACAAAGTCTCATTTTATATTGCGAGGTGTTTCTATACTTTTCTCAACAGTGATTTGTATAATTTTTAAAGCATGGCGAATGATTGATATAGTTACTTATTCCTTCATTTTCTTTAAGATTAGTGCTCTTGTTAAAAAGGAAGATATTGAAGCTCTACTCTTTTATATTTTATATTAGCAGAGGTTAGTTAATTAATTTCCATGCTGTGACGGAGATGGGAGAGGAGCAGAGCCGGCATATTGCGTCGCGAGATCATAAAAGGCTACGTGGAGAGCGAGACCAAATCGATCCATTTGGGTGTTGCGCTGCATGCGTCGCGTCGCGTCGCGTCGCATCGCGCGACCACGATGGCGGCGCACAACCCCCGAAACCCTAGGCTCCGACCCGGCGACCGCCTCTTCGCCGCGCTCGCGCCCTACATCAGCTTCGCCGACAGCCTCAGCCTCCGCCTCGTCTGCCGCTCCTGGCGCATCTACTGCCAACGCCTCGGCCGCCCGTCGCCGCCGCCCTTCCCGTGGCTCATGCTCCCGCAGCCCGCGTCCCCCGGGCCCCCGCCCGCGAACGCGCGCCGCCGCTTCTACGACATCCCCGGCGGCCGGGCCTACACGTACCTAGTCCCCGGCGAGGCCTTCCACCGCTGCGTCGCGTCCGCCCACGGCTGGCTCGTCCTCGCCGCCGTGGACACGCCGCGCCGCCTCGTGCTGGTGAACCCCATCACCGTTCTGCGGATAGTCGTCCCGTGGCCGTTCGGGGAGAACGGCATCGACCGCTTCCACGCCGTTCTGACGTCGTCGCCGGCCGACCGGGCGTGCCTCCTTGTCGTCGCCACGGACAGGCTCGTCGCCTACTGCCGCCCAGCAGGCCGGGGCGGGGGGTGGCGCAAGCTGCGCGCCCCGGGGTTCCGCTACGACGCGGCCGCCAGCGACGTCGTCTCCGTCGGCGCCATAGTGTACCTCGTCGACGGCAGGAGGAAGCTCTGGCGCGTCGACCTCGCCGACCCAGAGCCCAAGGTGGAGCGCAGGGACACGACCTTCGCGCTCCCGCACGGGGAGAGGAGGCTCCACTACCTCGTGGGGTCGCTCGGCCACGTCCACCTCGTGCTCTCGGACGAGCACCACAAGCGCGTCGCGCTCTTCAGGCTGGACTGGGACGGCAGGATGTGGGTGCCAGCGGACGGCTGGCGCGGCGACCGCGTGCTGCTCCTGGGCCGCGGGTGCTCCGCGGCTGTTCCAGCTTCTGCCGCGGCCGGCCGCGCGCCGGGCACAGTGCTGTTCGCGCACCAGCCGTCGAGTCTCAGTGACGCGGGGGTAATCGGTGGCGGTGGCCGTGGCCGTGGGCACGCGTGGTTCTGGGCGGAGTCGAGGGTGGACGCCAGGCCGGATGATCTGCTGGTGCTGAAGAAGACGGTGCCGCACCGGCATGGCGACTTCAACGTCGGTGACTCGTTCTGGTTCTTCCCAGCCATTGATCCAGATGAAACGGCATAGCTAGCTGCATGGCTAAGGCTTTTCTGTATGTGGGCAAGAAGTACAAGCACACCAGGGTAAGCCAGGAATAGGATGACTCAAATGAGCATAGCTTAGCCTAGCTAGTTGAAACATGTAATTCCTGCTTCTGCTATGCTGATCTGAACCTCTAAACAAATATTACTACATCTTGTGAAACATGTATCTCTTTTGCTTTTTTTTTTTTTGTCGAAGTTACAACTCATCTGTTCATGTACCAGTGACAAGAAAAACAGAAATGTCAAAAGTTGCAACCCTTTGAAGAGCATTTGGCTCTGCATTCTGTTCATCCAAATAGATTGTGATGCGATGAGCAATGTATACAGGTAAATAATCATTTGTCGACAGCTGCTAATGGTGTAGAATTGGGTGGGATGCAGGGACCTCCATTGTGGATGCCTGAGCTTCCGTTCTGCATAAAAAAGGGTGCAATCTTCAGTTCACCTTTGCAGAGTATACTAACCAAATGTGCACGGTGGAAGAGTTGAATTTGTTTCGGCTGAAAATTTGGTTTCAGATTTCATCTGCTTTGAAGACTCAGTAATATGCATCAACTTCCGCCGAGCTAAGATCAAGTAATGCCCACATTTTTTTTATTGTAAAAGATGAGTAGAATATGAATCAATGCTTCCGTACTGGCCCGAATCCTATCAGAGTAAGATGACATGTTGATTTTGCAGAGAAGTGCACTTACATTGTAACAGTGTTTGATCCTTCAGTTTATTCACCAAATACATGAAATCTTTGCCGTTTTGATCAGTTGCCAAACTCCTAAATCCCCAACTCCTGTAATCACCAAAGCAATACTTGTCAGATTCATTCATATTGCCTGAAATGAAAGCACATGATAACTGTTTTTTTTTTTTTTGAGAAGGTACATAAGCCAATGGTGTAATTTGTCCAAAACATACAGCTGCTCAGGAAAGAAACTAACCTGGTTAAATGGTATAAAGGTTGTGACAAGTTGAGTCACAAGGATAGGCGCAGTCGATTTCTTGGGCAGCACCCCTTTCAAAGTACCAATCACCAACCAGCTCTGCAATGGTCTGAAACTCCCAACGTATTAACCAAAGAACCATCCATTGCTACATAGGTACATACAACTTGTTATTGTATATTATTAGTACCTTATTTTGTAACCTGGGGGAATTTGGTCCAAACCATGTTTCCTGTAGCTCACTCTGGCAATGCGCAAAGCAAGAATTGATAAACATCCCTACCTTCGATTCGCCTTCAAACTGTTTCAGAGCTGTCAGCATTGTGCTTCTCAGGCCTGCAGACAGATTCACAACTCTGAATAATACCCTCAAGACATCAACTTAAACACATAATCTCACGGATGTTCATTCAATATAATCTGAATGTGAGTACTATGAGGACAACAACTTAGTCTGAATATCCTCAAGACAATAACTTAATCCAGAATCTCGCAGGTGTTTCTTTCAATGTAAATTGCACAATTCAGTATGAAGAACAAAATGTAACCTTGTAGAATTGCAATTTGGGATGTTCTGCATGCACCAGGGTCCGATTTACAGTGGCTCCATTGCCCTCTAGGATCAGATGAAGGGGGCACATAATTGTGATGGAACTGCCCACAGAAGTTAAAGCATGCGTTGTTGCTTTTGACCAGGTGTTGAAAAACATTAGTGCCATGCATTTTTACCTGATATACGTCGTAAGCTGAATTCAAAATGAAATAGGGGGTTCTGATGTTTGGAAGTGCATATTGCGGGAAGAAGCACTGCACAGAGAGGTGGCAAGGAGGATCAGAAAAACTGACTTGCAAACAATGCAGTTCAGTACTCTGAAAGAGGAGAAAGAACCTAAAGAGCAGAGACCTGGTATGGATAGTCTGTTGAACTCAAACAGTCCTTGTTCAAATTCTTCTGAGCTCCCTACATCAAAATACATGATCTGGAAAGATCATCAAATGTTCCCAAATTCCATGTTGAAGAGAAGTTTAACTACAAACCTGCAAAGCGACTAGGTTGCTAAAGAAAGGCCTAACGGTGTTGTTGCCAGAAATGTCATCCCTGAAAATGACATGAAGTTCTTTCAACACAATGACTAAAAGCATCAGGCAGACAAAGTAAATTTTTTCTTAGTTATCCTTCAATGTTACACGTCAAGGAAAAATCCCGCGTCACTCAGGCATTTCACGGTGGCAGCACCTCCCAGACGCTCCTTGAGGTTGTCGCAGTGGAAGAATGTAGCTAGGCCTCCTGCTGAGCAGCCTGAGAGCAGTACCTGAAGGATACAATAACTTGAAACCATAAAAGGCACATGACAGGACAGGTTCTGAAGAATGACTAAGTTTTACTGTTGTGAACTACCGGACTGAACTTTCGGAGTAACCAAGTTTGCAAAACTCTTTCCGGCATCAAAGAAGTGAATTGCAGATCGAGTCAATTTTTAAAAAATTCTCTCTCATTCGGAGTTTACAAGTGTTAGTGAAGCTCAGCTACTAGATGTTTACTTCTATGCAGAAAGTACCAACACGAAACCCACTGGTTTAGAGGGGATTTGAGGAACCTTTTCGGCTTTTGCAAGGCCCTTCTGACGGAGATCACTAATAATAGCATCCCATATCCTTTGACCTCTGAAGTAGATTACTGAAGACTGCAAAGTGGCAAACACTAAACAGTGAGCAAACTGCTGTAGAATGCAGCAGCTTATTTACGCTTTCTGACTTGAGATTTCAGTGAGGCAAACAAGGACGCATACGCCACTTCTGAACTCTGAATCGCCAGAGAAGGAGCCACCGTCGCAGTAGCGCAGCTTTACATGGTTCCAGTTGTAGAAATCTGCTTATTGACAAAAAATGGTTAAACATCTCTAATATTGTAAAATATGATGAACAACTAGGATAATTCGCATTTCGATAAACATGGGAGCTGCAAGATTAATTGGAGAACAAAGAAAGGGCAGTACAGTAAGATCTCTATGGCAATAGGAAACTAAGCTTTTCCTTCAGAAGGATGAAGACTTAAGCTGCTGGGCTACAAAATTAACAGTCTCAAGTTAATTACTAGTGCACAGTCGTCTGACATGACTGCAAATATCGCATATTTACCAAACAAGCAAACATAAAACTAACAAGAATGTAAAGCTTTGGACCAGAAATTGTGCAACAGCCTGATGCAGACGTGGGGCAGGAACTGCAACATTGTGGAATCTGTATCCATCCCCACGTTAATACTGTAATTATTCTTGTAGGACCATACGGTTGAATTCTCGAGAAAATGTATGGACCTAAATAAAGCAACTGCCAACCGGTCATGCTACCTACCCGATTGGGACTGTTGATTCGCTGTCACCTTTTGCAAAAGCAAACTGTACCACCAAGAACGGAAACGTACAAGGATGAACAGGTAAAATGTCTAAACTCAACAATTCAGAAATTGAGATGGTCGAATTGGTTGGTAATTACTCTGTAGTGTAAGCTTTGGGGCAAATTGGTTGGTGCGTGAAACTCGAACAATTCAGAAATTGAGATGGTCGCACGAAGAACGTATACCTGGATTCAAGGACGGATCGTTGCTGAGAATGCCGGAGAAGACCTCGAGCTTGGTCATGAACCGGGTGGACCCTCGCCGCGTCCCGGCTCTCTCCGTGCACGATGGCACGTCGTTGCACCACCCGCCACCCTCGAACTGGAGCAGCCAGCTGCGAGCGCCGGCGCCGGAGCCATGGTGGAGGTGGTACGCCGGAGGGCTCCCGTCGAGGCACACTGCATATGTTGACACAGTTACAAACGCACGCACACATTACAAAGACCACGTGAAGATCATCTCATATTGATGATAGTACTTGATTTTGCTTGTACCTTATTATTGTTATTTAAGTTTGAGTTTGTATCATTTGATCTTTTGATTTTGTTGTCAGGTTTGCAGCGGTCTGACCGGCCCCTGAGTGGTGGTCTGATCAGCTTACAGTCTGACCAGCGTGCGGTAGTATCGGTCTATAGTTAGCGGTAGCTATTTTTCATAGAAGATCTTTTAGAGGTTTTGAGTTGTAATCTGATGTAGTAGTACCAGCTTTGGAGTTATGGTATAACCGGAGAGGAACGGTATGACTGGCTTTGTCATGACGTTCTGACCAGTGAGTGTACTATCAACCCGTTGCTGTGCGTGTGGCATGATTGGCCATGCATGAGCGAATGCGCGCTAGTACACGGGGTGGGAATCACATGGGAGGGCCCTTGCTGCGTTTGGCTTGCAGCCACAAGGCGTGACGGTCTGTACGTGTGTCTGGTTGGACATGTCTGGGAAATTTTAAGGAAGCGACTCACACGCATAGTGCTGAATTTCCTAGCTGTTCTTGCCAGTACATCGTGGATTCAGCCTCGACGACTCGGCGAGAGAGGTGCAATTGACATGCGCAACGGCATACGGTGCGGCAATCGACATGCAAAGCTTACACAGGAAGGCGATGGGGATTGGAGTAGAAAGGCGAACGTACAGAAAAGAGAAAAAGATGGGACTTGCCTGCTCCTTTCGCCGCAGCGTCCGGGAGGAGAGTCATGCCCACCGCCAGCCTCTCCTCGACCACCTCCGCCGCGGCCGCCGCGACGACGAAGACGGTCACGGCGCTGAGCACAGCAGTGGCGACGTCTGCTGCCCGTGTCCAGCGCTGCCGATCCATGGCGAACCAAGAACGGGCAGTGGAGGCCGGCAAGAAGAAGACGACGACGACGAAGAAGAAGAAGAAAATACCAGCAGCCTGCCTGCAAAACTTGTGAGATCTGGCTTGCGCCTGTCTTTGTGTGTGTGTGCATGGACATGTACAGCCAGAAAGGGGCTTGGAAAGCGATATGGCAGCGACAAGAATGCAACAGATGGTGACGACAAACAACGGCAATGCAGCTATGTACGTGCGTCAGTTTCTTGATCGGGATGGATGGATGGATGCGTTGTTAGATCACGCTTTTGGTTGGCCGATTAATTCTCTCCGGTGCTTTTGGTTGGTTCTGTTTCCTCGGCCGCAGATCAATGGCGTAGTAATTTGCATGAAGGTACTACTGCAATGCATCAAAGTTTCCTTGTAAGATCAGATCGAGGAGCTTGGTTGCCACATTGCACGCGCATATATGTCAATTGATCAGCAGGGGCCGGGTTGCAAATAAATCTATTTTACCTCTAAACTTTGCAAAAGAATCTACTTAACACCTTTAATTATAAAATCGGGTATAAACATGCAAAATCTGATCAATTTACAGCCACATCAGGTATAAAGTCGGTTTTGGAGAGACGTTTTGATAACGTGGATTTGGCGTATTGGCAGTCACATCAGGTTTTGGGCTGCAGTTGCGGTTGTTGTGCATCACCTCTAGCTCCGGCTCAAGCCCATGCTGTTTGTATTAGACATGATTTTTTTTTTTGCTTTTTCAACGATTTTGGTTTCTGCTAGCAATCACTATTTATTAGACTAATAAGTCATAATAAAAAGTATAAACCACAATCTAAAAAAATATACCTATTTTCTGCCCCGGTAAACCAAAGTAAGTGTTATGAAGCAAAGTGTCCTGATCAAATGGATAAATCAAGTTAGTCCTGACATTATCAAAATATTGCTTAGTATCTGAGTCTTCGCAAAGACTCAGATTTCACATGTCATTCTCATAAGCAATGATATTTTTAAATCAAGTGAACTTTACAATGATACTGAACTAAATAATTCTAATCAAAACTTGGAATAGTGTTGTACAGAACATCAGTTTACTAGTAAAACCTCACGAAAAGCTCAGACCTGTTATCTGGTGGGACTAGACAGGGATAGTTATTGGTACTTTTTTTGTGTTATGGTTATGGCTTTTGGCTATGTTGATGTTTTTTTTCTATATTTTTGTAACGGCGGTAGACAGTAGAGATATCAACGCGTACGGCGTACACGATTTTGAACTCAAGAAATATCTAAAGAAAGTAGCTTTTAGAAGCCGTTTGGATAATCTATACCATTTGCTTTAGTTTTTAGAGAAGTCGAAGTCGAAACCACCAAAAAAAAAACAAAAGTACAAAAACAGCGCCATCTCCGTGGACTAGTGGACAGGATGCATTGCTCCAGATAATGGTTTTGTCCAACAAGAGCATCGTTTTTTTTTTTGTCTAAATACATTGACTAATTTGGGCCTACTCCCATAAACAGAGACTTCAATAGTGGCCTCAGCACATAACATAGGTTTTACTTATACACACTACACTTATACACGTTTTTTTAAAACACATAAGTCTAAATCCGCTAAGTCTTTAGCCTTTGATCCAATTTGATCTTGTCAGGTTCTACTTAACCTAAACCACTTTCCTAAAATCCAATAATTTTTACCTGGGCCATTACTACCTCTCACCACATGCCGGCATTACCGCTCTCCATAACTGGATCTCTCTGAAAAATAGCAAACGATAAGTAATCTATGTTACTACCGCTTTACGGCATGACCGCTGCCATACCAGTGGTATGACCGGTTTGTATGAAAAATTCTAAAATTGATCTAGACAATACGCAATCTTTGAAAAATCAATTTCTTCTTCACAAAATTTGCAATTGTTCATCACAACATTATGCTAGGCCTTGGCTCTTCACGGCTGATTTTATTGAAGTTGAAATGGACCAAAGATTATTCATTCCCTTTGATCTCCGTCATCGGTCCTATACTGTTCATTGCTAGCTCTTATTCTATCATACATACGGCAGCTGTCAGCCTGTTGGTTCTTGGCCAATATCAGAATGAACGGGTTTCTGAATGAACGTGTTAGAAACAAAACAAATAAAAAAAAAAGATGGCATGGACGGACGAGATAGAGTAAGAGAGGGCGTGGGAAAGAAAGCTCCGGAATAACCAGGCCGGGTCCACCATGGTACACTCGGCTCAGCTATCATTGTTGGGCCGGGTCGTGGATCAGCGTGTATGTCCAGACAGCCGGGCCTCACGATGGCCCGACCCTTACGTGGAACGGTGAAGCCCAGCACGCGGCAACCCGGCCCATGAAGCCTCACGGGCGACTCGAGTGGTCGGCGGCGACATGGGCAGTTGGGCCCATGGCTTTCCGCCTTGCGCACTGCGCCAGTAGCACGCAAGCACGCTTAGATCAGCGTGACAATTGACGTGTGATGTGTCTCGATTCTACCCTGAGCTGAAGAAGGCGGCTTACGAAATTCGCATGGCATGGCATCATACTACCCAGGATAGCTAGCGACGAGTTCTTCCTCCTGCTGCAGGAAATGAAAAGGAACAGCGATCGAGTTGACCACGGCACTCATCCATCCGTTCAAAGTTCAACCCCGATGGAGAACGATAACTCGATCCCTTCTCCCTCACTGGAAGCAACCATCCATCGTCCTGATACTTAAGCTCAATTCAAAATGGCTTTTGTCTTTTGATTTCTAGTTTTTAAAAGCTAAAAACCATTTTGAACACGTTGTCTTGTTAATGTGGCTTTTTTATACAGCCAGGTTTAGTGCAGAAAGTTTCACGATTACGTTGAGGCCGAAATTAACTTGTAAGATCATGGGGGTGGCAGTCCTACGAGAATGATGGGTATTCGATGTTGCTTGTACTTTGCGTTTGTTAATTGAATTTGATTTTTATGAGTTTTTGCAGCTACCTGAATTGGCTTACGGAGTGATAGGTGTGGGTCTTGGCGGTTTTACCGGCTTGCTAGTCGTGGTCAGACCAGCCCTAGTGAGGTGTTGTCGAGTGAAGTGTGTTCTGTTGTTTTGATTGTGTCAGTCACGGTGGGAGTCTATGCATGTGTTAGTCAATGCAGATGTTAGTCATGCAGTTTTCATGTATAAGTTAGTTATGGCGTAGATCCATGCATATATTTTGCTACTTGAGAGTCAAGTGCATATTATTTGTGCTCGGATCGATTGCTTTGTTCTTTGATGTGCAGATGCTTTGATGATTATATCTTGAGGTGCATTTGTAAACCACACTTTGGTTTAGAGGTGCTTTTTCTGGAGTTTTGTCTCGTGTTGCTTTGGACTTTGTTGTTTATATGGGCCTGTTTTTTTTTTTGAAGCTGACGGCTTTTGATTTTTACTACAGTATCTAACTTTTAAATGAAATATTTTTTTAAGACGGGTCTACAAATTAAATAATGTACACATTAAAAGTCTAATATCTGTATTATCTAAAATCGTAAGTGAATATCTCTCTAGGTAATCTGTATCATAAACAGATAAAATTCAAAAATTTTAACTAAAAATTATAAACCGCAGCCGTTGTCAAACAGACGCATACTAGTCCTACATAATTATTCGCTGATGTATATGTTGGTGTCAGTCAAGCTCGATCGACGTCTGATGACGCAGCAACAGCTCAGCCAGGCAGCCAGCCAGCCAGCCTCTTATCTGTTTCGTCTTTTCTGCTGGGGCTTTTCGTACCTGCTCTGCACGCATGGGACCCCTGATCTTGATAAAAAAAAACCAAAAAAGCCCGGACACCGTAGCCATCAAGGCTAAACGATCGATGGTTGGCACAGCCTCGTGATCGCCGTCTCTGTGGCTGTCGATGTATGTACGTTTTGGATTCAAGCCGTCGACGTCGCCATCCAGCCCGACAGCCGTCGGCAGCCGCACGCGGTCCAGGCATCCGCCTTCGCCCCGCTTCGGTTTCGACTCCTCCACTTCTTAATTTTGTTTTTTATTTTTCTACATTATCTTAAAATATATAGTAATATTTTTTTAATTTTTTAATTTTTAATGTAGAAAAAACTAATAACCACTATAACATAATTAGTTTTAAAAAAAACTATGGCTGCTAGCTACGTAGAGCAAGCCTTCATCAGGCACGGAGACGGTAGCAGCTATAGCACAATAGATGACTGTGCGGTTAAATTGCGCTAATAAAAGAAAGATGGATGCGATAAAATCTTGTAGAAAATAAGATCATCAAGCTCACAATTAAATTACGGTAACAAATTCGTCAATTGGCTTGTTATTGACGAGAGCGCGTGGTAATTAAGCTGCGTGCTACAAGGTAAAGTGGGGAGCGAATAGTGATTCCTCGACGCAGGATCCGAGTCAGTGAAATATTCCGAGCAAAAAAAATCGCCTGATGGAGTCAGCAGAATCCGCTGGGATCTCGCGGCCTCCTCCTGTCCAGTTGCACCCCCTTCCCCACCAAACTCTCGTTCCTCCGAATTAATTTCCAGCTCATATCGTGAGCTCCCATCTTTTCAGTTTGAGCAAATTTGTTCAGTATCATTTTAGAGATTCACGACTTGAAAAGTATCATCGTAAAAAAGAATGACCGAAAAATATTATCGCAAAGATAAAAATTATTAAAAATATTATCGATGTTAGCTTTTCCGTCCATAGCCATGGTTAACATCCAGTTTGAAGAGAGAAAATTTAAGAAATGACGTTGGATGCCCAAATTTGGAGAGAGAAGGAAGGTTGAAGACATGGGACGTGTTTGGCGGGAGTGAAAGGCATGTATGGCTGATGATAGGGTAAAAAAAATAGAAATAAAGATAAGAAGAACGAATAAAAGCGTAAAATGATCATTCCATAGCATTTGGACAAAAAAATATCATGACGATGGTATTTTTTAATAATTCTTATCTTTATAATGGTATTTTATATCCCCTCTCTATCCTACGATGGTATTTTTCATAGGATGTTACAGCAAATTTGCCTTTTGTTTTACCATTCTCCTCTTGAATTCGCGATACTGCCTTCCTATAAAGAAACCAAAAACAGCAGCGCCTCTGCTAGCTTCCTCCAATCTTGGGTTCACCTCAACCTCCTCCTCCTCCTCCGCAACCAACAGCACAAGCACAAATTAATAGCCTTGCTTTTCTTCGTATTCTTTATAAGCTGCAGATCGAGCTGGTTGATTTTTCCTCCTCGTTGATTAGTTGATTTGCAGCGAAGCATTCTTGTTTAGTTTCTTTGCTTTCTTGCGTGCTGTCCGACCTTCCATGGCCATCGCCTCCCGCATCTCGAAGCGCGCGCTGTCCTCCTTCGCCGCCGCCGCCAAGCTTCCCGAAGCAGCCGTCGGGGTCGCCGGCGTGGAGGCGGTGGAGGTGGTACCGTCTGTGCAGGCGCAGCAGCAGGCGTTGGAGTTCGAGGACACCGGGAGGCTGTTCGCCGGGGAGCCGTCGGCGGCACTGGCGCGCACGCTCGTGGCGCTGAAGGCGCTGTCGGTGGGCCCGCTGGTGGACGCGGCCACGGCGGTGCTGCGGTCGCCGGCGGTGGCGGGAGCGCGCTGGGCCGGGCCGCGGCGAGGCCCACCGCGTACCGGCACTTCTGCGCCGGCGAGACGGCCGACGAGGCCGCCGCCGTGGTGCGGCGCCTCTGGCGCAGCGGCATGGGCGGGATCCTGGACTACGGTATCGAGGACGCCAAGGACGGCGCCGCCTGCGACCGCAACGCCGCCGGCTTCCTCGCCGCCGTCGACGTCGCGGCGTCGCTGCCCCTGGGCTCGGTGAGTCGCCGTCGCTTACCCCTCCACGCCTCTCATTCCTCGCCGTCGCGCGCCTGGCGGTGGTTCCGGACGGGAGGGTGCCACGCCGGGCGGAATCGGAATCTCCGGAGGGTGTCTGCGCGCGCGAGTGGACCCGCGGATTCCTTGGGAATCTTCTGGTAGTAAGCTCCCAGTGCATCGCACGGATGTCACTGCTCGTGGGCCCTGAAAACTAGCCACCCGATTCCGACATGCTTGCCATCGTCTTCCTCCGCTTATAGCCTGTCGAGCTTGCCCTTACCTTCTCCGCCGCACGTTTCCATTTGAAAGCTTCACGTCAAAACCCTACTAATACCATAAAAAATTAGTCTTTATTTAGAGATTTTGTGATCAGTGATCACTACAGTACGAGAACTAAATTAGAATTAAATTAAATCGTACTGTAATTTTTATCAGAAGTAATATAATACTACGGTGGTAGAGCTTAATTAATTTACTTGTGATTCTTTGCGCTGCGTGCAGGCGAGCGTGTGTATCAAGATCACGGCGCTTTGTCCGATCGCGCTGCTGGAGAAGGCGAGCGACCTGCTGCGGTGGCAGCGGAAGCACCCGTCGGTGCACCTGCCATGGAAGGCGCACTCCTTTCCCATACTGTCCGACTCCAGCCCGCTGTACCTCACCGCGTCGGCGCCGCCGCCGCTGATGGCGGAGGAGGAGCGGGAGCTCCAGCTCGCGCACGAGCGGCTGCTGGTGATCGGCGAGCGGTGCGCGGAGTACGACATCCCGCTACTGGTGGACGCCGAGTACGCGGCGGTGCAGCCGGCCATCGATTACTTCACGTTCGCGGGCGCGCTCGCTTTCAACGGCGGGGGGCGGCCCATCGTGCACGGCACCATCCAGGCGTACCTCCGGGACGCGCGCGACAGGCTGGAGGCCATGGTGCGCGCGGCCGAGGCGGAGCGCGTGTGCCTCGCGCTCAAGGTGGTCCGCGGCGCGTACCTCGCCAGGGAGACCCGGCTTGCCGCGTCCCTCGGCGTGCCGTCGCCCATCCACGGCAGCATCCAGGACACCCACGACTGCTACAACGGCTGCGCCGCCTTCCTGCTCGAGAGCGTGCGCCGGGGCTCCGCCTCCGTCATGCTCGCCACCCACAACGTCGAGTCAGGTAACGAGAAGAAGAAGAAGAAAAAAAAATCCAGACGCTTACTTTCTTGCAACGCCTGAAGAATGTGATTGAGCTGACACCTGCGTGCGCGTAATCCCGCGCAGGGCAACTCGCGGCGGCGAGAGCGCAGGAGCTCGGGATCGGCAAGGGAGACCGGAGCCTGCAGTTCGCGCAGCTGATGGGCATGGCGGACGGGCTGTCCCTCGGCCTCCGCAACGCCGGGTTCCAGGTCAGCAAGTACCTGCCCTACGGCCCCGTGGAGCACATCATCCCCTACCTCATCCGACGAGCCGAGGAGAACAGAGGCTTGCTCTCCGCCTCCTCCTTTGACAGGCAGCTCCTGCGGTACGAGAATTTACGATCTGCAAACCTCATTGTGTTGTTACATTTGCAAATGTGCTATGAGATTGGTTGATTGACTGTTCTAAGAGTTTGATCGATGTGGTCGAATGATTCGGTTCAGGAAGGAGCTGGTGAGGAGGTTCAAGGCTGCAGTGCTGGGACGAGAGTGAAGTGATCAGAGCAGAGCCTGTGCCTTTCTTGCTGGGGGAGAAGCGATTGAGTTGCATGCTTCAGATTTCAGAAACAGACGTTGACGTATCGTGGTCTCTGGATGAATGAATGAATGAAATAAGGGAGATTGGATCATATACCCTCCTTTTAGTTGAAAAATTGAGGATTTACCTCCACATCTCAATGACATAGGGTCATCTCACCGACTCGTGGGTGTAAATCCTCAATTTCCATCTAAATGGAGGGTATATGATCAATTTTTTCATGAAATAATGTTCTTGTTGGATCTTCTTCAAGCTCCTCACCTCACCATGTGTTGTCAACCTCTGCTTCATCATCATCCTTAATTATTCCTTTTGCAACCCGTTTGGTTGGCTGGAATCATGGAATTGGAATAGTTGATTCCATCCCCAATTCCAGTACTCAGGCCACACCTAATACCAATTCTCCCCTCCCCTCTGGCGCTCCCTCTCTCGCGATGCTTTTCCCCGCCGCCCACTTGTGGCAAGAGCTCCGCCTCATCAATGCTTAGCTCTCCTCAGCCATCCACCTCTCTACTCTGATGAAGTACAAGGGAATTACCTATTTTCTCTAATCAACTTAAGTTTTTAGGTAAATTGGTTGGTTGCAACTTAATATAGTATCAGAGCCAAAAGGTTTTGAGTTCAAAATTCGGTTGGCGTAATTAAAGAAAATAATTACAGTCATTTCTATTTCACGTCTTAGACCTGGGTAAGTCTACATGTGAGAGGAGTGTTAAAGTATAAGTGAATTACTTATCTTTCCTCAACAGTTTAAGCTTTTATATGAATTAACTGGTGTATGCAACTCAATATACCCTAGTACAAATGAATTGCCATCATCAGTTTAAACTTTTAAGTGAACTGACTGGTACATACAAATCAATACACCCTACCTCCCCAGCCTCCCCGCGCCCCAGCCTCCTACCCTCGCTTGGAGAAGTACACGTCGATGGAGACCCTCCATCTACCGGCGGCACCCTTCGGCCTCCTCGTCTTCTCATGTCCATTTCTATACTTCTTCCTTCCTTTCCAACCGAAAAGATTGAGATTTCTGTGGAGATGTTTGGGCCGTCAAATTCTTTTTTTTTCCATTTTAAGTGGGAACAACCTAATTGATTGCTTCGTTGTTTGATCTATCATGTTCTGCGATTTGCTTAGATGCCGACGAGTTCATACTCTGCTCTCGGATGTAACAATGTTGGATTCTTTGCTTGACCAGATTTGATTCGGTTGCAGAGAGGATTTGAGAAAGCAAAGCAATTTTTTCATTGCACAAGCAAAGCTATTTTATTGGTAATCCTTGTGAAGTTTTCTTGATCTATCTATTCCTTGGCTGCTGCAGACATCACAGCTGCATAGGACAGCTAAGAACCCAATAGAGGCCTGGGCGTAGTGCACATGAACACAGGCCCTAATTCCAATTCCGAAGGACATCCAAACATGGAATTTTAAATTTGAATTGGTTTGAATCAAATTCAAATTCTACTAGAATAGGATTTAGAATCAATTGAATGAATTGAATTCAATTATAAGGAGCCAAATGGCCTGTTCTTTTGGGGCTGTGGCTTATAGTTTTTGGCAATTCACGAGAGAAAGTACGGAGAGATAGAGATTTGCGTATGATTTTGGCCAATATAAATAAAATCGCTGCAATGTGTACTACAATAAATATATAGAACTTGTCTTAAAAAGATACTCTGCTTAAAAATTAGTTACGGTAAAAACCACTTTTAGAAGTAGAAAAGAAGACGGCTAGTTGTACCGTGTGGCTTCACACTTGTTAGGCTTCTTGTGAAATTTCACTTCGTGGGCCGTTGATATTATGGGCTACTACAATGTCTGAGTACAATACTCTACGACCAAAGGCCCTGTTCGATGTTTAATGGGCTGAAGCCGAGCTAACTGCGCGTATATTGGAAACCGTAGGCCCAACTTTCCTATGCTCTGTGGTCTTCACTTTTTCTTATTTTTTTTCAAGCATATTCAGCATAAAACTCAGCGTCCAACACCCGCTACCTCGGATGAAAACTAGTTTCTTTTCTTCTTCGTTCCTTCGACATCCCAAGCCTCAAACTCACTGTTCTATTTCGAAATTTACCAGCGATGCGAACAGCGAGGCACGATACAAACAAAACCTCTAAATCCTTAAGCTGCTTATGCATCCGGTTGATTGGAGAATTCACAGCGGGAGTAAATAAAATAAAAATACAACTCTATCTTTCAATGCAAATTGAAAAAAGTAGTTGAAAGCGTCTATAGGTCAAAGTAATAAAAGCCATATTTTCTTGCGTGCTTTATCAAATAGTCATGTCGTGCAATGAGAAGGAAGGTGAATAGAGGTGGTGTTGTCTTAAGGGCTCAAAGGCTAGAGAAAACAATAAAGGCGCTCATTGGTGGTAAATACTGCTCATACAGTTATTATCAAATACTACTCTCTTCTCGTAATATTAATCTAATAAAAAATTAATATCATTGGAGCAAACATATCTTTATTAAATCGTATATACTGTAACATATCTTTAGCATTAAAAAGTATACATAATAGATTTATAACGTGAGATGATATTTTCTAAGATAATGGATCTATATTAGATATAAAATTTGTAATAAATAGTTTGGATCTGATATGCTGTCGCTGTCTATACTTAGACGGTCACATGGTTGGGCCCTGTTGGTGTTCGGCCCTGGGCGGGCGCACTTAGCCCTGGCCCAGGGCCTGCTATTGCGTCTTCTCGCGCGGCGGCCTGGTCCTGTGGTCGTCGCTGGGCTCCGGCACCGGCGCTTCGGGGCACGCTGATCCGGTCCTGCCTCCCCGAGGGGCGCGCCGCCGCGCCGAGGCGGGTTTCGCCCATGGTTCGCACGCGCTCCACTGGGCCTTCCACAACGGCCTCGGCCTCGTCTTCGTCGCCGCCTACCGCCGCGCGCTCCACCTCCTCTACGTCGACGCGCTCCTCGCTACCGTGCGCGGGGAGTTCGCTCGGGATGTGATCTACATCTTGAGGCCGAGGCGTGCGTCGAGTGGATGAGGAGGTCCAAGCAGGCCGTCGCGTCCCGCCTGCCGGCGATCACCGGGAAGAAGCCCAGGGCAGGTGCTCGTGCTGGCTCGCAGGGTGGTGGCAAGAAGAAGGGCCTGTCGTTGGGGAAGGAGTACTCCGATGACGGGGATTCTGATGATGGACATAGCCTGCGCGATGGTGGCTTAAAGGGGCAGGAGAATGCTATTCAGGAGGAGAATTCGCCTGCTCGTGATGATTTTGTTGTCAAAGGGAAGGAGAATGGTGACCCAGAAGCTGGGGCCTTCGATGTATATATGTTACAGTAATTGCGGCTCAAGGGCCGGAAGAAGAATGCTGCCAGTGGCAATGCAGAAGGAACGGGAGGAAAAATAGGGTTTAAGATGATGCACCTTCACAGAAAAAGCTGGATTTCACTGAAGCTGATGAGAGAGGGGACGGGGCAATGGAGGCTGTGGCAGTCAACCATGGGGAGAGCTTGATTTATAAGGTTGAGGTTGTGAGCAGCAACAGCGAGTAGGAAGAGGAAGATGCAGAGGAAATAGAGGCAAACGTTAACCTGTCTCATGTAAGAAAGGATGGTCCTCCTCAAATGTTTCATAGGTAATTGTTTATGCTGCATTTGACACAATCTTATATCATAAGCCTAATAATCTACACTCTACACTCACGTTACTTGGTTTAACGACCATGGTTCTACACTCTTCTTATCTGATAAACAAGAGAGTCGAGATTCATAATGTATTTTGTTCCCTATGTGCCTATGGATTTAACTTCAGAGAGCCTATTTGATAATTATCATTTCATAAGCAAGATGAATTGCTTTTGTTGCTCTGGATGTTGGAATTAACCGAATGATCTTGCATTAAGAAATGTATGGAAAGACTCGGACCTTGTATGATCGGTTATTTAAACTTTAAAGTCTTGGCTTGCTGTGGTAGGATGCTTTGCCATGACAGCTGAGCTTAATCACCAAACTGATATATGCACAGTCACCTGCCGCAAACAGTGTCATACAGTTAATCCTTGTTCTTAGAATTGTATTGCATATTACTACATTTCTATTGCTGTATCATTACATAACGTAAAAATGTAATGTGAAGCAGAATGGCATGCCGTGTGTGTTTTTGGTGGTACTATTTCCTTTGTATTCATAATAGAATAAAATAGCCTTCCTTTCCTTTGGTGGTGATTGGGAAGTATAACCATGTGTCATGTGCGTTCTCTTAGTAGGAATGAAGGATGAGGCAGTTAGCTTTCCTTTCTCAGTTTTCCTTATATATGAAATATCTCATCCATGTCTCTCGTTCTATTATTTCCCTTCGTGGTCAGCGTTGCAGGTAACAATGTATTGTAGAAGTCTGATCTCCAACCTGCACTAAGAGCTCTCAAAGATAGGCTGATGACAAAGGATGTGGTATGTATTACTTTGTTCTGAAATTTAATAAACCACCAGATTCTTTGCTTTTGGTCTTGTTGTCTGTCCTAGTGAAGAGGTTTGGCCATCTTTGTGCTGGCAGATGACATTGCAAAAAAGTTATGTGAATCTGTAGCAGCTAGCCTTGAGGGGGAATGGCTTGGATCTTTCAGAAGAATATCCTCAATTGTTCAGTTTTTTTTTTTTGTGAAACCTGAAGGAGCTTTATATCTCATAGCCTCCTCCTCCTCCTCCTTTGATAAAAGGTTCACCTTGATTTTGTTGAAAGCAAATAAGGCTTCATACCCTTCTTTTGATGATCACTTCTGCAGACAGCTATGGCGGAGGCTCTTCTTCGCATTCTAACTCCAGGACAATCCATTGCCATTCTAAGAGACATCCATGCTACTAAGGAGTGTAGGAAGCCATATGTCATTGTTTTTGTTGGAGTAAACGGAGTTGGGAGATATACTAATATTGAAAAGGTAATTTTCTTTTTGAACAAAAGCGCTTACCGTATGTGATCTTAAAATTGCACAGTTTGCATACTGGCTTATTCAGAATAACCTCAGTGTAATGCTTGCAGCATGTGACGTTAAGATCAGGTGCTGTTGAGCAGCTGCTCACTCATGCTTGCAGGCTTTAGGTAGTGGCATAGCCTTTTTTTTGAATATTTCAATGATAATATTGCCTAGTTTTGGTACTACTGGCATTAATATTTGAACTATATACATCAACTACCATTGAAAGGACAAATTTCCTATTCATGTAAAGACTTTTTTAAACACACTCCCATTTTACTGCCTCTGAAGCTTGTGTAATGGTCATATCAATCTAGCAAGCATAAGACTTCGCTCCACCCTTGCAAGTAAATAGAACATGCATGATTTCTACTTGGTGCGAAATATTTAAGCCTTTCCATGTAGAGTTGGGATTCCTTTGGTCATAGCTTGTGTTGTCTGGGGAGAAATGGATGCCACCATTAGGTCACTATTCCTAAGGTCATAGTAAGACAGGTTATAAGTTGTTTCTTTTGTAGGCAAAATGCATCCTGCTATGCCGAAGCATTAGCTTCAGTTATGACAGATTGTGTTTTAAAGTTGTATTTGCAATGTACTGTTTGTCCCTATAAGTTTACATGGACAAAATTGTTGCCAGATATCTATATTAAGAAAGGGTTTGAAAAAGATCCTGCAGTTGTAGCCAGGAAGGCATTCGGGAAGCAAACCAGAATAGGTGTCATAGCAACATAGTAAAATAGGTGTCATAGCCAGTTTGTGTAATTAGAATATAAGTCAAAGTCAGTTAGTGTTAGATGATGGTTAATGATAATTAGTGTACCAACAGCATTTAACTCAAAGCACAGCTTTAAAAAGGGAATTATGTTAAAATATAACTCCATTAAAACATAATTAATTGTTTTAATAAACCATGGATTATTGGTCAATAATAATTTTACTAAACTGCAATTTGATAAACTACATAGTAGCAGGACCTATTGATTAGACTTTAATTAAACTAATTTGCTAACATGTCAGTAAGCCATAGCCTTGAGGTCCATTAGTACCCAGATTAATATAAGAGTTGCATTTTGCCTAAATGCTGGTGAACCTAGGTTACTAATAATTAAATATAATTGGAAATGTAAACTAGTAGGGCTTATAATTGGATTGCATTGGGGTTGGTAAACCAAGTTATTTGTTCGATAGTGGACCTACATTGATTGTCAATGAGCTAAGATAATTATCTTAGGAAAGTTCTCATCAAGCAATTTTTCCTCCGATTTAGCGATTTGCAACGAACTAGGCTGATATTCTAAAAACCCATATTGGAACCTCAGGTGTAAGTGTGACCTTACAATTTGACAAAAAACAACAATCATGTTAAAATCATAAATAACAAATTTAGTATCTTTGCCTAACAAAAACAGAAGAATTTGGAGAAAATTATCAGTACCAGGAATCCTGATCCGGGATATGCAGATGGCGACCGCTGGCTGGCGAAGTGACAAGGGCATTGCCGCGTCTCGTCTGATAGTATGGTAGAAACATAGAGGGTTCTGGATGGCAAATCCGGGGTTCGACAAATTATTAGGATAATAAACCACTCATGAGATCACTCTCCAAGCTCATTAATATCAATAACCCAGGTCTAGTTTTATTTGTTGTGTAGTCATTGGTTGGAAATGATGCTGTGGATCAATTAACAAAATTCAATTAGGTACCAATCATATTTCAAATGTGGCTGCTACTACAGTACATGCCTTATTCAGGAAAACACATGCATTTGAAAGCATGTTTTTTATTAGTGACTACTTTGAACTGTTTCAGAAATTAGCAGGCATGTCTACTACTCTACTGTTCCTGATGATATATCGATTGACGCTATCCTGCATTCTTGCTCACCAAGTTTGACAACATTGATGACAAGGACTGTATGCCCATAATTGATTTGTAGATTTTTAATTGTAGATGCCTTCTCGCTGCATTTTGATGCCAACCTAAACACTGATGCAGGTTGGTGTAGCACTCTCCGTGGTGTACGTTTCTGGAGCTCTAGTCATGTTTGTTGGTTGTGGTCAGTCCTACACTGACCGACCTCAAGACGCTTAATGCCAAATCGATAGTTAAAACCGTCTTTAAGTGAATGTAATTTGTTTCACTCCCATACTGCTGCCTATGTCTCTGTACGCTATTTTTTTATGGCCCCTATGTCCCCTTCATCATCTTCATGTCAAATGTGGATTTGCTTCCCAATTTCAGTATCAGATTAACATGGGCATTTGTTATTACATGTGCAAGTACACATACTCTTTATTGGACGAGCTTACTTGAAAAGGCGTCAGTTTTCCTTGTCGTTATGATTTTATGCAATTTGGTTACTTAGTCTTATTTGCATTCCTTCATTGTTTATTCTTATGCCACACATTTTCAATTGTTAGCTCATCAAATATCAACTCATTTTCTTCTATCAATTTTGACTCACTGTTGTGTAGAATCAAGTCCAGGACCCTAGTTTTTGTAGGCTTGGAGCCCACTGGGTGTTTAGCATTGTTTTATCATTGTCACGTGCTGGAATTACTATTCACGTACACTGTTCATGCATGTGAACAGTACCTGCGGTGCTGTAGCCGCGCTGTAGGATTAGATTAGTTAGGATAGAGATAAGAATAGTTAGTTTAATTTCCTTATTAGATGGATTTACTATCTTATAGATATATTCTATCTATTAAAGAGGTTTCCTTAGAGAGAGATTATTTCCTAGAGGTCAAGTCGAGTTACCCCTATAAAAGAGAACATATAGTTATTATCATCAAGAAATGAATAATGAAGAAGTATTCTAACTCCCGATTTCTAGCACTTGTCTCACAACTAGACCGGCTACTCTATATTCATTCCTTTCTCCCAATCGGTGCCCTCGTTTGTCCAGCGTCATTCTACCTCATGTTGTCGTCATCCGACCTCTCTTCGACGGATGTTTATCCCGTTATGAACTAAGATTCATGACAATTGGTATCAGAGCAATTGATCCCTTCCTACGACTTCTGCTTACCATAAAGTGCGCAACCGATGTTCCACGTTGGCTACCCTCGTTGTTGGCAACTTCCTCACGCTAAGGCCTTCACACCTTCGCCATCAATCATTATCAACACATTGTTGATCTTCCACACGAGGCATCGCAATTGCTCGCCAAATTGGGTCTACCAAGGGCTTCAACTATGGCCGCCATAATAGCTCGAGGGCGAGCTGTCGCCGAAGGGGGGAGAAGCTTGTCACGTGCTGGAATTGTTGTTCACGTGCACTGTTCATGTGCATGAACAGTACCCGCGGTGCTGTAGCCGTGTATGGTAGGATTAGATTAGTTAGGATATAGATAAGAATAGTTAGTTTCCTTATTAGATGGGTGTACTATCTTATAAATATATTGCATCTATTAGAGATAGGTTTTCTTAGAGATAGAGATTATTTCTTAGAGGCTAAGTCGAGTTATCTCTATAAGAGGGACAACATGTATCCATTATCATCAAGCAATGAATAATGAAAAAGTATTTTAAGTCCCTAATTTCTAGCACTGATCTCTCCCCTAGACCGGCTACTCTTAGATCCATTCCCCTCTCCCAATCGGTGCTCTTTTTCGTCTAGCGCCATTCTATCTCAAGTCGTCATCGTCCGACCTCTCTCCAACGGATATTTATCTCGTTATAAACTAAGGTTCATGACAATCACAGAGAGCATAACTATTCATAAATCAATATTGATGAGCTTGCTGAAAGTTCTTTAAAATCCTTCTGCTTAATTGTGTAGTTTGAGAAACTTCTAATGTACTAGGTGTTTGTGTTAAGATATTCACAGAATTGTTGCAATCAGCTAGACAGCTAGCTGAAGTATTTAAGAATCCCTGTGCTCATGTTTTGGTATCTTGGTGTTTGCATCTAATGGGACAGGACTAGGTACAGAGCAAGGTATACGACATGTCTAACTATAGATGCTTAAATCATTTATGACATGACCAGTTTAACTCTGTGGTATGAACTATTATAACCTACTGTACTCATAGTTTCATGTCTGAGTATTAGATAATTTTATCTGTATATTTTGAAGCATTATAAACTTTCTTATGGGAGTTGATATGTTGATATCTGAAATTTAGTGTTTCATCTTTTATAGTTCCAATCCACATGAATTTTTGCAATACTTAGCTACACCTGTTTTCCCACAATGTTAGCTTAGTTTGAGCCATTGCCATTTTTTAGAAACAGAATCACAGTGCAGTTGCTGAAAGTTCTCCCATGATATATATACATTTTTGCATACCTGTGTTTGCTTGGATGGATTCATCTGAGGAGTCAAAAGTAACAGCCTTAGTCTACATTCATGATATTTTGCAACTTTCATGAGATGAAGAAACTGTTAGTTTGACTGGTTCATTTTTTTTATGACTAGTCTGCAATTCGTGAACATCCTGTGCATTTTCCTGTGCTTATCGAGTTGCAACCTCTATTTAGTCAGATAGGATGATTGATTCTATCTCTTGTTGCTACCTTTAACTACTGCTGTGAGTCAAATATGATGGCTATAAGTATCTATGCTATTGATCTCCTGTTTTTTCACTTTTTTTCATTTATCTTTTGTGTCTGTGGGTTGGAATGGTCATGATCTGCTCCTGAAAGAAATGCCTGCCGTCCTGCAGCAAACCATTGACGACCATTACTCACAGTCTAGATGTAGCCTCTTTCTGCACAATTGGCTCATCAACATGATAAACATTCCAGGTACATTATATCATGCTTTAGACATCATGGAAAGTCTGTGTCAAAGGTTCTTTATAAATTACATTTTATTGAAAGAACCTTCTTCTGGAAGATAAAAGAGCATCTACTTTCATCTTCTTTTTCATTGATCAGATGCCTTACGGCAGACATGTGGTTCGGTATTGACGCAGTAGCCAATTTCTAGAGATATATTCCTGCTTTATAGAAATTAAATGCCATATAGTATCATTATGTCAATTCTTTTGTCAATTTAGTGACAGGCAAGTGGCATAACGAATTTAGTATTAGAAACAAAGTTTGCATGTTTGATGAGGACATGATATTCTGGAGAAAAGCATGCATCACGAGCTTTGCTGGCACATAAATCTGTTAGCAAGGATGGCTTTGAGAGCAATAACTTTGATTCCCTTGTACATTGATGATATTGTCACGTTGGTTCCTGGTTCTTTTTTGCCTATGTCAATGTAGTTTCTTGCCTTGAAACTGATCAGCAACAATGTTCTTGTTTCTTGGCATGATTTAGTAGCATTTAACGAAGGTTCTGCCCGTCTTCCCTTAACAAAGTTTTCTCAGGTATATTCAAGTTCAATCAGCATGTGGTATAGCTAGTGTTTAATTGTTTATGCAGAGCATACATCTAATATTTGTCAGGTGAGGAAAAATGGCTAAAGTTTTCTCTGCAGTCAGTTTGGATTGAGTTTCAATGCAGGTATCAATTGAACTGGACAAGGTATGTGATTCTTTTGGAAAACTGGTGATAATTATTTCATGTAACTTTATACTTCTGTTGTTTCTGCTACACAAGCAAGTTTGGCTGGTGGATTAGTAATACTGTCACCAACTTGAGCTAGGAGTTTTTGACATCTATTTGGCATATATTTGCTTGTGTATCTTGACTCAAGTGGTTTCTGAAAATGACTTCAGGGGATGCAAATCTTCAGCATAAACTTAGAATCCACAGTTGACCCAAAATATCAGCCAGACAACCATTGAACCATGTTGTCATTATTTATGCCCTGCCATGACTATTACTTCAGATGAATGACATTGCTTGAAAACACAATTCCATCACCATCAAAGAACTGATTCGTGATGTCTTGTGTAATACTTTGAATAACAAATTATGATGGCCTGACTTTCATTTAGGGAGCAGGAGATTGGCTAATAAGAAATTGTTTTACCCTTTTTATATCCATCTTAGCTTAAGTTCTTTGAAACTGAACTTGAACTTTCTCACAAATGAACCAGCTACTTTTCACCCCTTATGTAAGCCCAACTATAAGTAACTGCTTGCAATAGTGACTGACCTGTCATAGAGAGAGTAGGGAGGCTGGTGAAGGGAATTCCAATTTCCAAGTATGTACCATTTTACCGTTAATTTCCGGTCTTTTAGTACTTCATAAAAAAGAACACTGAATGTTAATTATGGATTACATTTTCCTGTTTTCCATTTTTCTCTCTTCACCTTTTGATTTCCTGTTAGTGGCGAGGTAACAGCACTACTCATTGTTCAACCTCAACAGTCCTGAAATTACTTCTTACAGTAGGGACTAGGGACCTAAGACCTTGTCTGTTAGGCTGCTATCATAGAGCATGCAGGAGATTGCTGAAGAAAAAATATACGTAGATACATGCATCATTCTGTTTATTCTTTCCTTCTTTTATATCAAAAGCAGATAAAAAACTATCGCTCATTCCTGGTTTACCTCCTTTACTGCTTTTCCTTTTCTGCTAGCTCAACTCATAGGCGTTGCACGTACGGATACTGCTAGGCTATGCAGCTAGGGCTTAACAGCCCTACACTATCTTTTCCTCGTCAGAAAACTATTTTAGAGAAAAGAGGATACAAAGGCTGGCCGATGCATGGTGTGACCCCATGCATCAACCTTGTAGTTGGCACCGAATCCCACTCTCCAAGGCAGCTTGACTATGACACATCCATCTCTTTGCTTCATCCTTTTCTTTTGGCTCTTGAAAGTTGCGTATCTTTAGCTCTTTCCAAGGGAGGGTACTTCGAGCCCACAATGTGCTACTACTACTCACTGGTCACTACTAGCATTTCCTATTTGGCTTCTGAAACGAAATCTGAACCAGTCTGAATGAGATCCGGAGGCCTTTTGTGTCTTGTGGCTTCTGATTCCCTCTCTGGTTTTGAACTTTCTAAGTCCTGCTTATTAAAACCTATTCCTCTCTCTTTTGCGATTGATTCGTGGTACTTCAATGGTTTTAGGTGTGAAACCAAGCTTCGACTAAAATGTTTAGGTGTTGGAGGGGGGAATAAAGCGCATGCTTGTCTTTGGCACTTTGCAAGTCACCGATACCGGCATAAATCACATTTGTAGCTTATTTTCCCTATTTTGTATTACTAGCAATTTGGATGGCCGAGGAATGTTTCACAAAACACCTCGCCCAAAATCCAAATGGTACATGACATCTATAGTACAGATACATCTGGGCGAAAGATGCACCGTTTTCTGAAACTGGATCTTGGCCTCACTTGCTTTGGAGTTCGAACGTAACAGCTTACATGACATCTCTGTAACTACTATGCAGGCTTCTTGCCAGTATACTCTTGTGTCACCGATGAGCCAGAAGAAGCAGAGGAGAACAAGCCCCGCTGGTGAGTGGTGACAAGCTAGCAGGCGGTCCCTGGTGTGGTGTGGGCAGTCACAGCACAGAATGGCAGTTTGGCCCGGATTGGGAGGCATGGCCGGGAGGGACCGATGGTTTTGCTGGGTGCACACTGCCGGCCTCGCCGTCCCATGTGTCACGGGCACTTGCGCAGCACCGGCCGTCGACGTCGGCGGCCCACCCGTCGGCGGCACAAGGTGGTGTTGCCTCGTCGCAGTTGGGGGGGTCACCTTGATGTTAACCTGACCTACTGTTGCAGCGCACCGTGGCTCTCCAGTGAGTCCCATCGCAGTGTGCTTCGTGCATGCAGCAGCTAGCCATTCTGGAGCTAGTCCCAGGTAAAGAGCGATGGACGCATCCATCACAAGTCCAGTTCCGGTGCAGTGCGCCCGTCGTCGGTCACGAGCTGCCGTGCTCGCGCGCACGTTCGCTGCTCCTCCGCGGCCACAAGCGTCCGCGTGCGTCGCCGTTCGAGCAAGGCAAGTTGGTGGTGACCTCGTTTGGCCCGGCCCTTCACTCGGCCATGAGTGGGTGTCGCAAGCCACATGCACTCCTGCTCAGTTGTTGCTTGGCAACGATTCGACACGTCGGTGCACCGCACATGGGAGTTGGGTGCACTGGCTACAGGTCTACAGCATTTGTTTAGGCGTGGTTCGTTCGTCGATGGCATGCATCAGCCACTTCTGCCAACCGCAATATTTGTTTTAGCTCAAAAGAAGGGAGAAGCAGGCCAGATCTAGCCGTGGCAAACGCCAAAATATGGAGCACATGCCTAGAGTGATACACCAGGCTTACCAAGGCACCAAGCTGCCGGCGCTACTGCTTCGATAAAAGTACAGGATGTGGTGAGATCAGGGCCGTCCGTTTGTTGGGGCGAGATGGAATGGAGCGGGGGGCTGGGGAAAGGGACCCACATGCCAGTCGGTGGCGCCTCACCACCCGACACGGATTGGGTCATCGGATCGACAAGTCCTCACTGGCCGATGCTGGCAGCGTTGTGGGGCCCTGGCACCAGCGGTGTTGTGGTTCGCTGCATGAAAAGAGAAGGGTGCAGGCAAACAGGCGTGAGCTGCTCGCCTGCTGAGCAGTGTCTGTGAGGGACAACGCAGGGATTCAGTATGCAGCTAAATTTCGCCATGGCCCACATGTTCCGGCTCCATGTTCTCGTGGTTCAATCCTACGAGCCTTTGTTAGACTCGTTTATATTGGTTTTTACTTATGATTTATTGCTATAGTTAATAAAAACAGCTTATAAATAGCAGTGTATTATGTAATAAAGACGGTGTAACGAAATGCACTATAACATTTGGACCACCATACGACTTTTGGAATTGTGATATAATAAAATACAAAGTATATTATAATATGTGAAGGGTGTCTGATGAATAATAGTGCCTGATAGAAATGACTTATAGAAACTGAGGTGTTCGTATTGGATTCAGGTTTTGAAAGCAGAATCTAGAAGCAAAAGCCAATATAAACATGCTCTATCTTCTACCTGCCTTCCGGTATATGGTGCTTCATGTGGTCGTTTAGTTTTGAATGTCTAGACCCTGTTTGGAATGCAGGGATTTTACATCAAACAGCTTAATTTCTACGGAAATCAGAAAAGAATTTCATGTTCCAAAAGTAGGAATTTTGTAGGAGACATTGTAGCCCCTGTTGGAATGCTACATTTTCTGTGAGTCACAGCAAGAAATGGCATTTAGCTATTTGCAGTTAGGCAATTATGTACCTGGTACAAATTTGTTATGCTAATTTTGCAGTATATGTTTGTTTTCGCAAGAGCTTTGTTCGATTAGAATCTTAACGAGGATACAGTAGCTGGCTTGGTGTATGTATTTTGCCATTTGGAACGTAGAAATTTCCTCAAGTTCCTACGAAATTCTTACGTTCTAAACAGCGTGGGTCAGCATGAGCCTACAATTTTAGCTGCATTGACTTTGCACAAGGTGAGTTCACTAAGGCGTTTGGATATAGGAAAGTAAGGAGTGGAAATGGGATTGGGATACGAGGTAGGATAAATTTATCCCTCAATTCTCTGATCTAACTGCTGAATTTATCTCACCTCATATTCTAATCCTATTCCCGCCTCTCGTTTCCTCATATCCAAACGGCCCTGATGGCATTGCTTACTGAAGAAGGTTTCTGCAGACTATTAGAGGGGATGTTTTATACTTTTATTCCTCATCGTTAACGTAGGCACAACGTGGACGGATTCTCTACTCCAATCAGTACCAGCGCTGATGGCAAGAGATGCTTGCCGCCATTTTGGTAAAGCATGGGCGCTTTACACTATGATTGCCGTCTTTGCATCTCCAGCAAAGGATGGAGAACAAGCAGAATTCGGTTCATGTTGCGGCAGGGAATTCCATCATGATAAGTACACAATGTATTGGCACCCATCACCATATGTAGGGGCCAAGCTCAAGAGAACCCAAAAAGGTAGGCTAGAGCTCGATGCAAATTTTAGCCGAGCTCGAGCGAGCCTAGATTGGGCCTCGAACTTAGAGCTAGGCTCGAGCTCGACTCGTCCAAAGCTCAAATGAGCTTAAGCTTGGCTCGGTTAAGCTCGATAAGGATATCAACACATCCACATGGGTCTTACATATAGTAAGGAATCTAACGAACAATTTAGGGGAAGAGAAATCTTTACCTTCTTTCTAAAAAAATATTAACAAAGGAACAAAATAGGTTAGAGGAATCATAAATACCCAAATCTGATGGCGTGGAAGAGTTTGGTAGTGCGACCATGCAGGAGGAGGAGAAGGCATGGAGGTCTTGGCGGAGATCACCTGATCAGCGGTGCAAGAGTAGAGGCGGCTAGGCAGTGATGTCGAGGAGGTCTTGGTGGCGCCGTTGTGGTCTGGGCCGATCTCACCATTATCGCTGAGGTCAAGGTCATTGAGGAAGTGAAAGGTGACAGCGCTAGCGTAAGGAGGTAGGGGGCCAAGGTGGACCTGTGGTGGCGACGGCCGATGGTGTAGATGGTGTAGGCAGCGGGTTGGGGGAAGAAGAAGCAACATTGCCTAGCACCTGCACTAGCCACGGGTGATGGCTAAATGGGCTACCGAGTTGGGTGTACCACTTTTGGTTGGGGACTTGATATTATATATGGGCTTTGGGCTACATTGAATCAAGGGTGTACTACTAGACCATCAAAGCACAGAGGATTACATACTCGCCATATCCAGCCGAGCTCTAACGAATAGCTCGAACTCGGCTTGTTAAATGGCCCGAGGCTTGGTGCAAGCTCGAGCTGAGCTTGAGCAACTTGCGAGTCTCAAGCTTTTTTTATAGTTCTAACCATATATTCTTGAATGAGCAACAGAGGTCTTCTGGCTTATCTATTTAAACGATATTCTAACAGGATTTTCCCCCTTTTGCCAGGAGAGAGCTTACTTGGTTAAGCTGTGCAAGAATCAGTGGTTCAATGCAAACAGGATAGATGTGCAAGGCAGGAGCACAAAGGAACTACAGTAACTGGATGGTAGTGTACTTCAATAGTACTGAATAATACATGGACCAATTCCTAAATTCTTGTGTAGGCTTCTGCATTTGAATTGGAGGAATGTGTCCAAACTAATAGACTATGAGCTAGAACAGTGCCTACACAGCTAATCATCTTTACCAGGCAGATTAATGTAACCAACCACAACTTTTGCGTAAACAACACAAGCTAAACCAGTGGCTACGATAGAATAAGCGCACGTCCCTAATCGACTCCACCAGCCAACCGCTCCACCATCCTACCCTATGGACAGTTACTAGTGTTTGTTAATTATGGTAAAGTTACTATTGTAGTACATCAAGTTATCATTTGTAATTCATAAAGTTACTTATAGTTATTATCCGTAATTTATGAAGCTACTATCGTATATGAGTAAAGTTACTATCAAGATACACGCATTGAGAGGATAGAAACATGTATGTCAATAGCAAATAACTCGTACAGAAAGTTATTGTCATGTGTGAGTGAAGCTATTGCTAAATACATATAAAGTTACTATCTGTTGTAACACTATAAAACTGATAATAACTCTACATGGATCTTGTTTTGTTAAGTTCGTAATTTCGAACACAGTGATGCAAACGGATCGTAGATTGGATTTTTTGTGAAAAAGTTATTGTATTTTTAGCTTATAAATAAAATAAAAAAATCACAAGTTAAGTGCATTTATTCTTTTCTCTCTACTGCTGCATATATTCATGCAAGTCAAGTTACTATCTTGTGAACATAAAGTTATTATTGATAATTCATCAAGTTATTATCTTCTGAACATAAAGTTATCATCGATTGACTTATAGATGTCAAAATTACTATCTCATGCACATAAAGTTATCATCAAACATGAATCACACTAGGATTCTCATGCGCTCAGCTAACGACCCGCGCGTAGCGTGCGCGCATGTGCTAATTAGCGCAACCGTGTATATATATATGTGTGTATGAAGCATGAACAACAAATCTGATCATACAATAGCTGGTACACACGGTGATAGGTACCAAAACATATACATGCGTTCTTTCGGCTATGACTTATGGCTTTTGAATCTTAACTATTTGTGAGAGAGTGTATGGAGAGAGACAGTAGCATGTGATTTTTGCCGATATTGCTGAAGTCGGTACAGTGTCTCCGTCTTGAAAAGACACTTCGCTTAAAAGATAATTACTGTAACATAAGCTAGAAACCGAAAAGATCAAGGCCATCTATCTAGACAAGAGAGAGAGAGACATATTGATGGAGAGAGCACTGTTGAAGCCATGATGATGAGCCATTTCAAACGGCCAATTAAGCAACTATCCTAGTAATTCTGAGCCCTTTAGCTTGGCTAAGTCTGACTAGCATTGCTTTGCTGCTAAACAGAGTGCAGATCAGAATCCCACTGAGGAACAAAATTGTCTGACGCCTTTATGCTTGCTTGGGGCGCCCATGGCCGCTTTATTCCCAATCGTTGTTTTTATTTCGCCGATCGCTAAGCTGGAGATGTTCTCCGACGTCCAATATCAGGAGGCTGCCGCAGCGCCACCGCTCTCAAGCACACGCAGTTCTCGTGTAATCCCGCCTTTCCAGGTGCGCGTCCGCGCGTTCTTGAAGAAGAAGAAGAAAGCTTCCGCACGAGTATGTATATGTCTAAGCACCTCTATCCGATCATGGAGAACATCAATTGTAGAATCGAGGTCTAAACGACGCACCGTGAAGCCCTTAAAACTAGCACTATTTGACATTGATAATAGCAAGAGAACATCAATTGTAGATGCAACGGAGCAACATTTCAAACGCCATAACCATTGATTTCACAGCAATGGAGTAGTAGTAGTAACACAGGAGGTAGAATGCACTGGTTACTGAGCCGACCTTGCAGCCTGCCAAACACAATCTAGTTAATTATCAACTGACACGACAGTTGAGCAGAGCAACCAGCTGCACGGTGACACACACAGCGTACTCCGATTTAGGACACTAAGCAGGTGATCAGACCAGATCAGATCATTGCAGCAACAAGGGTAAAGATACTTGTAGTAGGATCATTAGTCCTAACTAAATCCGGCGCGTTAACTCGGCTTCACTTCACGTACGGTTGCTCGCCGGCCGGGGACGGCGAGCTCGGCTCAGCACCGCCACGCCGAAACCGACACGAGCTCGCCGCGCTGCCAGTAGAGGCAGAGCGTGCCGGGGGCGCGCTTCTCGACTCGGAACCCCCTCGCCGGCACCTTCTTCAGGAGCGACTCGGCCTGCGACTCGGCGAACGTGCTGGCCTGCACCGGCACGAACCCGGCTGATGCGAACACGGTCCTCCACGGGAGCGCCTTGTCCATGGCCGCGCGGTGGCTCCCGAGCACGCATTGCTCGATGCTTGGCTGGACCAGGAACCGCTCGATCTTGCCGGCCGTGTCCGCGTCCGTGCCCACGGCGTCCAAGGATTCGAGCAGGAAAACGTAGGACTGGAACGCCTGAAACAGGTGCGCGGCGAACGGCAGCTCGGTGTTGTCGCAGCCGCGGTCGACGGAGACGACGACCTTGGCGCCGAGACGCTTCACGACGCGGAGGATGGCGGACATTGCGGCCACGTGGGCTGAGCCGACGGGGAGGTGGACGGCGACGGCGTCGCCGCTGGCAATGGCGAGGAGCTCCGCGGGGTCGAGGATGTCGATGTTGAAGACGGCGAACTGGAAGAGGACGCCAAGCTCGGCGGCGAAGCTGGAGAGATTCTCGTGGATGAGGTGCAGCTCAAGCGGGTGGTGCGACGCCGACGACACCAATGCGGTGACCTTGAGCGCCTTGGCGGGGCGGCGCTGCGCAAGCTCTTGCATCAGCGATGCCCACTGCTCGCCCATGCCGACGTCGAAGTCGAGCACGTGGATGCAGGTGGCGCCGCCGAGCTCATCGAGCACCGCCTGGACGGTGGTGAGGTGCGCGAACTGGAGCACCGGGGAGACCTCGGAGAAGGCCTTGTACGCGCCGAGCTTGAGGACCACGTTGTACGGGGTGGACGCCGAAGGCGCGGGGGCCTCACCGGTTGGGGAGAGCGCAAGGCGTAAAGCCTCCTTGAAGTAGAAGGCAGAGCGGAGTAGTGGCGTCCCGGCCGTGGGGGCGGCGGGGAGCCGGTAATTGAGCCGCGCCAATATCTCGCGGGCGCCTACAGCGTCGCCGGCCTCGGCAAGCTTGGCTGCCTCGGCGAGCTGGTCCACCGCAGCGGCCGCCTCGTCGTTCGCTGCCTCCGCCTTCGGCTTCAGGGCGGGCACGAACCCGACCCCCTGGGCGAACGGGCCCGGGAAAGGAGGCAGCTTTGGCGCCGGCGCGCCGGCCATCGGATGGTGCCGCTTCAGCGGCGGCGGCGCCGTTTCGAAGGACGGGTGCGCGCCAAAGAAGGCCGCGTGTGGCTGGGGGTGGTGCTGCTGATGGTTGAGCAGGAAGTTGCGCGCGTGGCCGAAAGGCGCAGCCTTTGTGTCCTCCATGACCGGCGCGAATGACAGGTTGGGCCCGAACGCCGCGGCGGGCGGCGACAACATGGACGTGGCGTGGTCGAGCTCCAGAACCGTCGGGTCCATGACGCCGGTCATCGCTCCGGACGGGTCCTCCCCGCCAATGATCCACCGGAGGAACGTGTTGTCAGGGGCGAGCCCCGACGGCGCCGCAGCGTCCCACCCCTCGCTGGCGCCGAGGCCCATATCAAGCGGTGTGAGCTGGTGCACCCACTCCTCCTTAACCCCGCAGCGGCCTCCTCCCGACACCGCCGCTCGGCCATGCCGGCAGCGGCGGGGAGACGTTCTTGGCGTTAGAGGCGGCGAGGGCCGCCACGTCGGCGGCGGCGCCCAGCGGCGACGACAGCGTGGAAGCCGAGGTGGGCGGGCTTGGGCTGGGGCTGTGCCGGCGGTCAAGCACCGACGTGGGCTCCCAGAAGGCGCCGGCGCCGGAGACCTTGCCGGCGGCGAGCCCAGGCACAGGCAGGCCCCCCTGTTGTTGTTGCTGCTGCAGCAGCAGTGTCCCCGCGTGCCCCTCTCGCTCGTCACCAGCAAAGGGCATCCCTCTCATCCAATCCAACAGCTCCTCATATGCTGCCTCTCTTGCCACCCCTCCTCGGCTGCTGCTTCTCCTCCTTGCGACGACCCCTGGTGTAGACTCGCAGTACTTCTACCAGCCTTCTCTTCTACCTATTCCTCTGTGTGTGTGTGTGTGAGGGTGCGGAGGTATGTGCGGGGGAGGCAAGAGTATTTTATTCCTCTGGCAGCGTCTTGATCTCAAAATGATAGCGTGCAACATGAAAAAGGTAATAAAGTGGCCTTCGCGCTCAGTACTTGCCTTCCCCTTCCTCTCCTCTCCAGCTGCAGATAGGCCCCGCCGCCCAGCCTCCTCTCTCAATCTATCTTTCCTCTCCACACTGGAAACTGGTACGAGTACATAAATTGTCTTAAAGGGCGGGAGGCTTTAGCACTGTAGCTCGCATTTCGGTGGCCAACAGAAAAGGCTGTGCAAAATTCCTGATGATGCAGGGAAAAGAGATATCCGCAGACATAATACTGTTTACAGGGGCAGCACACATTGGCGACTTTGCATGTGCGCTGGTTTCCATGTCGTGCCAGAAACTTCTGTAGCTGCTAGCTACTACAGTACTACTCCATTTTTGCTGTGATGAGAAAAATCTCAAGTTTATCCCCGAAAAGCGCTGTGATAAGAGAATTTTTTTATTTAATTCTTTTTTATTAATATTATAAAGTTAATCACGCGACAACTTCATATCCAATTCCAACTCCCGTGGCGTGGCCAAAATTGCCACGCAAGCTCTAGATCGTGCGCCGTGCCAACGTAGATGGCTTGCGTGGCCTCTGTCACGCCGTACGTAATGGTGTGACAATCTCTTATTATCACGCCATGAGACTTGCCATGACAGGGATGGTTTAAGTGTGTCTGTCGCTCCAGTTCCCATTTTTCTCTGTGTTTTCTTCGTCTACCCCACTGCATTGCCGGCTCCGCCTCTATCATTGCTAGCCGCTACTAAGGGTATTAGAGATAGAATATGAATTGTATTATTTCTTTCCTTATATACCTCGCTTTTCTTATCTGCATATGGCATATTCCCCGTGGTACCGCTCCACACATGCGGAACTACCGATTTCGCGGAGAGGAGAAGACCACCACTCGGGTGTCTCTCTGGAAAAAATGTCGTAGGAAAATCCGGAGCTTTTGAAATCCCGTAATACCGCGCAACACATGCCGGTACTTCCGCCTTCCGGTAGTACCGCTCACACAGAGCCGGTACTTTCGACGGCCGGACGAGCGGCTCACACAGAACCGCTCAGACCACTCGCATCCAATAGTACCACACAACACATGCTGGTACTTTCGATGCCGGTAGTACCACACACATAGAGCCAGTTCCGACCTCCGGTAGTACAGCTACACACACAACGGTAGTTCCGATTTTCCTGACAATTGCAGATATCTCAACAGATTTTACAAAACATATTTGCAAACTATAGTATCATGCACACAAGGATCAAACATGATTTCCAACAAGTTGCAAAACACATTTGCACACTTTTGAAATCACGGCACAAAGAATTGGTACATGGACTTCTCACATTCGCAAACCTAAGTCACATGCTACAAGAATTATATATAAGCTTAAACCATTTGCAAAGCACATTTGTAAATATAAGCCTCATATCACAAAGAATGGAAACATGGACTTCAAGCACCTGCAAAATATATTTGCAATGCATAGTCCTATATTGCAAGGATTCACCACATGAGCTTCAACTATTTACAAAATATAAGTCTCATGTCAAGATGAGCTAGAGCAAGTGAGATTGAGCTATCAACACATGATGAGACTAAAACTACTAGATATGATCTCTCTTAATAGTACGACAACCTATACTAGCAATCCAGTTTTCCAACAAAACACCAATACTAGTAAAAGACTAGGAATACATCCTTAGCCCTAGCTAGTCATATCTTTGCCTTAGGTTATTGTCTTGATATGCATCAACTCATTATGCATCCTTTTCTTAAACTTCATCAACGCATGATAGTCTTCACTTGACTTGATGATCAACACATGATCATTTCCTTTTGACATCCAACATATGATACCATCTTCCATCAAGGCTTGATGATCTTCAACGCATGAAGTCATCTCAAGTCATCCTCTTTTGTGGAACCTAACATATTCATCCAACTCATGAAAAATGTTAGTCCACAAAATAATTACCATCAATTACCAAACTTTACCATTAACACATAATGGAGAGACTAGATTCAACAATCTTCCCTTTTGGTAATTCATAACAATCCCAACAAATAGTGGGATAAAGATTGAATTTTGAGTATACAACATGTACACAACAGATGTATACTCTAAGATAAACTTTTTAAGTAAAGCTTACTTATCCGGTTGTCATTAATCATTCAACTATTAACACATAATGGAGAGGTTAAATGACAACCCGATCGCATATGTATATAAAAACTACATAAGATATATATACTCAAGAATGCATTTCAAAGTAAAGATCATAAACATGCATATTAAAGAAGATATGGATCAATATTTATGAATCCTCAAAATATAGAGAGAGTTCCTATAAATGTATGCATACAAGTGTGTATAAAGAAAACATATGCACATATTAAATTTGAACTATGTGTGGAGTTCAATCTATATTTTGTATCCAAGGAATACACTAATATATAAGTCCTGTTTGTTGAATAATTCAGTATATTCATGATGGTCGAAAGTCATAAGTCGTAGTTCATGACCAAAGTTGTAAAGTATTGTTATAGTCGTAGGTTTATTGTAGCGGTTGTAGAATATTGTAGCAGTCGTGAAGATATTGTATAGTCGTAGAGCTACTAGTCGTAGTCGTAGAGGCTGTGGTCGAGGAGTTCTTGTAACAATCGAAAGTGCTCGACACATGCCCAGTCCACGTGATAGCACGTTCTCCACTTTGTTAGCGTTGTGCGCGTCATGGTCTGGATCCGTGGGATCGTACAGGTAGTGGCGCGCAATATGGTGGCTTAATCACCAGAGTTAGACTAGTATTTTCTTTAAATAGCAGTCTATTATAACATAAAACACCGCCAGATTTTCAGCAGCACAAAAGCTTTTGTATTCTTGTTCTGTTCTTCTAACTTCGTATGTATTTGAGTGTGAGCTCAGCTCTTGTGTTTTTACTTTGTTCTTCTAACTTCGGGTGTGTTTGAGCGTGAGCTCAGACGTATGATCGGCCGAAGTTCGTGACCCTGTCCCTCCGGTCGGCGACGTTCAATGTAACGCCCCCATTTCTGGAGACGGTACGGAACTCCATAACCGTACAGAAATGAACAGTTATAAAGTTCGAAATAAAGCGATTATCACAACAGAACATACATACAATAAAGACTTCACTTTATTACAATATAAACATAAGATTAGTGTAGCAACGGTAGCAGACCCACAAACCACATATTTATACAAAATACAACCAGCGGCTCGGCGAGGCTAAGACCTAACACCAATCATCATCGGACATGATTGGCTCCTCCAGGCTCCTTCTTCCGAGCTCCTCTTGAATCCATTGACCTTCTGGTAAATTGTTTAGCAAGTCATGAGTACCACCGCACAAAGAAGCCACAAGGGTAATCCTTTCTTATTATATGCAAGGATATTCAAGGATGGGTATATAGGGTTTTATTACACTTGTGGATGCAGTTTATTTGCAAACAATCAAAAGTAAAACATTTGCTCCTTAAGATCAGGGGGTTTTCAATTATCAAAGCGTTCATCAATATCCATCTTAACATCAAAGATCTACTTATGCCTCATTGTTGGATTCACCCAATTAACACGACTTCATTAAGGAAGCACCACAGATTCGAATACCATTATCTTACTCTGCGAGTTTGCTTAACTTTACCCACACGATTCCTTAACCCTCATGACCGAGTTAAGAAAGCCGGTCGTTTATTGCTCGCTTCTTTATATAGACTCTACCGGTAGCATCGCTCGATCACGCCACATGTTCCTCCGAACCTCCCTGCCGTTTTAAGACAATACTACCATTGTTGGGTATCCGCAGCATACCCAACTCCCACAGCATCAGCACACCTCAGCCTGTAGAGGTTCAATCGAATTGAGCAGCTACTAAACCAGTGTTGACAAGTCAACTCCTGTGGTTTAAGCGATCACTATGTTCTTTACTTGGCACAAGGTTCTTGTCCTTACATTTTTCCACTGAGGCACCAACCACAACCTCTCTGAACTCCTAAGCTTCACCACCACCAAACCAAATGACCTCCATCCTAGGGTAAAGCGGAGGCCCAATCCAGTTAGCCCGGAGCCCCACCAGCCTCTCTACCCCAGGTCCAACCCTAGGGTTTGGTCGTGGGATGGAATCATCTATGTGAAGATCCCACATTGGACCCTCCCCCTAGTTTTCCCAAGGTGAAGCCGTGGGCCGATATCACATATGTGATGACTCCCCCACTCATGACTCCCCCCTTGGTTCTCCCAAGGTAAAGCCGTGGACCGATATCACCTAAGTGATGACTCTCCCACTCATGACTTTCCCCTTGGTTTTCCCAAGGCAAAGCCGTGGACCGATATCACTTAAGTGATGACTCTCCCACTCATGACTTTCCCCTTGGTGCTAGTTTTTCCAATCCTAATGGCCAGCAGCCAAAGTCACTTAGTAGTACAAAATGTCATGTGATATGATCTATTTATTCATAATGTAGTAATTCATAATTACTAAGGTTGTCAAGGTGAATATGGCCATCAAGTAAGACAAGGCGTTTATCAGTGGTAGGAGTAACTAGATATCATGTCATTCTAAACATTTTAGTTTAAGCAATTAACATTTTACAACTAACCATAATGCAATTATCATATTAAATACTGTAATTTCGTGGGATTCAATATGATCAAAAACTTATGACTTGCCTTGCTGATCTGGAAGCTCAACAATCTCGTACAATTGTGCAACAGGTTCTGGATCCGCAACTGCAACCTCAACGAACTCGGGAGCTAGCGTAAACACACATAAAATAACAATACAAGTCAAATTTTGATTCTAGCTAATTCAACGAATTAACATAATATAAATAAATGATAATGTATATCATCTTTTTAACGAAGTTTAAATATTATTGAAGTTCAATTTTCAACGAATAAGTGGTATTTAGATTTTTAAACAAAAAGCAATTATATTTTACTAAGCCTAAAGTCATATATTTAACTTTATAAAATTCTAGAATGCACAATTAAAGAAATAAAAGTCATTTCTGAATTTTAGAGATTTTTCTGGTCAAAGTGATGTGTTTTTATAATTTTTGGAATTTTCTAGAATTTTCTACAATTTTTAATGCGTTTTCTGAAATTCAAAATGCTGTGAACAGTGTTGGGCTCGGCCAGTGTGAGCAGTGCGGCCCGCCCACTCACTGCAGGCGGCGGCAGCGGCGGCGGCGGCCCATGGCCCACGAGCCACGTGCGTGGCGAGCCTCCAGCGCTCCGCACGCCGCGCGCCCGATGAGCGACACGCGCGAGGCGAAGCGGCGATGCGATCCGAGAACGCCGCTTCGGATGAGGCCGTTATGAAGGATCTACGGTTCGGTTTTAAACTGGGTTGGACGGCTCCGATAGACACGCACGGAGGGACGAGATAGAACCACGTCGCTCCCGTGAGTCGTCTTCTTCCTCGCGCCGTCTTCTTCCGGCCGAGAGCAGAGGGCGAGGCCCCGCGGTGGATCGGCGAAACCAGGGCATGCGGTGAAGATCGGCTTCAGCAGAAATGTAGAGGGGAAGCTCAAGATTATATTCCTCGATTTTGGGAACGACCAAGGTGGCTAGAGCGGGTTGGCGGCGACCGAGAGGAGAATGATCTCCACGGTGGCGCCATGGAGCTTGGATAGTGTTTGAACTATTTCAGCTGACTTTTCACCATCTAGGGACACTAGGAAGCTAAAGGTAGTGTCGGTGGAGCTCGGAAGAACCCCAAATGGCCGCAAGCCACGGTGAGGCCACAGAGGTCTGCGGCGGTCTCTGGTGCTAGGGCGATAGGTCATCGCCCAACCTCAGGCGAGCTTACCAACGTGATCAGGGGGTGACAAAGAGTGTTCTGGCAGAAGGAATTAGATTTTAATCGAATGAATCACCCAATTTGAATCTAGGGCTCACCGGCGCAGGGAGGAAGATTGCCGGCGATTGGGGCGAAGGGAGGCGAATCGGCTGCTACTGGAGGGGCGTGTGTGTGTCTGGAGCAGATACTACGCAGCTGAGAGGCTCCCCACTGAGTATATCGCGCTGGCCACGAGGAGGCGGTGCGGCTGAGTTTCTCCCACGCAGCGCGGCAAAGAGGAGGTTCGAGCGAAGGCAGAGAATGTGAGGGGAGTGGCAGAGGCTCGCAAGCTTGTGCAGGCTTGACCACAGAGAGAGAGAGACCGAGGAAGGCGCGAGAGAACGGGCGGTGTCCACGCCGGGCGCGTTGGACGACAGCAAGGCCCAAAGTGGAGCGAGAGGAGATGGCGGTGGTGGGGGCTGGTAGGTGGGATGGCGCGAACGCCCGGGCGGTGGTGGAGGTTCTCCCCCCCTGCGGATCGAGCTGGCGTCGCCGCTTGCTTGGCGCAGACGGAGGAGGCGCCATGAGAGCGAAGGCGCCAGGAGAGGCGAAGCGAAAGAGAGAAAAGGAAAGCGATTTTTTTGGAAATTTCCCAATTGGGTAAGAAATTCAAAAATCCAGAAAAATTCAAAATAATTTCTAAAAATTTGAAAATTCAGGGTTGTTTCAACCTACCCTCCTTAAAGAAATCTCGACCCCGAGATTTAACTGGTTTCAGAAAATAGATTTGGAAATTCCCGCTGTAAGTCCGATTCCTTTTCCCATGTAGTTTCTGTAGCGGTATGATTCTTCCACTGAACTCTACACAGTCTGACATTCTTGTTTCTGAGCTGACGTTCAGTTGTCTCGAGTATTTGTAAAGGTTCTTCTGAATATGTCAAATCTTCTTGAAGTTCAATCTCTTCCATTGGTCTGCTTTTACAGAGGTCGCCTTAAGCATTTCCTGAGTTGTGACACATGAAATACGTTGTGTACTCTGGCTAAATTGGGTGGTAACTGCACTTCATATGCTACTTCACCAATCCTCTTTGTAATTTGAAACGGACCCACATACCTGGGTGCTAACTTTCCTTTGACCTGAAATCTTTTGACAATCTTAAAAGGGGTGACTTTGAGATAAACAAAATCTCCCACTTCAAAACTCAAATCTTTTCTTCGAGTATCCGCATAGCTCTTCTGACGGTCTTTTGCAATCTTGTGTTTTCTCTGATGATCTTGACATGAGCTTCAGCATCTTGAACAATTTGAGGCCCGAGATATTGGCGTTCTCCAAACCTCATCCGGTTTAAAGGAGTCCGCATGCTTTGCCATATAGTGCTTCAAATGGTGCCATTTGTATACTAGCTTGATAGCTGTTGTTATACGAAAATTGCGCAAATGGCAAGCATGTATTCCAGGCTGCGCCATAAGTTATAGCACAAGCTCTCAACATATCTTCAAGTATTTGATTTACTCTTTCGATCGTCCTCCGATTGTGGATGATAAGCGATCGAAAGCTAAATCGATACCATTGCTTCATGCAATTTTTCCCGAATCTGAGGTAAATTGAGCACCTCTATCTGAAATAATTTTCTTGGGAATTCCATGATATATCACTATTCTTGTCAGATAAATCTCTGCCAATTTATCTTTTCCATAAGTTTGCTTGATAGGGATGAAATGAGCTACTTTTGTTAATTGATCAACAATGACCCAAATAGCATCATATCCTTCTTTTGTCTTGGGTAAACCAGTAATGAAATCCATCCCAATATTATCCCATTTCCATTCTGGTACTGGCAGTGGATGTAATAGACCAGAAGGCTTTTGATGGTCTATCTTCACTTGTCGGCATACATCACATTTGATCACATATTCAGCTATCTCTTTCTTCATATTGTTCCACCAGAATTTCTTTTTCATTTCATTATACATCTTGGTGCTTCCAGGATGTATAGAGAAATGCGAAGCATGACCTTCTCTCAAAATCAATTCTTTTAATTCCTTGTTGTCAGGTATACAATAACGACCTTTAAAGGTTAAAATTCCTTGTTTATCTTCAATGAATTCAGTCGAACCTTTTTCTTGACTATTCTTTTTAAGCTGTTGTGTTGCTTCGTCTTCATCTTGTGCAGCCTTGATTTGGTCTGTCAAGGTTAGTTGAATTTCAAGTGCTGCCAACATACCCTGGTCGAATACTGTTAGGTTTAGCTTCTGCATTGCTGCCACCAACTGTATCGGTTGATCAACATCACTGATCATGCCAGAATATGGTCTTCTGCTTAATGCATCTGCTACCACATTTGCTTTGCCCGGATGATACTGAAGGTCAATATCAAAATCTTTGATTAATTCTATCCATCTTCGTTGTCTCAGATTCAAATCTGGTTGAGTGAAAATATATTTCAGACTTTGATGGTCTGAAAATATTTCACAGTGATTCCCCAATAAATAGTGCCTCCATATCTTCAAAGCATGAACTACAGCTGCTAACTCCAGGTCATGTGTGGGATAATTTTCTTCATGTGGTCGTAGCTGTCTTGAAGCATAAGCTACTACTTTTCCATCTTGCATTAGGACACCTCCCATTCCATGTTTTGATGCGTCACAATAAATCTGAAAATCTTTCTCTGGATCTGGTAATATCAAAACTGGGGTTGTTGTTAACTTCGTCTTCAACATCTGAAAACCTTCTTCACATTTTTCTGTCCATTCAAAGGGTCTACCTTTCTTGAGTAACTGAGTAAGTGGACGAGCAATTTTAGAGAACCCTTCTATGAATCGGCGATAATAGCCTGCCAATCCAAGAAAGCTTCTCACTTCTGTGACAGTTTGTGGTTGCTTCCATTCCATCACAGTCTTGATCTTCTCAGGATCCACTTTGACTCCTTCTTGATTAATCCTGTGTCCTAAAAATGCAACTTCCTTCATCCAGAAGTCACATTTACTGAACTTTGCATATAATTGATGTTCTCTTAGCTTGGTCAAGGCGATATGCAAATGTTCTTTATGTTCCTCTTCACTTTTAGAATAGATCAATATGTCGTCTATGAAGATTATCACAAAATGATCCAACTGTTCCATATACACCAGATTCATAAGACTCATGAAATATGTTGGTGCATTGGTCAGGCCAAAAGGTACCATCAGAACTCGCATAGTCCATACCTCGTGGTGAATGCAGTTTTCTCTCGATCTTGCTTTCGGATTTTCAATTGATGATAACCCGATCGCAGATCGATTTTTGAAAACACCTTTGCTCCCTTGAGCTGATCAAACAGATCATCAATTCTCGGCAGTGGATACTTATTCTTAATAGTGACTGCATTTAATCCTCTATAGTCAACACACATTCTCGAGCTTCCATCTTTCTTCTTGACAAACAAAAGCGGTGTCGACCATGGTGATACATCGACGAATGAATTCTTTTTCTTGCAAGTCATCCGCTTGTTTTTTAACTCCTTCACTCACTTGCGACATTACATCTTGGTGTTTGGTAACAGGTTGTGTGCCAGGTACCAACTCTATTGCCAATTCTACTTGCCTATCAGGAGGTCTACCAGGTAGTTCTTCAGGAAACACATCTAAGTATTCTTGTACCTCGGTACTTGTATGGCTTCACTTGTTATTGCCTTGTGTACATCCCTTTTACCTTATGAATCGACTATGATCGGTATGTACTATTCTTTTTCGGTTTTCGAGTTGATCAGGTTACGCTTTTGCTTCACGTCTACTATGGCTTTATTTCTAGTAAGCCAATTCATTCCCAAAATAACTTCCGTTTCTCCATGTCCAACAATATGATTAGCTTTAAATTCTAATCCATGGATCTCTATAGTAACATCACTACATCCAAATCGGGATTCCATTTTATTTCCAGGTGTTTGGATGGCATAATATTTTTGCAAAGCAACCATGGGCATTTGATTTCTTGAAGCAAAATCCATGGACATAAAGGAATGCGTAGCACCAGAGTCAAATAAAATTAATGCAGCTTTGAATTGAGGAAACATACCTACAATAACATCATTTGCTCCGGTGACATCCTCTACCGATACATAATTAATTCTCCCTTGGAATATCTGATTTGCCACTCCTTTGCCTTTCCCGACGTGATTATTTGAAGAACCAGCAGGCAACATAACAGTGGTTCCTATTGGCAATGAAGATCTGGTCTGGATAACTGTAGCCTTGGCATCTTGTGATTGATTTCCAGCTTGAATCTTAGCCACCTCAGCAGGTAGATGCTTCTTTGGACATGAATCCCTAAAGTGTCCCACTTGTCCACAATGATAACAACTTTTCTTTTGTGGGCAATTGATTTGATAGTGGTTTCCTCCACAAGTAAAGCATTTCACTGCCTGTAACTGTCCCCTATTACCCTGTTGGGAAGCATTGAACTGTTTCTTGGGTACAAGCATCACCTGACGACTGGATGATTGCCTATTCTGACTGGGTATAAAGGTTTTCTGTCTTTGTGGGTTAGGTGACGGAACTGATGGCCGCTGCATGGCCTTTCTCTTTTTGGACTCCTCCATTTCACCTCTAGCCTCTTCAGAAGTAACCAAGCAATCAATCATATCAGATAGATCCTTAAACCTTGTAGCTGATATATGAAATTTCATGGACTTCTGCAATCCTTCTCTGAATTTTTCCATCTTCTTCTCTTCACTCTTCACATCTTCAGGAGCATATCTTGATAATTGATTGAATTGATGCAAGTATTCCATTACTGTCTTTCCCCCTTGCCTAAGTGCCAGAAATTCTCGGCGCTTAGCTTGCATAACTCCAGAAGGAACATGAACTTGTCGAAAAGTTTCTTCAAAGTCCTTCCAGGTTATCTCTTGTTCTGCATGCATAGTCTGATAATTTATCCACCAAGTGGCAGCTTGCCCTTGGAGTTGATGGGTAGCATACAAAACCTTTTCTTTATCATCACATTGCACTGTGTTCAACTTTCTTTCTATATCCTTTAACCAATCTTCAGCTGCTAAGGGATCCGAAGAAGTCGAGAACACCGGAGGTCTAGTCTTTTGGAAATCATTCCATCTAGACGTTATTGGTGTTCCTGCTGCTGTCACTCCTAGGGGACCACCTGGAGTACCGACTCGCATCATCATTTGTTCCAACATTTTTGACTGTTGTTCCAACATTTTAGTTTGATTCATTTCTGCCTGATGACGGTTTTGTTCTATCATGGCCAGAATATTTGCAATTGCATTTTGATTGGTTGGGGCTTCTTCAGGCCCAGCTGGTTGATTACCAGGATTAGGTTCCATTCCTGCCATTGTACTTCTGCATTTGGGAAAAATTGATGTTACCTTTTACAGCGGTTTTCTTTTTACACACTTTCAAACAGACAAGAAAATTTTTGAACTTTTAAACCATTATGGGACAATTTTAAGCAGGAATTAAATTAAGCAGGTAAAAACATTTTAGGCATAACAAAGCAAAGCTTATATTGACATACAAGCTGCAACCAAGGTAACCATACCTTACATAATTTACAAACAGAAAATACACTACCAAGCGTTCGTATTGTTAGACCACTACACAGCCAAAAGTCCTGCACTAGCACTAACTAGTCTATTTACACTGTCCAAAAGTAAGCCTCTACTCTAGCTGTCAGGGCTCAGACTACTCTCTACACTGCCCTCACCATCCGCTGGATGGTGGCCTACTGGCAGTGTACCAAACTCTCTCGGCAGGATCCTCCTCGTCCTCTGTACCCTCAGCTGGAGCCTTCCCCCTATCATCACCAGCTACCGGTGGTGCTGAAGGAGGAGCAGGACTAAACAGCTGACGATACTCCACAGTAGTGAGGCGCCGTCGAACTCGAGGAGAAGAAGGACCGGCTAGCTCTCCAGTGATAGGGCGTCGTCGGCGTCGTGAAGTAAAAGGACCCTCGGCACCGGCACCTCGGAACCAAAGTGCCTCGTGCTCCACAAAGAACAGGGATCTCAGTACGACACAGACGTCGTCCTCTGGAACGTCCGGAGACTCACCACAGGCGGACAGCTCTCCTGTCTCCACCATATCTCTACGGTGGATCTCCTGCTGTAGGGCTCGGAGCTCGCCCCTGGCCTGGCAGAGCTGCTGACGCAGCTCCTGTGACTCCCTGATGGCCCTGTGGTATATCACCTCCTGCTGGACTATGTACCGGGAAGCAACCCCCAGACGTACATCGTCCCCTGGACACGGCTCTGGCGTGACGTACCCTCCATACTGGCGGACTCTGCGGGCACCGGTCGTAAAGAGTCTCGAGAACTCGGCGTCGTAACGCCTCAAGTGCAACACGGCGCCTCTCTGCGCGCCCCGCATCAAGGCCCCACTCCAAAGCTCTCCGGCCCACGAACCTCCTCTCCCTGTCTGGACGGACAGGCAAAGGAGTCAGGCCTACACTGGCCCTCCACTCGCGACTCCCATCAGCTAACTGATGAGTCACGGCGTGGAACACAGGACGGTGCCAAGCTGTCGCTCCTAGGAACTGCTGCATCTCCCAGAGTAGGCGCGGCCATCCAGCCACCTGCTCAGGGCTCGAATGGATAATATGGACCATCTGTTTAACAAAGAAAAGTTTACTGTTAGATACAATTTAACATAAACACTTGCAAAGAGCAAAAACTTAAGCTTAATACAATTTAAAATGACATAGCGAGACTTAAGAAAAGACAACAAGATATCTTATATTTTATGTAAATTCTTTTACCTTTTTAACTTAAGTTTTGCCACAAAATAGCCCTTAAACTTATCCTTAGGTCTCGTCCTACAGTCAAACATGCTCGCTCGATACCACTTTGTAACGCCCCATTTCGGAGCAGTGCGGAACTCCATAACCGCATGTAAATGAACAGTTATAAAGTTCGAAATAAAGCGATTATCACAACAGAACATACATACAATAAAGACTTCACTTTATTACAATATAAACATAAGATTAGTGTAGCAACGGGCGCGCAGACCCACAAACCACATATTTATACAAAATACAACCAGGCGGCCTGAGCGAGGCTAAGACCTAACACCAATCATCATCGGACATGATTGGCTCCTCCAGGGCTCCTTCTTCCGCAGGTTCCTCTTGAATCCATTGACCTTCTGGTAAATTGTTTAGCAAGTCATGAGTACCACTGTACCCAGCAAGCCACAAGGGTAATCCTTTCTTATTATATGCAAGGATATTCAAGGATGGGTATATAGGGTTTTATTACACTTGTGGATGCAGTTTATTTGCAAACAATCAAAAGTAAAACATTTGCTCCTTAAGATCAGGGGGTTTTCAATTATCAAAGCGTTCATCAATATCCATCTTAACATCAAAGATCTACTTATGCCTCATTGTTGGATTCACCCAATTAACACAGCTTCATTAACCGGAAGCACGGCGTATTCGAATACCATTATCTTACTCTGCAGAGTTTGCTTAACTTTACCCACACGATTCCTTAACCCTCATGACTGAGTTAAGAAAGCGGTCGTTTATTGCGCCGCTTCTTTATATAGACTCTACCTGGTAGCATCGCTCAGTCACGGCCACATGTTCCTCCCGAACCTCCCCTGCCGTTTTAAGACAATACTACCATTGTTGGGTATCCGCAGCATACCCAACTCCCACAAGATCGACACCTCACTGTAGAGGTTCAATCGAATTGAGCGACTACTAAACCGGTGTTGACAAGTCAACTCACGTGGTTTAAGCGATCACTATGTTCTTTACTTGGCACAAGGTTCTTGTCCTTACATTTTTCCACCGAGGCACCAACCACAACCTTTTGAACTCCTAAGCTTCACCACCACCAAACCAAACGACCTCCATCCTAGGGTAGCGGTAGGCCCAATCCGGTTAGCCGGAGCCCCACCACCTCTCTACCCTGTGTCCAACCCTAGGGTTTGGTCGTGGGATGGAATCATCTATGTGAAGATCCCACATTCAGACCCTCCCCCTAGTTTTCCCAAGGTGAAGCCGTGGGCCGATATCACATATGTGATGACTCCCCCACTCATGACTCCCCCCTTGGTTCTCCCAAGGTAAAGCCGTGGACCGATATCACCTAAGTGATGACTCTCCCACTCATGACTTTCCCCTTGGTTTTTCCAAGGCAAAGCCGTGGACCGATATCACTTAAGTGATGACTCTCCCACTCATGACTTTCCCCTTGGTGCTAGTTTTTCCAATCCTAATGGCCGTGACCAAAGTCACTTAGTAGTACAAAATGTCATGTGATATGATCTATTTATTCATAATGTAGTAATTCATAATTACTAAGGTTGTCAAGGTGAATATGGCCATCAAGTAAGACAAGGCGTTTATCAGTGGTAGGAGTAACTAGATATCATGTCATTCTAAACATTTTAGTTTAAGCAATTAACATTTTACAACTAACCATAATGCAATTATCATATTAAATACTGTAATTTCGTGGGATTCAATATGATCAAAAACTTATGACTTGCCTTGCTGATCTGGAAGCTCAACAATCTCGTACAATTGTGCAACAGGTTCTGGATCCGCAACTGCAACCTCAACGAACTCGGGAGCTAGCGTAAACACACATAAAATAACAATACAAGTCAAATTTTGATTCTAGCTAATTCAACGAATTAACATAATATAAATAAATGATAATGTATATCATCTTTTAAAGAAGTTTAAATATTATTGAAGTTCAATTTTCGTAAAATAAGTGGTATTTAGATTTTTAAACAAAAAGCAATTATATTTTACTAAGCCTAAAGTCATATATTTAACTTTATAAAATTCTAGAATGCACAATTAAAGAAATAAAAGTCATTTCTGAATTTTAGAGATTTTTCTGGTCAAAGTGATGTGTTTTTATAATTTTTGGAATTTTCTAGAATTTTCTACAATTTTAATATTTTCGAAATTCAAAATCATTGTGAACAAGTGTTGGGCTCGGCCTAGAGGAACAAGGCGGCTGGCCCACTCACACACAAAGAACGGCGGCGGCCGGCGGCCCATGGCCCACGAGCGCGCGTGGCGAAGCCCGCGCGCCGGCGAGCGCCCGATCCTCGATGAGCGACACGCCCGCGCGAGGCTAACGGCGGCGATTCCGAGAACGCCAGCGTTCGGATGAGGCCGTTATGAAGGATCTACGGTTCGGTTTTAAATGGGTTGGACGGCTCGATAGACACGCACGGAGGGCGCGAGATAGAACCACGTCGCTCCCGTGAGTCGTCTTCTTCCTCCCGCCACTCTTCCTACGAGAGAGAGGCGAGGCCCGCGGTGGATCGGCGAAACTAGGGCATGCGGTGAAGATCAACACAGAGAAATGTAGAGGGAAGCTCAAGATTATATTCCTCGATTTTGGGAACGACCAAGGTGGCTAGAGCGGGTTGGCGGCGACCGAGAGGAGAATGATCTCCACGGTGGCGCCATGGAGCTTGGATAGTGTTTGAACTATTTCAGCTGACTTTTCACCATCTAGGGGACACTAGGAAGCTAAAGGTAGCAACGGTGGAGCTCGGGAAGAACCCCACCGAGCTGGCCACGGTGAGGCCACAGAGGTCTGCGGCGGTCTCTGGTGCTAGGGCGATAGGTCATCGCCCAACCTCAGGCGAGCTTACCAACGTGATCAGGGGGTGACAAAGAGTGTTCTGGCAGAAGGAATTAGATTTTAATCGAATGAATCACCCAATTTGAATCTAGGGCTCACCGGCGCAGGGAGGAAGATTGCCGGCGATTGGGGCGAAGGGAGGCGAATCATCGCCATCGGAGGGGCGTGTGTGTCTGGAGCAGATACTACGCAGCTGAGAGGCTTCCCACTGAGTATATCGCGCTGGCCACGAGGAGGCGGTGCGGCTGAGTTTCTCCCACGCAGCGCGGCAAAGAGGAGGTTCGAGCGAAGGCAGAGAATGTGAGGGGGAGCTGGCAGAGGCTCTGGCAAGCTTGTACGGGCTTGACCACAGAGAGAGAGAGACCGAGGGAAGGCGCGAGAGAACGGAACGGTGTCCACGCCGGTGCGGCGTGCGGGACGGCGCGCGGCCCAAAGTGGAGCAGAGGAGATGGCGGCTGACTGGTGGGCCTGGTAGGTGGGATGGCGCGAACGCCCGGGCGGTGGTGGAGGTTCTCCCCCCCTGCGGATCGAGCTGGCGTCGCCGCTGCTTCGCGAAGGCGCACGGAGGAGGCGCGCGAGAGCGAAGGCGCCAGGGAGAGGCGAAGGCGGAAAGAGAGAAAAGGAAAGCGATTTTTTTGAAATTTCCAATTGGGTAAGAAATTCAAAAATCCAGAAAAATTCAAAATAATTTCTAAAAATTTGAAAATTCAGGGTTGTTTCAACCTACCCTCCTTAAAGAAATCTCGACCCGAGATTTAACTGTTTCGAAAATAGATTTGGAAATTCATTGTAAGTCTGATTCCTTTTCCCATGTAGTTTCTGTAGCGGTATGATTCTTCCACTGAACTCTACGATCGACATTCTTGTTTCTGAGCTGACGTTCAGTTGTCTCGAGTATTTGTAAAGGTTCTTCTGAATATGTCAAATCTTCTTGAAGTTCAATCTCTTCCATTGGTACTGTTTCTGTAGGCTGCCTTAAGCATTTCCTGAGTTGTGACACATGAAATACGTTGTGTACTCTGGCTAAATTGGGTGGTAACTGCACTTCATATGCTACTTCACCAATCCTCTTTGTAATTTGAAACGGACCCACATACCTAGGTGCTAACTTTCCTTTGACCGAAATCTTTGACAATCTTAAAAGGGTGACTTTGAGATAAACAAAATCTCCCACTTCAAAACTCAAATCTTTTCTTCGAGTATCCCATAGCTCTTCGACGGTCTTTTGCAATCTTCGTGTTTTCTCGATGATCTTGACATGAGCTTCAGCATCTTGAACAATTTGAGGCCCGAGATACTGGCGTTCTCCAGCCTCAGTCCAGTTTAAAGGAGTTCTGCATGCTTTGCCATATAGTGCTTCAAATGGTGCCATCTGTATACTAGCTTGATAGTCGTTGTTATACTGAAAATTGCGTAAATGGCAAGCATGTATTCAGTGCGCCATAAGTTATAGCACAAGCTCTCAACATATCTTCAAGTATTTGATTTACTCTTCGATCGTCCTCCGATCAGTGGATGATAAGCTGATCGAAAGCTAAATCAATACCATTGCTTCATGCAATTTTTCCCGAATCTGAGGTAAATTGAGCACCTCTATCGAAATAATTTTCTTGGGAATTCCATGATATATCACTATTCTTGTCAGATAAATCTCTGCCAATTTATCTTTTCCATAAGTTTGCTTGATAGGGATGAAATGAGCTACTTTTGTTAATTGATCAACAATGACCCAAATAGCATCATATCCTTCTTTTGTCTTGGGTAAACCAAGAATGAAATCCATCCCAATATTATCCCATTTCCATTCTGCATCTTGGCGGTGGATGTAATAGACCAGAAGGCTTTTGATGGTCTATCTTCACTTGTCGGCATACATCACATTTGATCACATATTCAGCTATCTCTTTCTTCATATTGTTCCACCAGAATTTCTTTTTCATTTCATTATACATCTTGGTGCTTCCAGGATGTATAGAGAAGTGCGAAGCATGACCTTCTCTCAGAATCAATTCTTTTAATTCCTTGTTGTCAGGTATACAATAACGACCTTTAAAGGTTAAAATTCCTTGTTTATCTTCAATGAATTCAGTCGAACCTTTTTCTTGACTATTCTTTTTAAGCTGTTGTGTTGCTTCGTCTTCATCTTGTGCAGCCTTGATTTCGTCTTCGTCTTCAACCTAACATATTCATCCAACTCATGAAAAATGTTAGTCCACGAAACAATTGACATCAATTACCAAACTTTACCATTAACACATAATGAAGAGACTAGATTCAACAATCTTTCCTTTTTGGTAATTCATGACGATCCCAACAAATAGTGGGATAGAGATTGAATTTTGAGTATACAACATGTACACAACAGATGTATACTCTAAGATAAGCTTTTTAAGCAAAGCTTACTTCTCCGGTTGTCATTAATCATTCAACCATTAACACATAATGGAGAGGTTAAATGACAACCCAATTGCACATGTATATAAAAACTACACAATCTATATATACTCAAGAATATATTTCAAAGTAAAGATCATAAACATGTATATTAAAGAAGACATGGATCAATACTTATGAATCTTCAAAATATAGAGAGAGCTCCTCATAAACGTATGCATACAAGTGTGTATAAAGAAAACATATGCACATATTCAATTTGAACTATGTGTGGAGTTCAATCTATATTTTGGATCCAAAGAATACACTAATATATAAGTCCTGTTTGTTGAATAATTCAGTATATTCATGATGGTCGAAAGTCATAAGTCGTAGTTCATGACCGAAGTTGTAAAGTATTGTTATAGTCGTAGGTTTATTGTAGCGGTTGTAGAATATTGTAGCAGTAGTGAAGATAATGTGTAGTCGTAGAGCTACTAGTCGTAGTCGTAGCGGCTGTGGTCGAGGAGTTATTGTAACAATCGAAAGTGCTCGACACATGCCCAGTCCACGTGATAGCACGTTCTCCACTTTGTTAGCGTTGTGCGCGTCATGGTCTGAATCCGTGGGATCGTACAGGTAGTGGCGCGCAATATGGTGGCTTAATCACCAGAGTTAGACTAGTATTTTCTTTAAATAGCAGTCTATTATAACATAAAACGCTGTCAGATTTTTAGCAGCACAAAAGCTTTTGTATTCTTGTTCTGTTCTTCTAACTTCGTATGTATTTGAGTGTGAGCTCAGCTCTTGTGTTCTTACTCTGTTCTTCTAACTTCGAGTGTGTTTGAGCGTGAGCTCAGATGTATGATCGGCCGAAGTTCGTGACCCTGTCCCTCCGGTCGGCGACGTTCAATTTTCAAATCTTCTGTCTAGATGTCTTTGCTTGAGAGAATGCTAAAGCACCATTGCTTTCACCAACAAAAGGTGTAATCTTTACTCTTTAGGGCTGTATTTTAATTTCTCGCAAAGGAGTGTAATCTTCAAGACTCATTTATTTGTGCCGACCGACTCACAACAGCAGTGGCGGGCGTCGATATGGAGGGGAGCGAGCCGAAGTTGGCAACGCCGGCCTTGGGCGACCTCCATGGCGGGGCATTGAGGCGACGTCGATCGCAGTGACCACATCTACTGCCGCGGAGCATGGAGCAGCTCGATTGGGGGGGAAGTGCATGCAGGTCGACGACGACAGCGGCGAGGTGTTGGCCATGGCTTGGGGACAGCCTGAGAAACCCACCAGCGGGCAGCGGCGTTGGACTAGAGCATGAGGTGGTAGATAGATGCCACACCAATGCATTCTCTCGGAGCTTACGGCTTATGCCTTTTTTAAATAAATAATAAGGCGATTTTTTTAGCTATTTTAAATCAGTTTATTAGAATAATCTTTTGAAACGATTTATTAGTTTATCGATATTTGATACATTCATATAAATACTTATAATAAGATCAAAAACTAAGTTGCAGTAAAAAAACTCACCCTTAATTGCCGAGCGGCGGCCACCCGCTCCCGAGCAATTAGCATCCTATATATGATTTGGTTGGTGCTAGCAATTAGTTGTTGACTCAAAAACTGTTCTTCTTTCGTCACAAAATATACTACTAATGTTTGACAAACACATACTCTATTCGGTGTTCGTCCAATTAGGACTACTTTGGACGCAGCTGGACTAACATGCCCATGTTATTGGCAGCTACAGATATACTATGTATTGGCCCCATTTAAGTGTCTATACAACATTCGACTATTTTTGGAGGAAAAAATAGTCAGATTTTAGGACGTTGGATAGTGATCCAACGCTCCAGATCGTTTTTTTGGAGGGGGTGCTTATATGAGATTTTTTTTGGAGGGGGTGCTTATATAATTAGATCCGTTAGATAGAGATCCAACGCCTCTAGATCATCTGACTGTTTTTTCTTTGAAAAACAGTCGAATGTTCTATACCATTTCTCTTTAATCTATCCCTGCCTTATTTTAATCTCCAAGATTGATGCATGCACATAGACACAAGAAACACTTGTCCAAGTCAGATATCCAATTATATTGATGATAAAGTGATCAACCAAGTGACCCAAACACTTGTATAACTACAGCTAGATTGTGATGGGAGGCAAGACGCCGTGTGCTGTTCTTAATGTAAAAGCCTCTTAGGTACGTACACAATCAACCTCACGTAACCAAAAATGAATGATACAGATCAAGATTAATCAGGAGTTGTTCATAGCAAGAATGCGATGATGGTTGCATGACAAACTATATACACGTAGACGCCAAATATATTCCGGATGGAGACTAATTTATTCAGCTAAAAATTTGGACGAATTACTCACCAACCGGTTGATACGACTTTCTCGGCGTATCTATAGCTAGATAATGCAAGTACTTACAGAGCTAATCGCTCCAAAGTTAGATAATGATCTGTCGACCATTGGGCACGTACTCTAATCGCTCCAAAGTTAGATTCTCACTAACTGCGTGTTGGTAGGTTATTCGTGTGGGTTACCATCAAGATTTCTGTCACTTATTCGTAACCTTTGAGCCGTGAAACTTAATACGACTATACTTTCATTGGATTTTATAAATATATTATAATATAAATTAGCGGACAAAGCTGCATTTAGAGACACTATCGATGTACAAAACGACATGTATTTATGACCGGAGAAAGTATTTTCTTAGCGTGGAGAGGAGAGGAGACATGATACATCAACCATTGGTCATGTTCTTTTGGGCCACGGTCGATAGTTTTTTACTATATATGACTTAATGGTTTTATCTATGTTTTTCAAGACGATAGCGGACGGCGGAGACGTCGATGTGAATGACGCATACAATTTTGATCTTAGGAAGTCGTCTGAAAATTTTGCTTTAAGAAGCTATCCTATTTATTTTAATTTTTAGGTGAACTAAAATCTCTAACACCCAAAAGAACAAGGCCATTGTATTTCATGTGATCTCTGCATAGTTTATTTCGCAATCTCACAGATTGATTGATTAATCCACCCTCTCTCTATCTCTAAGAAAAGAGATTGATTTGATTAATCCTGTTCCCGGGGCAGTTTAGCTAACCGCACGATTAATTGTACGTGGCCCTGTCGGTGCAGCTGCCATGACATATCAACTTGGCGTGGCTAGTTCGGTTAAGCTCACTCAGGAACATGCAACATTCTATCAGCTTGTCTATAAATATATGTTATATAGAATTTTAAATGATATAGCAAAGAGAAAAAAATATTATCAACTATTTAACATGTGAATACTATATATACCATTATATAGATAACTTATTAATTATATAAAACTATTACAGACAACTATATAGATAACTATTGTATAAGTTATCTTTAGTTTTACATATAAATGATATAAGTATATATTACAGATAATCATCATCTATACCGCTGTACATTCCTTCACAAGTTACTAAACAATTGCATGGCGATGGACACTACGCAACTGTATCCGTTCATGGATTTTTGGATAGATTTGTCGTGCTACGCTACGTTGCGGTACATCTAGATCCGTCAGGGCAAGATATGTAATGGGTAGAGGAATCTTGAACGAATCGATATTACCCATGTTATGTTAATGATGGCTTGAGGTATTTGTCGAGATAGTATTTTGACGCGGCAAGGCGGGGTTTTGATGCTGTGGGTGCGGGACAGGACGTGAGAGTAGTATTATTTTCGCCGACTTAGGCTAATGGCGACCGTGTCGTGTGGAATTAATAGCCCAAGTAATGCTTCCTTTTCTTCAGCTTCGCGAGATTGGCCGCGCTGTTTTGGCTTCAGTTTCTAGCTTCTAGCTTCTGATTTATTATTTACTATTTATAAATTTATGTTGTCCGTGATGAGCTAGCATATTTTTTTATTTTTTTAAATTTAATTACGTCAAATAAGTCACCTTCAGTTACGGTAAAATTTCAACCGCTACAATGCAATTTCAGTCATAAGTCACAGCTTTTCAGCCCAACGGTCTGCATTAAGGTGGTGTTCATTATGGCTTATTTTTGGTGGCTTATGGCTGAAAAGCATCAGTATGGTGGTGAAAAAACATCATGGTGACAGAGGCTTATTTAACATAATTAAATTTAAAAAATTAAAAATATAAAAAATATGTTAGCCCATCACAGACAACGCAAACGAATACAGGAAAAAAAAGAACCGGCAAAAAACTCAAAAAAAATCAAAAGTTCAGAAAAAGACAAAATTATGAATAGTGAAAAATAAGCTGAAACTGAAGCCGAAACGAGCGGGGCCTAAATATGTCCCGTCCATATTCCAACTCCTGCTGTGCCTATTGTGAATTTAATGCCCCGTCCATATTCCAACTCCTGCTGTGCCTACTGTGAAGTGAAAGCGTTGTAAGACTAATCTCACTTTAACACAGGGTTTAGAATGCTAATTAACTATAAGGATACACACGTGTTACAGTGAGAATTTGTAGAAATCAATTTTTTAATTGTAATATTTGAACAAATCAGGATGAAATATAGTAGAGATTAAAAAAATTAGAAGACAACGTAAATAAATGAACATCTATAGCACACAATTTCCATCTAAAGGTTGTGGACAATGTAAGTGATATGACTGCATAAGAGAATAGAGAAATATCATTAATTATAGTTAGCGGGAATTCCTTGTTTAATATATATAGACCTCAGTTTGACAAATAATGAAAAGTTGTAACTGTACTCGTCGTGCTTTTTATTACTAGTAGGATTTGGACTTTGATTACTGGGCTGTCATTTTAACAAGGACCGGCCCAAACCACGATATTAACCGGCCGTATCCAAAGAGGCCAACTGCCAAAGCTTCTCCCGCCATGGAAGGCCCAGTAAAGGACAAAGTCCAACGCACGAAGCATCTCTCAATTGAGCCCGTAAAGCCTAAAATAGCAGCCCAGTGTGGCCCACTACTAGTTGTTTTCGCCTGGCCCACATTCCGACACCCAACCAAGCCCACGCTTGCCTAGTCTCCGCCGCCGCCGCCGCCTAGCAGCGCAACCGCACGACACCACACCCGCAGGTGCAGATCTCAGAGAGAGAGAGAGAGAGGTGGAAAATGGCGGGGAGGCTGACCGCGGTGGGCTCCCGCGTCCTGGGCTGCCAAGGCGCCGCCGCACGAGCCGCGGCCTCCGCGCTCCGGCACCGCGCTGGCATGGGCCTCCCCGTCGGCAGGCACATCGTCCCCGACCAGCCCGTAAGGCCGCATCACCTTCCTCACCCAAACCCGTAAATCTCCTCTCCTCATGTGACCTCCATCTCTAATTGATTCTATTGGGATTTGGGATTTTGGGGTCGCAGCTCCCCGTGAACGACGAGCTGGTGTGGGACAACGGCACGCCTTTCCCGGAGCCCTGCGTCGACCGCCTCGCCCCGCACATCGGCAAGGTCTGATGATCCAAACCTCATACTGCACATGATGCCACATCCATCCATTACATTTGCATTGCATCATAGGCGTCTGAATTGGTTTGATTTGATGTGGTTTGGTGGTGGTGTTTGTTTGTTGGTCAGTACGAGGCGCTGGCTTGGCTGTGTGGAGGTCTGGGCTTCTTCACTGCTCTCGGCGTGGCCGCCGCTGTGAACGACAAGGCCTCCAAGGTGCCCTATGTGAGTGTCCAATGCTATTGCTCTGCCTCCTACTGTATTGTGGATTTCCAGTGTTGATTGTGCTACGGAGACCAACCCTTGTAGTGTAGCTCTGTTTGGGCTATGATATGTTTGAAACTTGCCTTATGTGGTTGTTCTAAAGTTAGAAGATATAATTCCTCCAAGTTCCGTTGCAAAAAAAAAAAAGATGTTGCTTTAAGGTTATATAAACGTTGGGTCACTGAGAGAGGTTGCGGTAGACTATAGGCTAAAGTTGTAATTGCTATGAAATCGAAGTAAGCTTTGCACGAATTAGCCCAAATAAAAACCAAAAACACATTCCAACCCATGTCAATGGATTAACTAAAATTACAGTACATTTTGAAGATTTTTTTGTTTTGTACTTGCACCTATGGGGTGTTTAGTTGGAGCTGATGGCTTTTGGCCGAAGCTTTCGCCTTTTGGGTCAAATGCGGGAAGAAGTAACTTTTGGAAGACACGGATGCAGAGGAGGCGATAGAGGCCGGCCGGTGGTTTTTGGAAACGGCTTAGAGAAGCCGCTTTTGGAAGCCGAGGTATTCAAATCGGCTTCCAGCTTCTCCAAGCATAAGCCAGAAGCCAAAGCCGATTTGAACACCCCCTCTATGCTCCTGCTCCTAGATGGGGAAGGAATCCTGTAGTCTCATGAACATCACACCTACTTTCCTTTCTGGGTTATTGGTTGCATTTTTTTTCTAGTTGTCTACTGCACAATTTTATATTGCTCTTAGTTGACAGTTTACAGAGTCAGCAAAAGAAACGTGTAATTGGGAAATTGGTTACTGGAATTGAGATAATTGATCTCAATTTGCGCAAATATGACACATGTTTTTTGAAAGAAACCAAAGAATGATCCATGTGATAAACAATTATTGAGGACCTTGTTGATTTCAGAGGTATCAATGATGGGTTGATGGCATTCTTTGTGGACATTTTCAAACTAAATGCGATGAATCATCTAATTGAATAGTTATAAATCCAAGTTTTATTTGCCATTCACTCTGTAGCAGCAGTTGTTTTATGACTTCAACTGCTGGCTTGTAATGCTCTATACCATTTAAATTACCTCTAGGTCAGACCCTGTATATTTGTGTTGAGCCTGTTCTGACTTCTAACTCCGATCCAACATAACCTTATTTGTACTTTCCCCAAATGTGGTGGCTTGGACTCCATTACTGGACGAATAGCAGTGATTTTTTTGTCCAAATGATCTGTATATTCTGATAACTGTGAAGTTTACCACCATATGCTTTGTGGCGATGGTTTGAATTAAACCATGGGAGGAATATAGTAGTAAGTTGAGCATGGCCTGTGTTGAACCCTTCAATCCCTGACCTGTAATGTGACAATGTCTCCTTGGTCAGCAACCTCCATAACTCCATATCCAATTTCTGATTCTGAAGTGGAGGTGTTTGTAGCTTTGCAGAACTCTCATGACGTGGTAGGCTAATCTATTATAGCCTTCGAAGCATGGAAAATCTAGATATCTATCCTAAGTACCTTATTTATGTGTTATCTACGTGAGGAAACACATGTTTGATACTCCTCTACAGGCTACAAAGAGAGCTATCTGCTAAGTTTATGGCCTTTGTCATAGATGAAATTCCCGTAGAACTAATTAGCAATTTAAACTTTCATCGATGACAACAGTAACTATGGATGCTTACTGGACTTACCTTTGCCCTGTTCTAATTCTATTAGGCTACTGGGTGACCCACCCGTGCATTTTACTCTGTTCCAATTCTATAAGGCTACTGGGTGATCCACCCGCACATTGCTGCCAGGCAGTATGGGCACATGCATATTTTCATTTGTCTTGTGTCTTTTTTTTTTGTAACTATATAGGACCTTTGAAATGCATGAACCGTGATTTGGTGCATCTTCATCAGTTATACATTTGATTTCCCCCAAAAATCTTAATAGTTAATACATAGGACACCCATGTAACATTCAAAAGATCTAAGTTGGCTGAAATATCCATGCAGCAATATTGTCACTCAAATGCTAAGTTGGCTGAAATATCCATGCGGCAATATTGGCATTCAAATGCTTCTTTTTGTTTTGGAACAATAAAAGATGGCCAATCCGATTCCCATGTTTTTTAAGATTGACCAAGGCCTTGATTTTGAATTGATTTATTAGTATCCATGTTCTATTTTTTGTCCTTGAACAACAAAACACGTCCAGTCTCCTGGAAGTATTTCCCCCCTGAAAGTGATCCTGAAGTAGAAGATTGCATGCGTATGTGAGGGATGAACATGGGTGTCTTGACTTCTCTCTCTGTTCATTAATTACAACACAGTTACCAGCCATTTAATTTAATTGCCTGAAAGCTGCACATGAACTGAAAAATCACTGCTCAACATCGTGCTATATTAATATGAAGTTATAGAGTATTGTCGCATTGAGATAAGCCATGTATTGATGGGCTATAGAATAATCCTATGTCAAGTATTTGAACCTAGTCATATGAAAAACAACACCAAGTTAAACTTAATTTGTGAGAAATATGCCTGCCGATGCATACATGCACGATTGAAGCAACAGAGATGAATTAGTTTTAACTGATGTCCAATGCCCAAGTTCAATTAAAGATACATGCATACATAATTTCAGCCAGGCCTTAACGTATTTCTTGTTCAACTTTAGTTGCTGAATAAAGCAATTTCAGGGTCACCTATACTCAACTACTATAGTAATCAGTGTTATACTGGGCATTAATTGACACAATTCATATATCACCTAGCAAGGACCTTCTGACCGCATCTTTCTTTCACCTGTACTCAACTACTATAATACTCAGTGTTATAATGGGCATCAATGACACAATTCATATATCACCTAGCAAGGACCTTCTGACTGCCTCTTTTTTTCACATGTACTCAACTACTATATTACTCAGTGTTATAATGGGCATCCATGAGACCATGACATAATTCATATATCACCTAGCAAGAACCTTCTGACTGCATCTTGAAGCAAAGAAACAATTGAGAGGATTGGCAATGCAATTGATTTGATATTAAACAGAAACATGTTAAAGAAGGGGCGTGTTTGGATTTGGTACGTACCCTATGTCGAGTTTAGAGAAAGGAGGAAGGAAAGTTGGAAACAATAAATAAATATTCTGTGATGCTGTCAAGTTTGGTTAATTCAATCTCTTATATAGACTCAAAGGGTGGTGAAGAATAGATAGATGTGTGGAGTCATGAAAGGATATATCGTTTAGATGGGCAATTACCAATGGTTGGTTATTTTGTTAATTACATTTTTTGAGACGTTAATCACTTGTTCATGGGCTCATCACATATTCTATTCCTACGTGGCAATACTTTAGAGGCGAGGGGAACTCAGGCTGGGAGCGCTTGCAACCCACGTCAGTTATTGTTACATATGTTTAGACAGATTCTAAGGTTTGGTAGTTTAGAGTGCAAATCTAACGGCTACTGAAATATTGATGATGTGGCCAAACAAGAAGACTTCTTTTGTAGTCAATAATATAGGAGAGAAGTATATCTGCATCGAAGATTCTTTTCTTTTGTTGTTGCAAAACTGTTAATGGACTGTTTTATCTTCTCTTGCTGGTTGTTATAATATTCTGTAGTCTGCCCTGCAAAGTGCTTCAGTAGTAGTACAATGGCATGTCTGTTTCATTGATCACTTTGTAACGGATGCATAAAGAAGGTTGACTTTGATTTGTGAATGTAGACCTGATCAAGTTATATTGTTTCTTGTGAATGGGTAAGGAAGGATGCCTGTTCTCGATATGTTTTGCCGAACAAGCTAACCAAAACTTGTCATGTTGTTTCTTGCAGACTCCAAAAGTCTACCCATATGACAATTTGAGAGTGGAACTTGGTGATAGACCATAGAAGACTACTTTCAAGTGTTGTGATGAACTGTGCTCTCATGCCTCCTTTCATCAGAGAAAAACAGGAAAAATCTTGTTGTTTTTTATGGTTGTTTCTGTTGTGATTGTCATTTTATAAATTACCATCATGTGATTTGTTGAATCTTGCCAAACATGGCTTTGCACAACAATAATGCAACCAGTGTCTTTGGGCAACTGTGTACCGCACAGGTTAAGGATTCAACCGTCGAAGATTTGGTGTTAGAATTTCCATGTTCAGATATATCTTGTAACTTTATGCAAAAAATCAGAACCTTGTTTGCAGCATTCATTTGCCAGCCAATTTCTCTGTAGGTGCAAGCTGCGGGCACGCTTTGGCGCGTGCTTATGACAGTTGGCCCTTTTGGGTTTGGGGTTATGCTAGAAGATTAGAATTTCAGAGATGAAAGGTGCCATGCAACCAAATAGCATTGTTTCTGCTTAGTCCAGCCCGTAGTCAAATCAGTTTAGGTTCTGCGCACATGAATCTGCTCTGCTCCTTAATTTCCTTGGATCTCCACTCTGTTATGGAGTATCCATAATGCAGACGAAGCCATGCCAATGGTGGTACAACCCTCAGTGTAAGATCGGCTGAAAGGCTTCGCAGTCAGATGCCTCATCTCAATCCTTGCTCCTCCCAAACTAGCCAGGAACTTACGCTCAAATCGGCTGAAAGGCTTCGCAGTTTGTTTAGCATCGGCTGCGGCTTTTGGTTGAAATTTTTAAACTTTGGCTGTTTACGGTATAGATTACGGAGAAAGATACTCACTTGCGATTTTGGATGGTACAGATGTTGGGTTTTTAATGTGTACATCGTTTAACTTGTAGAATCCGTCTTGAGAAAATACTCCGTTTGAAAGCTAGGTACCGAAGCAAAAGCTAAAAGTCGCCAGTTTCGAAGGAAAAGAACATGCCCCATAGTGGGATGATCCATCAAGCTATCCGGAAAACTAGTAGCTGTGTAGACTGTAGACTGAGTAGATTTAGGTTCAGTTATTTCCGACTTATGAATTATTTTAAATGAATAAAGTGTCTTATCATGATAGTTTTTTAGAAGTGGTTTAACAATATCTGATCCGTTCATATAAATACTTGAACCATAGAACACGCATGTTAATTGGTTTAGTACGTATATATACAGCTAGCTAAACCGATATGTATTGTACGTCGTTGATCTTTAAATGTTTCTTGGTTTGGCGTTCGAGTGATCTGTAAAACGTAAATATATGTACGTACGTACCAGCTGGTCTCACGATTAATTTGTTCTTTGTGTAGAAGTTTTTGTGCGTGATGCATGCATGGGGTGGGTAAACAAGAGCAAGTGGAGCGAGACGCGCGACAAAATTGTGCGCATTGTCAGGTTCACGGGTGCGCATTATCGCTATGATTCGACTTAATCGCTTCGATCTCTTGTTTCTAGAGAGCATTGCCGGATCGACAAGTTTGGTCGTGTACGTACTCTTCAGTTCATACACAGTACTATATATATATGTTCTTTATTTGCGCCTGAATATTCTCAAGCAAATGGACCGATCTGTGCCGTGCCGACCGTTTACTAATTAACCACGCATGTAATTTTTTTGTTTGGTGAAACATGCATATGTAATTGGTAACTCTCGTGAAATGTGTAAGGCACTTTGGCTAGGGGGGAAAATTGGGTACATTGGGACCTAGAAATATTCTGTGATGAATGGGCAGGAAAAACTCGCTTTAAATTTGCCCAAACTCTTTAGAATTCATTTATTTCTCGTAGGGTGGCTTGCTTTGGCCTGCTCGGCACATTTCATGTGATGACTCTTCCTCAATTTTCATGGCATAACTTCATTCCTCAATTTTTTTCTAGTAGCGTTGTGCCTATGAGCTGAGAGGATTGACGTGCTGATGGATATTTTCATGCCATTCGTTGGCCCATACAAGATGATGATGAACGGGTTGATGCTAATTAACTTCTTTGCATTTCTCAAACCAAGCACTCCTCGGCTTTAGCTGTACAGGCATGTATGCTTAGAGCATACGTTGAGCTACTTATGCAAGTGGCTAGGGATACGTATATATTTCCAACGTTTTTTGGCAATTGATCCACAACATCCGGTGGGACATATTCTGTTAACTTTGTTCCAGGAGAAAACGCACACATCACAAATAAACTGAGAGAACATAGAAATTTTTTTGAATTTCTCTATTCTCTTACTTGCTCCCCTTTTCTTTTTTCTGTTCTTACAAAACTGGCTACAAGCCTCCTCGATATATAGGCTAATAATCTCCTACTAGTATATGTATTCGGATTTCAAGTTGGACATAACTTCAACTTGAATTACACATAGAGACTGACTCTACTACGTCTTAAACTCTAAGTCAAAATTATTTCTAACAATCTCCCACTTAATCTTTACATGACATACTCTAGTTTTAGTCTCAATGCATTATGAACTACCAGCCACGTCTCCACATGAAACGTTCTACATGCAAGCTACATGCAGGGACTCAATTCAACTGGTACGAGTTCATCCAGATGCAAAGATTCTAAAACATTGAGGCAGTTGGACTCAACTACGACTTACTAAACTCGTACTTGACACAGAACGGTGACACATCTCCTCAACGTTCCGATTTCTTTCCACATTATATGAATTTGGACGGCGACACATCTTCTCAATGTCCCTGACTCAACTCATCATCAGAGCACAGTTGATTCAGTATCGCTGAGCGTTTTAACAAGAAACGTTTTCTTCATCCTCCGTTTAGGGTTTTCTCTCTTAGCACAAGAATTGTGCTTCGCCTCGGGAGCATTCTCTTACTTGCCTCGTTTTCCGATCGAGATCCGAAGGAAGCTCGGTGCTACAAGCCTTCTCAATATATAAGCTTAATAATCTCTTATTAGTATACGTATTTAAACTTCAAGTTGGACACAACTTCAATTTAAGTTATATATAGAGACAGACTCTTCTACATCTTAAACTTTAAGTCAAGATTATTTCTAACATATTCCAAGTATTCCTTGCCTGACGTCGTGAAGAAATCTTCACGCAGGATGTTCCTGCCGTTCATTTTTTGCGCGACTTGTATTTGCAAGCGCGGACATGGTTGCTAGTCTGATAATAGCGAAGATTTCCAGATGCGAAAGTTCCAATCTCCAAATGCCAAAGTTCCATAGTATCGCGAAAGAAATTATTGCTTCACTTTATTTGATGAACTATAAAACAGATCATGGGAAACTCAGATTACATACGATCAGTAATTAACTGATCACCCCAGACAACTTACTGGCCACTTGCTACGCATGCACGCAGTGACCAACTGACCATAATTAATTAATTAATTAATTGCCGAGCATAGAACCAAGAAGGAAAACGAAACAGGCAAGTTTAAAACCACAAACCAAACAACGTCACGATATGATGCTACTCGCAGCCGCAGGCATATGCATGGAGCGGTGATCGATGATCTCGCTAGCTAGTGCACGTACGTACGTACGCACTTTCTAGTAGCGGCACTGGAAGTCGGACGGGCAGATCTTGCCGCAGTTGTTGAGGATGAGGCTGAGGTCGATGGGGAGGTTGAGCTTGATGCCGAGCACGTTGGCCTTGATGGCGGTGCAGAGGCAGACGGCGGCGTCGAGGCCGACGAGGCCGTCGAGGAGCGAGCAGCAGGGCTCGTACGGCGCCGCGCCGATCTTGGCCTTCACTAGGCCCAGCACGTTGGCGCACACGTGCAGCTTGAGCGCGTCCCTGGGGCACGACCCGCGCCCGCCGTGGCCAGGCGTCGGCGTCGGCCGCTTTGGCGCCGGCGGCGGGGGCAGTAGGTGGCGCTGGCCACGGCGACGACGAGGAGGCTCACGGCCAGGAGGAGCGCGGCTCTCGGCGCCATTGCAAGCTACTGCTAGTGATGCGTGTACCTAGCTGCTTGTGCTTGTGCGCTTGCTTGCTTGCTTGCTCTGTGTGTGTGCGTGCATGGTAAGCGGTATATATAGTGGCCGTGGCCCGTGGAAGTGGAGAATAGGAGATAGCTGTGGGCGGAAGCGGTGCGAAAAGGGGCCGCCATGCATGTGGTTTGCGCTGGCGCATCAAGAATCCAACATCATTCCCATTAGAATATTTGCTTTACATTTGGACGTGCATGGATCCGTGATTGGTTGAACTGTGTGCTGGGCTCGTACTTTTATATACCCTTGCATGTTCTGTCCAGTTCACGTATATTCCTTTCAGTTTGTTCGCTTACTGGATTGAGCATGTGAGATGCCATGAGTTCGATCTTGACTGATTCAGTGAGATGAAGTTTGCAGCGTCCGTTTGTCCATCCGGTGGATTTGCTTAGCAGCTCATGCATTGGGCCTGTAGGACTTGGATCGGTTGCAACTTATAGCCCATCATTTTTTTTCGCTTGGCCTGGGCGCGTGCAATTGCAGTGCTGTAGAAGATCTCTATACCTCTGGAATGGAAGTATCGAAACATAACTCGCAGCCACTCTCATCTTACACTGAGATGCATGGGCATCATCCCAGAGGGGAGAAGCAGAATATTGCAGATGCACCTTCGTATGGTAAACAAGGGCTAATTTTTAATATCGCGAAAAAAAAACACAAAACACGAACTCCCCTTGGCGCTCAAATTCTCTAATACACCAAGGCGTATATGGTACATGAACAGGTTGCCCATCGTAACTGTTTATGTGCTGCCAATGATAATGGATTCAAAAATCTATCGCATTTTAAGCAACAGCCTGTATTTGGAATCATCTGCGGTTATTATACGAATGCCTCTCGCACTTCTGTAGGTAGTTTCAGCTCAGGCTCAAATTCCCCCAGAGGTGCAAAGTACGACTCAACCATGTCCTCTGAAACGTACTCAAGAGCAGGAGGATCCCACTGCGAGAACAAAACTTTTAAGAAAAATACACAATAGAAGAAGCAATTGCACAGCCAGCAAAATAAATTACCTTTGGGGCCAAGTCCTTGTCCACCAATCGAGCTCTTACACCCTGCAAAACGACAAGAAATGAGCGCAACTAGTATAATTGAAGCTGCAATTTTTTAACAGAGTTTAGAGCCTGTGCATATTCACTTCTACTTATACGATAGCTCCAGTTTTTATAAACCGCTTCTATCAGCAACTAATATTCATCAGCTACTACTTTTCGTTTTCACATATTATAACATAATTTGTATTTTATTATATCACAATTCCATAAGTCGCATAGCGATCCGAATATTGTAGTGTCTTTTGTTGCACCGTATTTCTTACATAATACATTACTATTCATCAGACATTATTATCCATCAGTCGCAGCCAAAAGCCATCAGCAAAAGCCAATATGAACAAACCCTAGATAACAATGTGTGCATTATAAACATACATTTTGCATTCTCTAATGAGGTGTGGTTGTATTTCCAGCAATTTTGTGCTGTTAGCTACGAGTGTCCTAATTACTTAATACTTTGTACAATGGTCACTTGGTCACTCCTAAGACTTTTTACAATATTTCATTAACTTCTGAAGAGGATATGAATGTAATAAAGCATACCTCACAAAATTCACGAGAAAATTGCTTTGAGATTCCATTGATGGACATGCGGTATTCGCGTACAAGGCATTCATCGAGTGTCTGGTATCTACCTTCACGTATCTACAGGATGGCCACACACTATATCAGCCAACAGCATAAGCACAAACAAGCGAGGTTTTTCAAATTTCTACTTACCGATCGCAGTGAGACTTTCAAAGCGAGTGGAGAGGCCTCTTTCAATTGTTTCAGTGCTAAGGTGCACCATTCTTCATTCAACCTAGCTGCTTCACTTTCCTGATTACAAGAGCAGAGACCTATTAAGTTCTCATAAGCAAATTTAACAAACTTTCTGTCATTGGAACCAAAACCTTGAACTCAACAAACTAAAAGGTACGCTATTAGTACACTGAAATTACCAATGAAGCAAAATACATGCCAAAATGGCAATAAAAGTTTGTACAAAAAGTTGAGAACTGCAAAACATTTACGAAAGTTTTGCTTGAGTAATTAATGAGATGTGAACAAAAATAGGCATCAAAAGAAATGTATCAATCAAAAAAAATTTCTGGTGGCTCACGTCCAAATGAATCAAGCAATAAGCCATGTTGAGAGATTCGGAAGTAAAAGCAGCTGAGCCATCACTCACCAAGGCATCCACAATCTCTTCAACTGTTTCATAGCTGAAGCATTTATCTATAACCGCCAGCCTAGAGTAACAGAAAGGGCACAAATGAGATACGTATTGATCAAGATTATTGTTTTCAAAAACCAAGACATGAGCATGAGGATATTGTAGAAATCTACAGCAAAATTCATTTTAAAGGAGATAATAAAGCATGCATGGTGACTCCATCCTGACCAAATATAAAAAAGCATTCATTGAATCGTTTATTATTACCACCCAATGAGATTCCCAAGCGGAACAAGGTCCCAAAAACAAGATTTTATTCCAGCCACAGGCCCAGGTTAATGCCACAATGAAAAGAACACACAAATCATACTCCTCACATGTTTCCCTCAATTCAAGGAAAGAACAAGCATAGATCACAGACCCCTCTACACCTAACTATAAGTGTTTCTAGCTTTCTACTCCGGTTTCTAATATAAACATTTCAACCTTTTTGAGGTGACGTTCTCACATTCTTTCAACTTATACCCCTCACTTTATTCATCCTATTAATACTTTAACTATCCATAATAAATAAATAGGAATGTGAAGGAACAAATAGGGTTATGGAAGTCATTTCACATCAAATTTTAAACTTTGTACCCCTAGTCTAGAAGGGAACAAAAGGGACTAGTGTTCACCAAGACAATGTTTTTGATTTACACTCGAGCTGAAAGGCCAAGTACAAAGGTCAGAAATCAGTGTTGATAAATTGACCTGGCAAAATATTAGGTGCTTGCAGAATGATGACATTCTGCATAAAACTGGATCACGGTCTAAAGAACAATTAGATATATTCTGTTAACCAAGTTGTCACAGCCCTTTGATCTCAGGTTATAGCTGTGACTCACCGCCCGAAGATCTCGGCCCTTGCGGCGGCCAAGACTTCCTTGGCTTTGCGCCGCCAGCAGGACGACCAGAACAGAGGAGGAGGTAAACTAAATAAAACTCTTTATTACTTCTTATCCCCACATGTTTGAGGTTACAAGGATATATATAAGACCTAATACCGGATAAGAGTCCGAGTCTGACTCTAATTGAAATAACCGGATACGACTCTAACTCAAATAACTTGCTAATACTAGAACCCATATAGGAATATGTTTTAAGCAGCCGAATCACGGCTTGCTATGATGCCTGCGAGTATATACTATAACATCTCTCCCTTCCTCGCGAAGCAGCTCGTCCTCGAGCTGAAATGTTGGATAAGTCTCTCGGAAAAGGGCCAAGGGAACCCAAGAAGCATCTGCCACTGTAGTGCCTGTCCACTGAATGAGTATTTGGAGGTGGCCTTGGCGGCGTTCAGTCTTCAATGCGCGCAAAGGAGAGGGAAGTACCCGACCATGTTGGAGAAGAGGCAGTGGTGGTAGTGTGGACGGAGGATCCCCCTGGTATTTCTTCAAGAGGCCGACATGGAAAACATTGTGCAGTTTCGCAGACGGTGGTAACTCCAGCTTGTACGCAACTGAGCCAATGCACTCCAGGATCTTATAGGGGCCAAAATATTTAGGTCCCAGTTTGGAACCGATGGAAAAGCCAAGAGAGGCGGTACCGGGCGGTGAAGAAGACGCAGCCAAACAAAGTCACCGACGGCAAAAGTGATATCGCGATGCTTTTGATCGTAATACTTTTTGGCATATTCTTGAGCCTGAAGAAGACGGTCGCGAATATCGTGAAGGAATTGATCACGGGCAAGCAAAGAAGCTTCCACTGCATCGCATCTGCTGTTGTGCCTTTGTCATAAGAAAGCATTGTTGGCGGATCGCGACCGTAGACTACTTTAAAAGGAGTCTCACGCAAAGCGGAATGAAATGAGGTGTTATAACAGTATTCCGCCCAAGGTAACCATTCCAACCACTGACGAGGACGTTCCCCAAACAGCAGCAAATACATGGAAATGACTTTGTTGGCGGCGGTTTGACCATCCGATTGAGGGTGATAAGTGAGCTCGGTGAAGGTGAGCGCCGCCAGCGAAACAAATCGCCAAAATTGCTAGTAAAAGCGGGTCGCGGTCACTAACGATGGAGGATGGGATCCCATGCAAGCGCACAATCTCATCGAAGAAAACCGAGCAACGTTGTAGCGAATATGGGTGAGCCAATGGAAGGAAGTGGGCATACTTGGAAAAACGATCGATGACTGAAAGGATGACCGTTTTGCCATGAACGCGTGGAAGCTCCTCGATAAAATCCATTGCAATATCGGACCACGGCTGCGTTGGGACTTCCAAAGGTTGAAGGAGACCGGTGGGTGTAGATGTTCAATTTTATTTGTTGGCACACAAGACAAGTGCGTATAAACTCTGAACAAGCTTTTAGCTCCGGAATGTGAAAATCCTGCGCTAATCTGTAAAGCGTCTTCGGATTCCCTCATGAGTGCATGGGCCGACGTGAGGATGGATCGTAATGAGGCGACGAGGTGGCACATAAACATGGTTGGAACGCAAGATGAGGCCATCTTTTATAGACCATGGGCTGCCCAGTTCTTTGGTCTCAATGTCGATCGAGTGCTTGCAACTCTTGTGTGGACACAATCTCATTGCGTAATTCGGGAAAAATAGCAAGAGTCGGTGAAGATATGGCCATCAGACTTGTTGGAGGACGATCCGCCGAGATAACGCGTCGGCGATCAGATAAAGCTACCGCCGAATTCTACCTTGAAATCAAATCCAAACAACTTGCTCACCCGGTGGTGTTGTGGAGCGGTGGAAAGGCGTTGATCCAACAAGAACTTCAAACTGTAATGGTCGGTCGAAGAAGGAAAGTGCGACCCATAGATATGGTCTCCAATGACGAATCGCTGTCACGAGGCCAATGAGTTCCGTTCATAAGCCGGGAGCTTGGCGTGGCGAGGTACCACCGGCGATCAAGAAGGCGATTGGACCCGAGCCTTGATGAAGCACTCGCCCAATCCCCGTGCCTGAAGCATCGCATTCGACAATGAATTGTTGCTTGAAGTCGGGCATGTGCAACACCGGCGCGGCTGTCAATGCGCTCTTCAGAGCTTCTAGGGCTTGCTGCGCTGCAGGAGACCATCCAAATGCGTCTTTCTTAAGTAGATTGGTTAGGGGTGCTGCTATCTTGCCAAAATCGCGAATAAATTTACGATAATAGCCGGCGAGGCCTAGAAATCCACGCAATGCTTTGATTGTCTTAGGCTGTGGCCAATCTGCACTGTCTGCACCTTGGATGGATCCATGGCTACTCCACCTTCGAAATCACATGTCCGGTAGGAGACCAAGAGAGCCCAAAGGAACACTTGGAATGCTTGAGGTATAGTTGATGTTGCCGAAGGAGAAAGAGAACCTGGCGGATGTGTTGCAAATGGTCTGCCCAAGAAGCACTGTAGATTAAGATATCATCGAAAAAAACCAAAACGAAGTGTCGCAAGAAGGGCCGGAGGACAGCCTGCATCAAGGCCTGGAAGGTGGCCGGAGCGTTAGTCAATCCAAAAGGCATGACCAAGAATTCAAAAAGACCCTCATGTGTGCGGAAAGCTGTTTTGAAGATATCAGCCGGGTGCATGCGGACTTGGTGATATCCTGACCGAAGGTAGAGTTTTGTGAAAAACCGAGCGCCCTGAAGTTCATCAAAAAGCTCATCGACCACCGGAATCGAAACTTGTCTTTGATGGTCAATTCATTGAGTGCCCGATAGTCGACACGTAAACGCCGGTGTTATCATGTTTTTGACTAATAAACCGGAGAGGAAAAACAAGAATGGCTCCTCTGAATGATGCCGCGTTTGAGCATGTCGGCGCACTGGCGTTCCAATTCATCCTTTTGATGGTGTGGGTAGCGGTATGGGCGGACAGAAACTGGTGTCGCCCCTGGCTTGAGTTGGATGCGGTGGTCGAGTGACCGAATTGGAGGAAGTCCAGACGGTTCAGCCAAAAGGTCATCAAATTCCTGTAGGAGGGCGGGAGCGCCCCGACGGTCTGCTGCGAGAGAATGCAAGGTTGGGCGGTTGTTAACCCCGCCATTGCACTCGACGACCGCTAGCCGTAACATCATTGTAAGGTCATCAAAGTCCCAAAGAATTGGCCCTAGTGTCTTTAACCATTGGACCCCGTGACGATGTCAAAGCCATTTAAGGGTATGCCATAAGCTTGAATGCTAAATGGGTATTGTTCACCATGATTTGAAGATTGCTGCAAAATCCCGTGCAGGCCAGTTTGTCGCCGTTTGCTATTTGGACGTTGAGGTTCTGACGGGGAAGTAGTTGCAGTGCGGTCAATTGGACAGCCCTAGCACTCAAAAAGTTGTGAGTAGAGCCTGAGTCGACGAGGGCGATGAAGGACTGAGTACCAATTGTTACTTGTACCGCATAGTGCCCCGTTGGACGTTCTCGGATCGCGTGGAGAGATATCTCGTGGGATGGTTTCGGTCTCAATAGCATGCGATCCCGCCGTCCGAGCTCGTGTCGTTGTCGTCATTCATATCGATATATGCGAAAGGGTTGCTTGCAACGGTGTCCGGAAGGAATTTGTCGCCGCAATTGTAACATAGTCCTTTGGTACGGCGATCGGCTAATTTCATTGGTGTGAGTCGACGAAGGGTTTTGCCGGGCGATCGCCACCTACCGCCCCCGTGGTGGTGTTTCATGTCTTGTCCTAGAACCCCACGGAAAAGATGAAAATCGCGGCTGTGGACGCCAAGGGCGTGATGCTGATGAAGTGTTGGCCGTGATTTGCGCACTGCGTCAGAGTAAACGCGGCGAGACTCATTGCCACCGGAGATTGGCCGGTTGTTGCGCCCACGTCGGTCGAATAGGCTCCACAAGACCTGCGGTGAAGATTTGTACCTGCTGCAGGGGAAGAAGCCGATCTGCCCGGCAAAGTAAAGCCGTGAAGTCGGTGCGAAACTCGCTAATCGAGCGGCCCGACGCAGACGAGTTAACTCTCCCAAGGGATTGCTTCTAGTCGGCGGCCCAAACCTCATATGGCAAAGCTCGGTGAACTGTCTCCATGCTGGCTGTCCCTCGTCACGTTCTAACTGAAAATACCATTGTTGAGCTATCCCCGTGAGGTGATAAGCAGCAAGCCAGACCTTATCGCCTTCCTCGGTGCGCTGGCCGCGAAAAAATTGTTCACAGCGGTTAAGCCAGGACAGAGGATCGTCTGTGCCATCGTACGTGGGAAATTCCAGCCGGTGGTATCTTGGAGCAGTAGAAGATGGATTTGGTGTCAATTGTTGGCGCGAACCCATGGAGGCGAGTGATGGTGCAGGAGGTTGCTGAAGGAACTGCGGTGCCTGCGGTTGATGGAAGAAGCGGGCACGGAGGTGGGAGGCGGAACATGGCGTCACTGTGAGAGTCGGATAGCTCTGCGATGTCGTTAATGGTGGTGCGTACCCGGCGGAAACAGGGAACATGGATGGGTCGGCGGAAGTGGAGATGGATGGCGAGTGGAAACAATGCGGATGGATGTGGAAGGGTCCCGGTCGCGATGAAGGGGGAATTTCTCTCCGATTCGAGGGCAACAACCTTGAGTTGGTGGCGACGCCTCGGCGGGTCGATCGGAGAGTTTTTCTTGCATCTCGCCATCTGCGCTGCGAGCCTTGAACATGGCGCTCACGGAGGCATCATCCCGAATCCGAGTTGGGCATTGCGATACCAAGTTGTCACACCCTTTGATCTCGTGTTATAGGCGTGACTCACCGCCGAAGATCTCGGCCCTTGCGGCGCCAAGACTTCCTTGGCTTTGCCGCCGGCCAGGACGACGAGTAAGAGGAGGAGGTAAACTAAATAAAACTCTTTATTACTTCTTATCCCCACATGTTTGAGGTTACAAGGATATATATAAGACCTAATACCGGATAAGAGTCCGAGTCTGACTCTAATTGAAATAACCGGATACGACTCTAACTCAAATAACTTGCTAATACTAGAACCCATATAGGAATATGTTTTAAGCAGCCGAATCACGGCTTGCTATGATGCCTGCGAGTATATACTATAACACATAGCAAGAGGAAAGCATTTTTTTTTATTCCCCTCCAGAAATAAGAAATACAAACAAAACCAGCTAGAGAACTGTAAATACTTAACTAGAGAAATGTTCGATCTAGAATTCTGTTTATTTTCGTATGTTCATTGTACAGCTTACCTATGAACAATGCTTGTCTTATCTGGATAAACAAGGTCTCCATATTGTGCAAGGGAAGAATCAATAACTGATGGATCATCAGTTGCCAATTTTGCAAGTCGTTCGTCAACCAAATTCAAATGCTGTCAAAAGAAACGGAACATAGAAGGTTGATCCACTAACTCGCTAAAAAGAGTACCAGGTTAGAACTACAAGAAATGCAAAATGCATGGTTTAATGAACAGGATCTTACACCAGTCATGGAATAGTGTGTGGCAAGGCCAAGTGCAATCATATCCACTCCATTGAGTTTGTCACCAGTCAAGGCCAAGTATTCGCCTGCAAATGCTCAAGGGTGAAAATTATAAGGTTGCTTATATGAACATATTGTACAATAGAGAGTTAGAGACTATGGAACAACCATCAAATATGATCGAGGACAGCATTAAATTAATAAAATTGTAGGGAACTAATAAGGACACGGAACACTAACCAACATGACCAGTTAGGTGTGACAAATAAAAGGAGGCAGCAGCATCAGGATGGAAGCCAATATGTACTTCTGGAGTTGCAAACACCTGAAAATAGTCGCGGTAAGCAAATCTATATTTGTCAATCCAAAAATTCACATGTTCATAAACGTGTAATTCGAGGAAGCATCTAGACAGAAATAGTACTGCAAAATTATCAGCTCACCAGCAGCAATCTAATAAAAGCAAATCAAGCAAAAATTTTGATGTTTTGACATACTGTTCTATCAGTGGCAATGCGGAATGTTCCAGGAATGGAAACACCTCCTCCACCGCCCATAGTAACGCCATCAAGAATGGCAACCTATGTAAAGGCAATCTCAGCTGCCAATCCAAAAATTAAAATAAGATGTGTAATTGAAAAAAAAACTAGTTTGAGGCCATATACTTACATGTGGTTTCAAGTACGTGCCTAGAACATAGATGAAACTGTACAAAGTCTTGAAAAAATCCTTACACTCGTCCAACTTGCCTGATTCGATAAAAGACAAGGTTAACACTGAAGGAAACCTTTGGACATACGACTAAAATGGGTTATCTATGTATATAAGTTTCCAGTGGATCTGTCTGATTTAAGGAATTTAGTATATAATCTATTTCACACGAAAACCTGTTGACATTGTTGTTGCCAACCTTTTCATAAATAAGTGAAGGATGCCACAAAAGAATTGGAGACAATTGTTATTCTAAGTTGCACTATCATAATCACTTCCTATCCTTCTAAATGAAAACATGCAAGCCTCTTTAATATAATGGAAGCAACACTATAATGCAGAGGTCCGTGTTCCAAATATAATGGAAGCAACACAATAAATGTTTCAGAAAGAAATGCGAATTATATGCCGTGCAGGGCCTAACCACTCACCTTCACTGATAAGTTGGTGCAATTTAACAACGTCCCCACCAGCACAGAATGCTTGGCCGCTGCCCTTCATATAATATACACCTCATTTATTTTTGTCTGGTGACATTAATATCATGCAATGATGAAGCACCATACCTTCATCATGACAAAGCCAATGTTCGGGTTGTCCTCCCATGACTCGTAAAACTTATTGAGCCTAGCTCCCTACCAAGACAGCCATTTCACCGGAAATCAGATCAATGAACAACAAAGATATAAGTTATAACCGTAAGAAATAACCCATGCATCCACCATTAAAAATGAAGTGAACACCACTAGTGTGTACACGCACATGGAGTAAACCGAGCAACAAGCATTTGCATTGCCATGAAGGCACCGAATCAACCAAAAGGATCAGTATGTATGACAATGCAGATATTTCATCAACCGTTACACTCACAGAACCAAAAATGCATTTCATTAAACACCACAACACCACTCACACGTACATGACCATGCAGGCATTCCATGAAACACCTCGTGTCCATGCACCAGAGGGGAATTTCATGCATCACTGCATTCGCAAGACCACATATACATTCAATCAAACACCACAAAGCATCAATAGGGAGGCACTTCGTAGCCATAGGGCAGCACAGCACAATCACATGATCGCACAGCATAGATGCATTTCATCTGAAAACGTGCACGCATTTCGTCGAGCAGCAATGGCGCGTGACCGCACACGCATTTTATCGGACACAACGCCTACAATTCACTAAGCCCCTCCACCACGTAACCACGCAAGCATTTGTTATCGAACACAGAGGCATTCCATCACCACCAGAACACTCGCACACCAACGCTAGATCACTACAACACGAGATGAGGAGGAGAGGGCGCACGAACCATGGTGGTGGTGAGGGCGTTGAGATGGCCGGGGCGGTTGAGCACGGCGGCGCGCGCGCTGGCCTTGCCTTCCACCAGCACCTGGAGACACCCGCCCAGCGCAATACAATGTCAGCGACAGATGCTCTCGCCTCCGATGTCGGAGGGGGAGGCCACGAAAACGAGCAAGGACTGGCGCGCAGTTACCTCGTCGCTGGCGGAGGCGGCGGGTGACGGGTGGAGGTAGGACAGAGACCGCACCCTGGCCATCACGCCGCGGCGCAGGGCCTCGCCGGGGCGGCGGGCGGCGGCGAGGCTCGGCATGGTGGGGGCAGCGCGTAGGGTTTTGGCGGCGGAGAAGAGTGGGAAAGGAAGTGACCACTCGTGTGGCCTGCGAGAAATGCCGAGATGGGAAGCAACCGCCGCGTGGGCTGGGCTAAACCGGACCAAAGATCTCGGGATCTGGGCTCCGTTTAATGGCACCGACCACATGTCAAGTGCTCACCGGGCCGTGGAGTCGTGGTCTGGATCGAAGTCTGGCCCAAATGGTCGGGCCCATCGGACCGCCAAGACCAGCCCAATAGCCTTTTGTTTTCCTCTCAAAACTTGCCATTTCGTGTTGATTGGTATTCGGCTCAGTCAAGAACCCTTTCTCTTACTCCCACCCCCCCTTTCTTCTTTTCTTCTGCAGAACCAGTAACCATGTGACATCCTGGCCAACTTGAGATTAGGCCCATTGTGGCCCATGAGTGTGGTGTTTAGTACCACCTCCTAGTCTAGGTAAACGTATAGGTGAAGAATAGCAACTCTCGGTTGATCATTTTGCATAAGTTGAGATTAAAATGTAAATGAGTTGTTGCATATGCGTGGTATATTCACATAGAGGTCCAAGGATAGCAACTCTTGGTTGACTATGTTGTATAAGTTTTGATTAAAATGTAAATAAGTTGCTGCATGTACATAGTATCTTTATCTTTACTATTATATAAATTAGAGTTGGTGGTCGTTGGTCCGTTCTCCTTTCCTCTCTTCTCAGCCGTTCGATCAAAGATCAGCCATCCAGATTCACATATAGGTAGTTTTTTCGCTCCTCGTAGAATGATAACTTTTAAAACAAGTAGTATGATCAATTTTAAAAATCCGTAGCAACGTACGGACATTCAGCTATTACTATTATAAAAAACACGCTAGTATTTCAAATAGGAGCAGGTGTGAACCGGTTTAAACCCTAGGCCATTACAAACCAACGCATTGATTTTTGTCTCTAGTATCTCCCATCTGGTTTACAGCCGCAGTCCTTATCTCGTCTCTTCCTTGGGGCGAACACTAATCAGCCTGCGTGCGTGTTTCGCTTCGAAGGAACTAATCAGTTTTAGTTCCCAGGACGTTTACGAATTGCGAGCAAGCAATTTTTATCCAGATGCAAAACAGGCATGCAAAAGATCACAGCTTGCGATGTTTGAACTGGGGAAAAGAAATTTCCAACTGACAGGTACGTACACAAGTATCCTTCCAGATGCAATGGACTTGAAGAAATAAAATACAGAGCATCTGTACAGCGTGGGTTCAATGCTCACGAGTTGACTTTTTATGTGAGCAATTGAGCATATTGGCAGCTAAAAACTGCTGAAGCATACTAAAGAAAACAAAGAAGCAATAGAATATCGCAAAACCGCGGGACAGTCATACACTAGCAGGGACCAAAACTTTTTCAGCATATATTCATATGCACTGAAGGAAACCGAAACAATAAAAAGAATGGAATGGCTTGAGAATCCCATAAACACAAGATGAAAGTGGATCCCAGAAAAAAATAGTTGACAAAATGTGTCAGCCTCTCATAAAATGCCAAATCAAAAACATTTTGGCCTGACTCCTCCATATCAGCCGACTTATTGGTCAGCAGTATATATTTTGCTTGTATTTATACTCTTGGTGCTTCTCCAAACCAGCAAAACCGACGTTCTTCCACTCTCTGCTCAAGTGGATTCCTCCTTCCATGTTGCCAATTTCCTCAGGAACTCCATCACCTATATACCAAGAATATTTCATCCCGACAGTAGCCACATAATCAGCATATATATCTTGAATGAATTTTCAACAATTTAGAGCAGAAAGAAACTGAAATAGTACTAGTAGTTACCTCAGCTGGATCCCTTAAGGAGTAGAAGGCTTCAGTATCCTTGGGCGCAGATGACACCAAAATTCCAAAGCCACGGTTATTTGCCTTCAGAACCTATTTGCACCAAGAGAACAATTATACTTCATGATAGCAATTTATCTCTTGCAGGTTAAGCAAGCAAACCAGACATGACTTACCTTGAATGCATCTTCATCAGTCTTGTCATCTCCCACATAGATAGGAAGAACATCATCTCTCTCGCTTAGTCCAAGCGATTCAAGCAAAAATTCCACTGCTTTCCCCTTGTTCCAGTCTATCACAGGACGAACCTCAAGAACCTGCATTCAAGTGCGCAATTCAATAAAAAAATGGTAATCAACAAGCAATTTGATATAAGAGCCAGGTGGTTGTGCATAATTCTCACCTTCCTCCCATGGGTAAGCCTAAGACAAGGGTAATCCTTCAGAACAGCGGTGACACGTTGATGAACCTTTTCGTAGTCCTAAGCGATAATCAAAAGGACAAGAAGCTAAATATTCTGGTAACATTTTTTCCAAGAAATATCTCCTGTCTGAAAGAAACTCTCAAATGCAAACTTACATGTGGTGCTACGTTACGGAAATGCACAGACACGCAAAACTTGTTATCTTCCATCCTTGCGCCGTCAATGTCCTTGATACTCTCACTGAGATTTTTGAACACCTGGAAGTACCAAAGTGAGCAAGTTGAACCATAAGGCATAAAATGACATCTTAAGTTTTAGAGGTTGATACATACCTCACCGATCATTGGTAAAAACTCACTTGCGGGCTGAAAGAGGTTGACCTCCTTACCCTATGAGCAAAAAAAGGAACAATTAAAATTACGAATCACAGGAACAGATTGTGTCGGTAGAAAATCAAGAAAGCTGCTTCACCTCTGAATCAGTGGACCTAATACATTCAACATTGTGACCATTGGACTCAGACTTCCTAACAGGCCCCATGATGTCCATTCCATGACTTCCAGCGTAGTACAGTTCAGTTAGTTCCACAAAGTCAAAAACCTACAGAACAAAACACCAATGAGAAACAAGAGCTAATAAAAGAGGCAGAATGCAAAAGTTGATATAAAGAGTACTTTGTGTGATAAACATGAACAGCATACCTTATCACGAGACCTTCCACTAATGATTGCAGTCGGGAAAAGTGATGCCACATGCCTCACAGCAGCACGCATCTGTAAAATACAGTCTTTAGAAAATTTGCTGGGAAATTTCACTGACCGAAGATAGGACTGACACTTTAAATGGTACACGGAGCAAGCTTTTTATAAAAAAATACCTCATCAGACATCACTGCATTTTCAGGATTGTCCACGATTGGTGAAAGAGTTCCATCATAGTCGAGAAATAATGCCAATCTTTTACCTCCAGCAAGATCAGTAATTGCCTCGAATGAGGTTAAAGCAGAGGGATACTTCACCTACAAAACGAAACAATGGGGATCACTTACAGGTTGTCCAATTTCCTTCAACTTTGTCAAATACTACAGATTCGAATACATACCATCCAATTACGATATCGTAAATCAAGATCGTCAGCTTTAACATCATTGGCAAAGAAGTCCTTGTTCTGCCTATTGGGAGGAGGTGACGAGGCTAGCATGAGATCGAGCCATCCAGCAGCACGAACTTCTTCGATCTTGCCAGGCAGAGGTTTCTTCCTTGGAGTATTCAAGTACAGACCCGAAGAGGGAAAGCTATTAGGTGTTGTGTACGTCATCACAGCAGATGGCAAGGCTAATGTAGAGAGAGGATCAGCAATAACAGGAGAGTTGTGGCTTGTCTTCAAATCCATCAACAACACAACACTCCCTCTCCCTCTCAGTGTCCTTGTATCACAGAAACAACACAAGGACAGTGCACCGGATTCAAGAATTCCACAGAAGTAAGCTCCTAACCAACCCTCTTATCAATGAAAAACCAACGTTTCAATGTCTTTTATCACTGCAAACGTGCATGCAACGCATCCAGGCCATCAAGCGAGAAGATCCTGCAATCTGTGTTAATAAACCATTTTAGCCTGATAAAAAAAAAGCAAATAGATGAAAAATATGAACAAGAGAATGTCCAGACACATACTGGTCCATCGCCATGGTCGACACAGTTCATTTAAAAGGAACGCTCATGCATCTGACCGGTCAGCACCGAGAACAATAATTGTATACAGTCACAACCAACACTGCATTAAGAACAAGGACCCAACCTTTATTATGTAAATGCAATGGAACACCAAACAACCTAATGCAAGAAGAGCTGACAAAACTGATTTGATTGCTTTACGACATAGCTACTGTTTTTGTCTTGCAAGTTAAAAAAGGAAATATAGTACAACTTTTTGTCTGAGATTCCAGAACGACAAGAAAAATTGACAGGACATCGACTGGTGAGGTTCGATTCCTTTTATGTACCACCAAATATTAGTTGGAAAACAACGTATCATCCATCCATCATTAGCAACTAAAAATGCCAACTTAAAACTAATGATCAACAACTACAGAAGACAGGAAGCACATAATCCCAGTTTGACACACAAATCCCTCTGTAAATTGTAACAAAAGACAACTGATGGATAGCATGCAAAAAGAAAAAGAAAAGACCGAGTAGCACAGAGAAAAATACATGGACAAGTTGAGGACATGTGCACATGGCTATTGTTAATGGTAACACCGAAAACATAAACCCAAATTGACAACGGATTAGCTGAGATGCGATTATGTGTTCTGATAGAACCAGCTCATCGATTGGATCGGCAGTGCAGCAATCAACCAATCTGCTTTCACATCATAATGGCAGCCGGCCAGGCTTGCAGAAGCAACAAGGCCCGGCCGATGCAACATGCTGCGCGCAACGGCGGCAGTGAAAGGCACAGCGCCCATCAACCCCAACCAACCGGAATTCCCAGCGCGCAAGCATGGTGGGCGCAGCACAACTGCATGCGACAACAGGCCGAAGCCAGCGAGTGTACTGCAACAATCATCAAAGAGTTTTCTCTCTCTCTCTCTCTCTCTCTCTCTCTCTCTAAATCCATCCAAAAAGGGTTGGGGAAAAGGGCAGGAAAAGGTACGGCCAGTAGGACCCCCGCGAAGAATCCCACACCGCCAACCACCGCCCCGGCCGTTCCGCTTCCCCCCCCCACCGATTAATGGCCACTGGCCGCGTTTGCGACCAAAAAAATCGCATCTTTTGGGGGTTCCACAGATGGAACAGAACGGAGACAGCTTTTATTGCTGGCTCGTCGTGCCGGTGGGGATGGCCTGGCCGCCGGGGCCAGCCGTCGCACAGAGAGAGAGAGAGAGAGAGACAGAGACCGAGCATCCAACGACGAGGCGTAAAAAAAAACCGAAATTTTACACGAACCCGGCAAGCAATCAGGCGCGAGATCTACTATAGACGAACACCCATGACATGGCAGTGAATTACAAGAAAAACAACAGCGAGGATCCCGGGAGGAGAAACCTTACCGGACGGAGAAACCTTGTCGGGACGGCCCCAATGCCGGCCCCGGCGAGCAACAGGACGGGAGGGAGGCGGTGGGGGAGGGGATTTGGGAGGCGGAAGAGAGAGAGAGCGAGGAGAGGGAGGAGGTCGCGTATTAATAGGCGGCGGCGACTCCCCCCTCCCTCTCTACGTCTCTCTCTGTAACTTTCTCTAGGAGCAGGAGGGAAAGGTAGTTACCGGTTGTTTCGGTCATGGGCGTTTCGTTTCGTTCTCTCCATCACGGGATTAAACTTAAAGTGACCGCGGGTTTGCTGACGTGGACGGATCGGGACGCGCCACGTAGGTGGAGCGACGGCGATGGAGGGTTGCCTCAGGCTGAGGGGTCCACCCGTGCGCTGGTTAATTAAGCGATGTGGTGGGCCCGGGATCTAAGGAGGGCTCGCTCCCACCCACGCGTTGACACGTGGTGTGGGTGCACGACGGTACAGGGTCCACCAGATCTCCACGTATGAGGACGCTGCCCACGGTGGCGCCACGTGGGCGAGCGCCCGATCCGGGCCAGCTGACGACGCCTCGTGTGTCTGCGTGAGCCGGAGCATTGACAAGCTGGCGTCCGATTCTTGCCTTATATCCAACGTCTACCAGTCGATTTCTTTTTCTTTGTGAGGCAGGTCCACACGCCACTCCCAGTACAGACTGGTTATATTAACTATGTGGTGGTATGATTATGTTTTTAGTTCTGCAAAATAACTTAGAGATGATTAATAAATATTAAGATCCTGAAAGGTTTCAATAAACCATATCCTGAAGAAATGTGGCATTGCAATTGATTGCCTCCATACCTTGATTAGAATAAATTTTGCTTGTGTTGTACATATGGATAAGTGGTATTTTGGAAAGTTAAATGCATTGCTCTCAAATTGTTTTATCGTTTCTTTATCTAGATGAATAGTGAGACAAATGTTTAGAAGATTATACATTGTGGTAATCCAGTAGATGTACTCATAATATATACTAGCTTGTATTCATTTCTTAAAATGTATAAAGGTATTGGAATAATAAGACTTCACCGGAAGTGGTCTTCAGGGGAGTATATGCTAAATCTTTATAGTTATACGTGAGATTCAAAAATCTCAACTTTAGTCTAACCTAGAAGGTATTGACTTAATGATCATTACCTTGAAGGTCTTTACCACCTATCGGTATAAATCCAATCGATGGACATGATAAATATCTTGAAGATCATAATAAATCCTAAAGATAGTTTATAAATTCGGAAGAAAAGCGTTGTACTCTTTTTCTCTTAGTAAATTTTCCCGTTGGGTTTCTTAGTTGAAGATTTTTAATGAGTCAACAAATGCAATACAATTTAACGGAGGTTATTATCATTATTTCTCAACATTGTCATCTCTCTCTTTCTTAATTTCGCTCTCATATCCGCCTTTTGCTTATTTGGCATGCTATAGACATTGCTTATATCACTTATTTAGGAGTGCCCTTACTTCAATTGGTACGGCAAATGTGTTTTTTGGACACAATAGTTCTAGCCAATTAGTTGTATGTTACTAGATGGTGGGTTTATTTGTGGTTTTTTGCATTTATTTGTAGTAATTGTAGTTTTAATAAATAGTGTCACCCACTTACAGTCTTACCCTTTACTGCTACTGTATCGTTGAGAAGCACGTATTGGCATGCAAGGGGCTTTATAAAAAAAACATAATCTGCTGATTTAATGGCGCTCACAACATTAATGGCGCTCTATCGCTAGGCTACATAAAATAACCGATGTGTATCCGTGTTACATTGACCTAACGCCATGGAGAGAATGGCATGGCATCCCATTTTCATCCCAGTGCATGCATGGTAGTAGAACATTACAGCACTGAGCCTTTTTGCATAGCGCACGCTGTGACGTTAAGAAACTCGGGGTTTTTTTTTTTTTTGGTGGGGTGGCCGGGGGTAGGTGCTCTTTGCGAGGAGGCAAATGCGTTTGCAGTTTTTTAGACGGGCCGCAGCTGGCAATGACGTGGATCATTAAAACAAAGGAGGAAGCACGCAACAGTGCAGGGAGAAAGGTGACAGGATGGCCTAACCTCCGAAACAGCTAGCGAGCGATCTACGGTAGCGGACGCCTGACTGCTCTTTTAGGCTGGTTGTGGTTGATGAATTTTGTCTATATTTTTTTATATAATATTAGATGATGAAAACGTCGATTTAGATGGTGCATATGGTTTTGAATTTGAGAAACCGTTTAGAGAATTTATTTTAAAAACAGTTTTATTTGTTTCCAGATCTGGAGCGCTACAAGGCGCAAGCAGGAGAGGAAGGTCGGAGGAGATCAGGGGAGTGGTTCTAAGGTTGGGAAGGGAGCTAAGGAGGCTCGGTCGATGGTCGTCGGTCGGCCGGAGGGAGCGGACGCCATCCGCCAGGCAGTGAGAGGGGGCGAGAGGCCGACCGCGGCGTGGCGGAGGCGCCGACTGGATCTGATGTTTGTTGGGGGCATTCAGTGCTATTTCGTGTTGTTGCGACTGTTGGGGGCATTGGCAGCTAGTTGACTGGTGGTATGGTATTGTAGTGTCTGGTAAGTGGTAAAGGCACTAAACCACTAAATGATAAATGTCTATGACTAATGACTTGTTCTATGAGACTAGGATTAGTCTAAAAGTATATAGTATCAATTAGAATGGTTATTGTGTTTAACTGTTTGTGTACTTTTGTCTGCAAAGTGTGACATAGGGAAAATATCGTAACTTACTGCTATTGATGCCATTATATCAGAGATGAACCATCGATTTAATGGAGTTTCTTCAGAGTTACTAATATGCATGTCTTGTCTTAATCCAAGAGACTCTTTCTTCAAGTTTGATGTTGATAAGCTTGTTCGACTTGCTGAGATCTATGCCGATGACTTCGATATAGCTGACTGTTTGTTGTTAAGAAATTAGCTTCAAACATTTGTTCTCAATGTTAGGAGAAGTGTAGAATTCTATGTATGTGGTGATATTGCAAAACCAGCTCAAAAGATGGTTGAAACAGAAAAAATAGAATATTTCCATTGGTCTATCGTCTCATTGAGATAACATTGATCCTTCCAGTGTCAACGGCATCAGTTGAGAGAGTCTTTCGGCAATGAATATAATCAAGACGGATTTGCGCGATAGAGTAGCAGATGAGTGATTCAGTGACTTGATGATATGCTACACTAAGCGAGAGATTTTTAGAAATCTTGATGATGATAGAATTAGAAAACGATTTCAAAGCATGAAATCTGGTAGAACACTATTGCCTCGTATTTGCACTACTACAACTTAATCCTAGCTACTGGTATATTTCATCCTTTTTCAATCTTTATAACTATTCACAGATACAATTTCTAATTTTATCACTAAGTTTGCTAATTATGGTGTATAAATAACTGCTTATATATATTTATAGGCATTGAAAGGCACATTATCCATTATCAAGATACAATCTTTGTTGTATTTTGTATTTTTACTATGTTCCTATTCTAATTATGTGTGATTTTAGATTGTAAAATATAGTTTGTTTTATATTTAACACGTTTATCTTTTATATATAATATCTCACTAGCCTCCTAAAATTTGATTCTGAATCTACCACTGCTTGTCGATCGGATTAATCAACGAACTAAACGGCTACAAAATGCACGTACGCCAGGCGTGTTGTAAACTGTCTTCTCAAGATCGGCAAACGCAGAAACAGCGGCAAAATTGTCGAGAAGGAAACTGTGCGCATTATTTTCGTCAGCCCGTGTTTATTTGGTCAAGGACGAAGACGATACAGTGCACGTTCTTTCGCCGCAAATCTGGCAGCATAATTAAGAGCGCAAATCAAGCTTGCCTACGAGCAATTTGCCAGTTTAATTAAGGGTGCAAACTAAGCTTGCCTGTCGCTGGCAGCTAGTAGTGAGAGAGAGAGATCACACGTCAGCACGTCCTGTCCTAGGCAGCGACGTTTCTGTGTCGGTGCACGTCGCTGGCCGCGAAACTAAGCCGAAGCTCCATACAGCTACGTACGTGGCAGTGACGATGCCGGGGGCAGAAGATTCTTGACAAGAAAAAGGAAAGGTCGGTGCATATACACGCGCGTCCAAGTCATCGCTTTGGCGATTAGCTCCCACGCGTGGCGTGAGGCGGGACAGCTGCTGCAGCTTTAGTAAATTCCCGAGTCAATTCCTGAGAAATTGTACAGAAACTTCAGGCAGGAGGGATGTCGTCGATCGTACGACGTCATGACTTTGTGTTTTTTCTTAGAAAATGGTACGACGGCATGACTTTGATTTAAGTCACAGCAGAGGAAAAGTGAATTCTTTTATACAGTGATTTATGTTTTTTTATTTAATTTTTTGAATTATGTTAGTTTGTTAGAGAGTATGGAGAGAAATGTTTACGTGCGATTTTAACCGATATAAATAAAAGTGAAATGATGTCTACCTCAATCGACTTATAAAATTCGACTTTAAAAGATATTTTGTTTAAAATATAATTACAGTAGAAAATTAAGTTATAAGTTTAAAATAATCCATCCAAATTTTGCTAGCCAGCCGAGCCATGTTTGACAAGCGAGACAACTTGCTTTGCTTTGTTTAGCTCCTGTTGACAGATCGATGGAAAGACAGCTTCTCCTCCAAGACAAGACCAAATTAAGTCTCTAGAACAGCATGCAAAGTGGAAACTACCAGCACATGACTCGCTGACACATCGATCGCGAATGGACCGTAATTATGCTTCTAGAACGTCGTACTGCTATCACGCTGCTCCTAATTAAAAACTATATTGCTTCCCCTGAGATCAGTTGACTTAGTATTAATTAGTACTAAGTACTAGCACCAGCTAGCTAGATAGCTAGTCCCGTGCCCACAATTTTGGACTTGACCACCACATAAACTAGTTTGTATGAGCATTAATTATTAATTATAGAGCTCTTTTATGGTATCTTAAAATAAATATGAGACATTCAGTCTTTACGATCCAATAGTTCAGATTAATTTAGATTTAATTATACTATCATTCATACTACTAGCAGTAGAATATCTAAAAGGATACAATTGTAAATGGGCGAGGCCACACGAGAGGAGGAAGTTGTCGGTCGCAGGCGAGCTCCCAGTCCCAAAGCAGGTCGTTCGCTGGCAACGACAAGACGCGGTCGTCCACCGTCGCCGTCCTCGTCACGATGCTATGGTGCGACTGGTTCAGTATTAGATCACGCAGCACCACGGCCTCGTCCACCACCACCAGCGCCATGCGGAACGCGATGCTCGCACCCGCGTGGCAACCCATCATTATGACATGCTAACACAAACAAATGTGCAAACGAGGGAGCGGACGAAGGGGGACGACACGGACACAACGACATTAGTGCGAACGAGGGAGCGCGCGTGGAGGCACGACACACACAGAGTGATAATTGTGCGAACAACATAGCAGGAAAGTAAATATAGCACGATTGAGCTGACACATGTGCGAGGAACAGAGGTCAGCCACTTGAAAAGATGACTAAGCATCGTTAAATTCATGATTAAATTAACCCAAATAAATGTGGTAAATTCGGATCACATAAAATTCCCAAAAAACTACACAATAACTATGACTTGTCGGGAGGTTTTACATAAAATTTCGTAAGTTTTAGAGCCCGTTTGCTATATGTAAAAATTCGTACAAATATCAAAATTGTATGAATTTTTGTGCAAAATTGTATGAATTTTTGTGCAACATTCACGACAGAAATATTATTTTTGCAAATACGATACGCATACGATTAGTTTTATAAATACCGTATGTAGCAGTATCAAATCTAGCTTTCTCTCGTCAGCAACGTAGGTTGTATAACTGTACAGTAATAGTACTCGGCATCGTTTAGCGGTCGCGTACGCGGTGCAGGTACGTGTCGATCGACCTGACCCGGGTCAGGTCAAAGATCCTTCACGAGCCCATTACACATGCGAGCCAGTCGATTGGTCGGCGCTTGGGCACAGACAAAATAATCGTACTGCGTATGGGATGACCAATTACAATACAGGATTTTTTTTTACGACACGATACTGGTTTTGGTGGTACTACCATCTGCCACCAAGCATACAAGGCATCGATCAAGACATGAGTCGCGAAAAGGCATTTCTTGGCTGCAGCTGCCTCGTGCCTGCCGCTGCAGCTTGCGCGTTAACGTCCACTTGCGGCAGTTGCTGACCGGCGAATCGCACGTCGGTATCGGCAACCGCCGGACCAATGAGGTAAGAGCTGGACACGTTACGAGACTAGCCTCCGACGAATTAGGACGAAGAAACGGCAAGAAAACCAGCAGTCGCACAGTCCGTAGCTAGTAGCCTCGTGGATCGTGCAACAGATAAAATACGATACGCCTTAGGTAATACTAGTACTTGCTACTACATTCTCTTGGGCCATGTGCAGTGTACCGGTGCTAGCAAATTTTTGGCCTTTCAGCTCCGGTGCCAGCCACGGTAAGACCATCTACAGTATACCTAAAATATACGCGGTGTCAGATTTGGTACCTCATTATCGTATTATATTGATGCTAGATTTATTTTTTTATAGTGTTTAGCATCTCTCTCGCATAACTAAATGAAATATTACTTATTTTTCTCCAAGGCATTCTCTCTCTTATTTGGCTTACAAGTGGATCCATGAACATTTTTAATTGAGCTAGCACCGGTGCACCTTACATGCACCGGTGCTAGAAAAATCTGCTTGCTAGCACCGGTCCTGCAGTGGCTAGCACCGAAGCCATGGTGGTTGGGGGGATTGGTAGCACCGTTCGCTGGAGATGGCCTAAGGCCATCCATGAGAAGGTGCCAGCATCAAGATTTCTACTACCGAGTACCGACATGCACCGGTGCTAGCTAAATAAAAAAATGTTTATGGGCCCATTTGTAAGCCAAATAAGAGAGAGGGTATGTGGTGGAGAAAAAGAAGTGATATTTTATTTCGTTATGTGGGTCCCATTTTGGAGAGAGATAGAGATGCTAAACACTGAAAAAAAATAAATCTAGTACCAGTATAATATGGCAACGAGGTGACAAATTTAGCACCGTGTATATTGTAGATGGCCGTAGTACACCTAGCACAGCTTGGTCAGCAATCAGCTAGTACGCTGTTAGCGGTCACCGATTTGGCTTTGAAATGATATATCCGGATATTTTATAATATATATGTTTAATTATGCACATCAAACTTTACTGGTAATATTATTCCATCATAGCATCAAAGCTAATATGAAACACGGGGCTACTCTATAGCAATTTAAGTGGTGAAACGGTATATAACGATCAATATCGAAACAGTATCGATAAGTTTGACGGATCCATCGCACGCGGCTCGGCACGATCAACGGAAGAGCCACGCGCGCGTAAGTACGTGTGCCAGCTGTCATACATGCACCGCGCTGTGCCACACATCTGCACGTACGTTGATCTCCATGGGCCAGCCGCCGCCGGCGTTTGTTTAGGACGCACGCGGCCACGCGCGGGTCGCTGGCTCGCAACTACTCTCTTTTTCTTTTGGGCATGCGGAGAATATTCTACCGCGCGCACTTGCCTAGTAATTAGCGTAAGTTGCGTGCTATTGCATGCGGTCGGTCCCGCGCGTACGCGATGCCGATTGGAGCCGGGCCGGTCGGTGCGTGCAGGTAGCCATGCACTTTTCCGCGATCGATTGGACATGCTACCTGTATATATACTAGCTACATGATCCTGCTTTTCTACAGATAAAAAGAAATCATATTATCTCGATACATTGAGTCAAATATTATCGGAGTTGATCTGTCCAACCTGTACCTCTACGCACTCGGCTCGCGTGTATCTGATAGAGCTATGTTGTTTTTCTAGTTAGAGAATTTTTAAAACGATGTATTTCATTGTTTTAATAGATTGTTTTTATTTTTGTTAGCGATTTTTTTTGTGGATACGTGATCCTCACGACCAACTCTGTCTTTTTAAGTCTCGATCGATCCGACGACAGCGCGTACGTGGTGATGACGCGGTGCGCGCTTCCATACAATTCTCCTCCAGAACGGCGTGCAACGTGCATGCTAGCTCCGACGCATCGATGCATCGATCGACGTTAGGTACATATATACATGTTAAGTTACGTACACATCGATCGATCGCGCAGCGCAGATGCTACCTGCCGCCGATCGATCGACAGCTAGCTTGCGCCATCGATATGATCGTGCACAGATCGAGTTCGCATTGCGTCCTAGCTAGCTAGGAATATATATATATATATATATATATATATATATATATATATATATATATATATATATATATATATATATATATATATATATATATATATATATATATATATATATATATATATATAATCTAGACAAGCGCATCACGCCTAACATATGGCACACAGATCTTCAATACGATTGCAGGCAAGGCATCGTGTTGGACGTGATTAGACCCGTCGGCCTGTTGCGTAACGTAGGCGGAATTGCAGCTGCGTACGTGCGACCGCAGTTGCCAGCGATCAAAACACACACATGCGGGACCTAGCTACTGCATGCCATGGACAGACCATGCAAAGCATCGCTACACTGATCGATCGGCAGACCCCGACAACGCTGCTGGCCAAGTGTCACGGTCCTTCACCATGGACACCAACCAGCACAGTTCACGGGTACCACCACAGGATCCAATGGCCTCAAACCAACTCGATCAAGATACAAGCGGCTGGGATACAAAATTGAGAGAATAAGAAGCAAGGGCTAGGAGTTGGAAGAAGCGGATTGGGAATCGGAGAATGGAAATTTTCTGTTCTTCGATCATATCCCCTATACGCTGATGCATCATTCTGTCAGTAGAATGGGCCAAAGGTCAGCCCAATAACTTGTCCATCCCAGAGGGCCAGGTACACCAAGCAAGCACGCCGTCACCTGGCGTGAGACAAATTCGAGTGCTCCTTGCCTTTCGGCTGGCTATATTGCCTGCGAGGCTAATTAGCTCACCAGAGGCGAGAATAATGGTATCCAACATGAGCTCGTCGTCACGTAGTCGTGTGCGTGTCAGTGGCTGTGATCGAAAGGTCTGACATTTATACGCATGGGGACTTGGAGACCATTTGGGTCCTTCTCTTAGGTTGGATTTGGACATTTGGTAGTATCGCATTCATTTTGGAGTGTGTAAATTTGCTGCGGTTATGAAGGTTTGTCTTCCTTATAATGGTAGCATTTTTTGTGTTCGTACCGTTGTTGTTTTCTGATGGTTTAATGGAAATTTGATATGATAATACAAGGGTAGACGACAACTTCAGTGGCTCCATACTTGTGATGCGATGAAATCATGCAACAGCAGGAAGGTATCTTGGACCTCAGTTAAGGTTGTTCCTAGGATGGAGGCTTGGTTTTGGTGTGTTGCCAACAGGACAATGCTTAAGAAATTTAGTTTAAATTTATCCATGGTATGTACGACGCAACAAGCACCAGTGGTCTAGTGGTAGAATAGTACCCTGCCACGGTACAGACCCGGGTTCGATTCCCGGCTGGTGCAATACTTTTTTTTTTGCCTCACATCAGTATAATTCACAAGCCTCAGATGATCAATACAACACAGAAGACCTAGCTCACTCGTTTCATTGATAGTTTCTGATTTTTAATTCATTATTTCTTAATTTTATTTTTTCCTAACATTTTAGTTTTTTTAGATTTTTCGTTTCTTCTTTTTTCTGTTTTCCTTCGCATTATCTGTGATGGGTTAACCTGTTTTTTATTTTAAATTTTTAATTATGCCAAATAAATCATTATTAGTTACAGTGAAAAATAAACTAACTACATTAAAAAAAATAAACCATCACCAAACTGAATATCCCCTAAATCAATGAAATGGCCATTCCAGACTTGAGACCTCCATGTACAAAATTATTTGCTCTGTAATGCTTATTGCAAGGACTGTCACGGTCATCAAACACAAATCGAGATGAGTCATAATTGGTAATACATATTTTACGAGTATTTCTTGAAGTCCTCATTTGCTTGTGCCACTAGATGATCGTCATCGCACTCATCGCGGTAACTCTCAGCATTCGTTGGACTCTTACGAGGAAATCGTATTGAATCTAGAGGAGATCAGAGATGACGGGGAATCGACCCCTGTGATGCCACCCGATAAGGATGGACCCTCTTGTGGGATCAAGCTGAGGAGAGGAAGAGGATTGAGAAATTTTCATAGAGAGATAATGCCTGGACTTGTTTCTTTGTTGCGGCACGAGATATGCGATGACTTGCATCCTGTAGGTCATGAGCTCAGAAAGACTGGGTCTAGGAAAACGTGTGGGGATGAAGGTTCACCATCAACTCAAGGAAGGCCGCCCAAGCGTAGTTACACTGCCAGGAACTGATCAGCAGCGTCTCAAGTTCATACCATGATGCCAAAAGACGGGCGATTCAGAACATGAAATCTAATTCTAACCATGTGAATATTCATGTGTGTTAAGCCTAGTTTCAAACTCGGTTTGTCACTAGTCATTGAAAGGGGATTCTTTTCATTTTTTTGTTTTATCTATTATCTCTTGGAACTTGGAAGTGCTGAGAACTGTTTGGTTGCAGCTTTGTCGGCTTTATATTTGAGTTTAGCAATGAAGGCATAGTCACAGTGTTATAATGGTGAATCTCTTGAGCTAACTTTTTTTAGTCTTGAATCTGATGTCAATGAAGGCCTAACAATTGTATTCTGATGGTAAGCTAGCATTTTGTCTTGAATTATATTGTTATGGTATCTGATGTTGTTCAACATCTGACAACCGGGTCAGCTACAGCCCAAGTAGCAAACGGACGCGGAGGCCCAGCAAGAAATGGCCGAGTGAGGACTAGGTCGTGTAAAAGGTTCGGTCCAGCTACTTGGGTGGCGAATAGGCCCACTGGTCATACCGTGAAGGAAGAGTCTAATACTTAAGGCAGCGGCGAAAGAGGAATAAGGCATCGACTCTGTAATCAGCCAAAGGTAGGGTGCAAACGGATCGGATTCGGACGGATATTATTCTTATCATATCCTAACCCATATTTTCTCTCCGGATTCGGTACCAATCGGATTCGGTGCCGGATCGGTCGGGATTAACCCGAGCCGTTTGCACCCCTACTTGTTTATAAGGAATGCATGCAGTACAACAAATGGAGTAGGAGGACGTACTGTCAAAAACTTGATGTTACCACTTAATAGCTGATGTGGAGGATTTTATTTTACCATTGCAAAAGGAAAATGAAACATCAAATAGTAGCACTAACCTGAAATCAAACTTGAAGACGTATCGGATTCGGATGGATATTGCTGTTACCATATCCTAACCCATATTTTTTCTCCGGATTCGGTACCAATCGGATTCGGTGCCGATCGGTCGGGATTAACCCGACCCGTTTGCACCCCTAGCCAAAGGCTTATGAACCCTCCCTTCCTCATGTTCTTCCTTCCCCGGATCCCCTTCTCTCGTCAAACTGTAATTCCACATGAATTGACACAATCTGTAATAGATACTATGAGATTTGAAGAGGAACATAACATCTGGTATCAGAGCCGTGCTCGAAGCCCTGGATCCACCGCGTTATCACACGAGAACCCAAACCCGGGTGGAAGAGATGGATCAAATCGCCGATCTGATCAAGGCCATCAAGGCCCAGAGTGAGGTGATCGCTACTCAGGGAGAGTCAATCAAGGAATTGCAAGCGTAAGGGAGTGTGATATTCTGATCCGTGGAGGAAACCAAGCCGGCCGTGCTCGAGCTGCAGCAGTGGAAGCCAGAGGCGGAGAAGGCAACCGATGCATTGCGCTTTGAGATGGTGAGCTGCGCAATCAACTCCAACAGATTGCGTGCAATCCATGATGGCAGTCTACCCGGTGGACTTGCCCAGGATATTTCCAAAGCCGAAGGCAACGTCAACCACTTCTGCCTTCCTGATTCGGCCGCGGCTGAAGGAAGCGCCGTAGGTTGTCCCTGGTGGGGAAGATCAAGGGACTAATGGTAATGGTGAAGAACCAAAACACAGGAGGATGGCTAATGGGGTGGTCTCTCCCTTGCCGCCTCCGGACAATGGTAAGCCCCATCCCCATCCCCACGGTGCCTTCGACCGCTTCACTGTGGGTGGACTAGGTTTATATGAAGCTACAGCCTTATGCTCAATCCTTAGTGGCAGTAAGGGCTAGTCATAAACTGGCTTTTAGATATTTTGGTCCATTTCAGATGGAAAGCGAAATTGGAGCAGTGGCATATAAACTCCGGCTTCCGCCGACCTGCTATATACACCCTGTCATTCATGTGTCCCAACTGAAGAAAGCCTTGGCGCCAGTTGAAGAAGTGCAACCACATTTGCCCAAGCAAGATGAGCATCGAGTGCCTCTCAAGATTCTGGACAGTCGAATTCACCACAAGGGCTCGTCAGCTGCGATGCAGATATTGGTTCAGTGGTCTGGTACTACCCTTTCTAGCTCTATCTAGGAGTATTATGATGATATTACTACTCGATTTCTGGAGGCACCGGCTTGGGGTCAAGCCGGCTTAAAAGGGGGAGGAAATGTTATGGTATCTGGTGTTGTTCAACATCCGACAAACTGGGTCAGCTAACAGCCCAAGCAGCAAACGGACGCAGAGGCCTAGCAGGAAATGGCCGAGTGAGGACTAGGTCATGTAAAAGGTTTAGTCCAGCTACCTGGGTGGCGAACGCCACTGGTCATACCGTGAAGGAGGATCCTAGCACTTAAGGCGGCGGGGGAAGAGGAATAGGGCATCGACTCTGTAATCAGCCAAAGGCTTTAGAACCCTCTCTTCCTCGTGTTCTTCCTTTCCCCCAAATCCCCTTCTCTCGTCAGACTGTAATTCCGCATGAATTTTAACAATCTGTAACAGTACTCTGAGATTTGAAAGAGAAATGTAACATATATTGTGAGAATCAGTGAGAATATAGTTTCCATAGGGCAAATAATTTGCCTCATGGTTTACTGTTTCTACCTTTGCTGGCTCTGCAACAGTTCTCAGGCGATTGTATCACTGCCCTGTGGCCTGTGGGTCAAAGCAAATGCTGCCTGTTACAGCTTACAATAACTAGACTTCACTTGGGCTGTCCCGATGGTCCCAAACTTGCTGTCCTACGCAAAATGCAAGGCATTAACATTTGTCAAGCCAAATTTCACAGCCCAGAAAGGCCTTGATTTTTCTTCCGTGGGTTGTTTGATTATCCTGCCATTGATGAGCAAGAGACCATGTGGAAGTACAGAGAGGATCATAATGCTTAGTGTCACGAAACATCAGATCAAAGGCCAGCTCCAGCTCCATGGAGTAATGCATCTACTGAGACGAACGATCATCCATTACTGCATACACGTTCAGTCAGTCACACACGAAAGGTTGTTGCGTGCTCAGAAACCTATGAGTAGATCGTCGTCAATTTCAAGAATCCAAGATGAACAGCTCGAGCATTACTTGTCTGACACTGACCGGCTTTATGAAGATCGTCGTCTACTGAACAGCTCGAGCTTATTGGTGAACTGACCGGTTTATTGGTGTGCGCTTTGGGAAGACATGGTGCACTGCTGTTGTGAGAATACCTAGGATCTCACCATTGATGGCCTGAGCTAGTAGTAGTGTACGCTTTTATGGCCCTTGCATTGGCCATCTAGCAATAAAGGGAGGACATGGTCGGTGGCAAAGGCAAGTGCTCGCCACACCCTGCATCATTGTTTGATTTTACTACTGTCGTCAGAGGGACATGCACCTCTAGCTCCCCAGGATCATCACTTCAAGAGCTAGTAGTAACAGTCAAGACGACTTGATAAGACCAAGCCAGTCAAAGCAGTATGATTAAACACGCTTGATGAGTGTACTCTGCACTGTTGTGTACTGAAGAAAGACATGCCAGTCATATGTGCTCTTTTCGGCTGTGCTTGATGGTTTATGATTGCGGCTGAAGATTTTTGACTATAGTACGAGTGTTTATGTGAATAAATCGAATATCGATAAACCATTTAGAAAAGATCATTCTGATAAGATGTTTCAAAATAACAGCAAAAAATCTTATTTATTTATTCAGAAAAATCATAACAAATAAGCCAAAAAGAGAGAGAACCGATATACGCCCGTTTACTGCAACTGGCACCGGTACAGTAGCAATGCAGCATGATGGGAGCAGAGGAGGAATAAATGGTGTGGGCTCCAGAGATCCACAGATGAGAGGTTCTCGTTTATTACGGCTTCTGTTTGACCACATGGCGATGTGCAGTAATAAGCCAGCAACATCTCAGTCTTTGGAGGGAGAGGTCAAAGCCAGTACTCACAGACATCTGACACACAGTTGACATAGGGATCAGCTTCAACTGGAAAAATACCATCAGAGAACAGCTGAAATGATAGGAAGATACAAGCATGCATGATCTACGGCCCTGCTCACTTCTACATTTTCTATTTATAATTTCATGAATTTTGAGTTTTTTGAGTTTTTTGTGTTCTTTTTTCCCAACCGGTGTGGCTAACATTTTTATATTTTCAATTTTTAAATTTAATTATGTTAAATAAGCATCTGTCACGTTGCTTGGACTGAGTTCATCGTCTGAACCGATCACCAACATCGCATGCTGTGGTGTTCCCAACCGGCGTGGCAGTCAGATGGAAAGAGTAAATGTGATTGTGTCACGTTGCTTGGACTGAGTTCGTCGTCTTGACTGAGCACTGAAATATAATACATACTTGTTAAAGATTCGTGCGTTACAATATAGTTATAAAAATAATAAGACAGAACTTATTGTTTGGCCAACTTTACACAGCAAATATTAGAGAGCAAACGACAGAGAGAAAATGATGACCAGAATGCACGAGATGGGGAAAATAGAGAGATGAACGGTTATATCCTGGGAGAGAGAGGAGGAGAGAGACGAATGATCCAGATCAAATCGGATGACTATAGAGAAAGGAGAGAAGAGCGCACCGACGATTACCAACTCCTCTTCATATAATAGTAGAGGTACTAGTACTGCAGCTACCACCGGGTCATTCATTCAGTATGGAGTTTTGTGACAGTAAGGCCTTAGCTAGTATTCATGGCGCTACAGCATTTCCCTAATTCCGAGGAGAAGTTCTCTTACCGCAAATGCTGCAAATTCAGAACATATAAAACACTCCTAGGAAAAGAGGCATAGTAATTCTAATTCTACGCCCGGATATTGAGGCAAGAAGAACAGAGCTAGCAGCATACCTGTCTCTATCCACCTATGATCTACCTTCGGTTCCTATCTGCCCAATGATTCATACGTACACGGAGAGGGAGAGGGAGGCTGGTCCAGTGACGCGGCCGAGTGTTGGCTGCAGTGAGCTGGCTTGAGTGCTCAGGGGGGGTCGCGCTCTCACTCGTTAGGTGCCTCAACAAGAGACATCCCAGTAACAGCCTCCCTGCAGCCGTACGTGCGAGACCCAAAGAGGCAGGGAGGGATCGAGCTAGTCAAAATATCTGTAGCAGTATGCTGGTGGGGCCTACCTGCCAGCCAGATGCACCATGAGATAGTTCATGGTCATGGATGATGATCATGATCGAACGATGATGAAAGGTATTACATAGCAACTTAGGTGACACGGAGGTATACTTCTGATGAAAAGTATGATCCCAACTCCACTGAGAAATTTGTTTGGGATTAAATGGCCTGTCAGGAGGTGGTCTTTAGGAGATTTTGATTAAATCTGTCAGCTTCTGATGGGCGTCAGGTCTTTAGCTTAGCTTTCCGTGGATAAGCATCTTATACCATGCGTGCTCAAAATCATGCAAAGGTTCAGAAGTCGGAGTTGAAGATGTGCATGCTCTCGTGGAAGCAAATAGTAGTAAGAGATACTAAGATCCGATGCCATGGATGTTTAACTGTAAAGCTTTTCAGCTGCGTTGTCGTCTCACAAAAAGAATCGTTGGACCCAAGCAACCAAGAGTTGCTGTCCACTGCCGTCTCTATTTCAACCTCACATATTTATTCCACATTAACATCTACTAGTAGTCTGCCTGCCTGGTGGTTGCCACACCAATCAAACATCTTTGTCATATTCAATGAGAATGTCATTCGAACATGTGCGCCAAAATAGTATCAAAATCGTGGAGCACGATCTTGCAACTCTCTCTCTCTCTCTCTCTCTCTCTCTCTCTCTCTTCTGAAAATACAGAGGAGAATTTGCAATGTGTACACTGCTGACGTGAGCCTCCTGTAGCATTGTAGAACACTACAGAGCAAGCATGGACGGGCATGGGGAATGAGCTAGCTAGCAAAGCAAAAAACTACAATAGCAAGGGTCCAGGAAGCTAGCATCCAACACGTACGTACTCTAGAAAAACCAGGCCACGAGCCCGGAGACTTTGTGCCTGGCCTCTGAAGATGTCGCCAGCTTCCTTTTATATCCTACCTGACAAATCTCTCTGGTCACAGTAGCCTCACCTACGCTGCTAGCTAATCATGTGATCATACATGTCAAACGGCGACGAAAGAGCAAGCAGACAAACCAAACGAAGCCCATGGCAATGGCAGAGAGGAACGGAGAAGAGCACACAACGAGAAACCCTTGAAACGGCGACAGATCTCTGCTCTGAAAAGCTAGGGGAAACGAGACATGAATTTTGCTGCATTGCTACGTCTTCTGATCTCTCTGCTGCAGAGCAGAAGCACAGGAGTACACCGATACTACATCCATGCATGCAGGACAAGAGTTGTTAGAGTCGAAAGGTGAAAGCGAAAAACGTTTCTATACCATTTCAAGATTCATCAAAGCAAAAGGAAAAAAAAAGCACTCTTTTACTGTTTTTACACACAGGCTGCAGCTCTGTTACTACGTACGTACCACTGGCACCTGCAGCCGCTCCAGAAAGCAAAACAAGAGAAGAAGATGAGGAGGAGGAGGTGAAGAGAAGAGAAGAGAAGCCTAACGATTAGTAATGCTAGTGATTAACGAGGGGTTAGTTACGGGTGGATTAACTGTAACTAAACGGTGGCTGATTAATGCGCGGTCCGGTGTCATGGCTAGACCTTGTAGATGACGAGGAAGCAGGGGAGCACGGCGCGGTTGTCGAGGACGATGAGCTCGCCGTTGCCCATGTCGACGGAGTCGTAGTCTGAGGCGTGCCGCGCCTGGTCGTTCGCGGGCCGGACGCGCCCGGCGATGACGCGGCACACCAGCATCGCCCTGCGGCCGGGGCAGGGGCCGGCGCTGGCGTGGGCGGCGCCGCTGTCGGCGAACGTGCACACGGCGGAGCCGACAGGGCCGAGGCGGCAGGTGGCAACGCCCGCGCCGAACACCCGCCGGTGCTCAAGCCGGCTGCAGCGCGGCACTGGAAGCGCATCATCTCGTTGCCGTCGGCGCCGCACCGCGCCGCGGCGCCGTGCGCGCGGGCGGCGGCCCGAGCCTCCTCGAACCGCGCCACCGCCCACGCCGCGCTGTGCACCCGGAACAGCGCCTCGACGGCCGGCTCCGGCGCCCCCGCGTCCCCCCACCCCGACGAGAAGATGAGCTCCACCACCCGCCGCGACGAGTGGCCCTCCGGCAGCTCCGCCATCGTCAGGAATGCCGAGCTCACCGGTGCCGCTGGCAATGGCGACGGCATGAACGAGGCCGCCATCTGCTTCGGCTTCTTCTTGGGCCTGGGCCTCGGCTCGTGCTGCCGCTCCTGGGCGGGCACGGCCCTCCGCCTCTCCCGCCGCGGCTTCTGCTTCTTGGAGAGCCGCACGAACGCCACCGAGTCCCTCACATCCTCCGCCGCAGCGCAAGACACAGGGAGCAGCGGCGTCAGCAGCTGGGGCTTCTTGGTCGGAGACGGCACCACAGCGGCGTCGGCGACGCCGTATGACCTGCAGCTGAGCGAACGCACCCACGCCGTCGCCATTGTGACGGCGAAGGCAACTTAGGCAAATGACTCAAGAACAGAGCACAGCAGAGAACCGCGCGCGCTTGACGGAGTCGGCGTTCGCGCAGACGCAGAGCCGAGCAAGGCGGCGGCGGCAGCTCAGCCACTGTGCTTGGGTTCGGTGGGTGGTGGGCTGGCTTGGCTCCGGGCGTTATTACGGGGGCGGATTTATTTGCCCCTGCCCTGTGCTGTGGGGCACCGTGTCGCTTCCATCTCTTCTCTACTAGCACTCGGTCTACCTTACTCGCGGCAGCCGGGTGCAGAATGACATGTGGACCCCGCGGTGTGGGCCCCTACGTCAGTGAATGGTGTGAGAATGGTGATGTTGGGAGGTGATTGGCAAGTACTGGGAGTAATAGTGGCGCTGCAGCTGTGCACTGGTCTTTTGAGCTGTGATTTGGTTTGGTTTTATCTTTTCCAAATTTGTTTCCATTTGGGCTCATGATTTTGCGTGGAACGGGGGATCGTGCCCATTTTGAGTGGAATTCCTCAGATCCCATTTTGGATTTAGATGTGCCCTCTGGAATTCACCTTGCAATTTTTTTAAGTTTCTTTTTCTTTTTCTACTTTTCGTTTCTGGTGGTGGCCGGTGCCTTCCTTTGATCATCTGACCGTGGAGTCCAGTTCTTCCTCGCAGCTCTCTGTGGCACGCGCTGCTCTATTTGTGTTTCTGATTTCTACGCGTCTACAAAAGATGCTTCTCTTTTTGTTATTTCCGCATCTCTTTTTTTTTGACTTGCTGCTACTTTGCTACTTGGATACTCCTGTTATTTGCGACGCACGGAAGCCCAACTCTGTCTGAGAGGAGAGGGAGGAGGGAGAGAGAGGGAAAGAGTAGAGCAAGACGAGCACGAGCATTGTTACATAGGGTTGTTCATATTAGTTTTTGCTATGGTATGTTTGATATGCTGTGGTTTATGACTTTTGTCTGGAATTTTTGAATTTTAACTGTTTTCGACAGAGATTACGGATAGAGATATTCGCTTGCGATTTTGGTTGATACAAATGTTGAACTTTTAACGTGTACTACAATTAACTTGTAGATCTCGTCTTGAAAAAATAATCCGTTTGAAAGTTAGGTACTGTACCAAAAACTAAAAGACGCTAAAGAACATGCCCAATGTCTTTTATCTTTAGTTTATGAATAGTGACAGCTTGTAGAGAGCCGAACGGAGAGAGAAAAACTCGCATGTAATTTTGGCTGATACAAATAAAATCACTACAGTATGTAATACAATCGACTAGTAGACCCCGCCTTGAAAAGATATTCCGTTTGAAAGGTAGGTACTGTAGAAAAGCCATTTACTATAGAAAAGCGACTTTTAAAAGACAATTCAAGGGGTAGTAAATACTATGCGTCCAAAATTTGTTCCACCTTTCAAATAGTACAACACTCCTTTCCATTTCCTTCATTTGAGACAAATGCTTTTCTTTTTACGAGGAAAAAGAGACAAATTCAGCTATTCAGTTGAGTAGTAATGCAATGTGACCAGCAGAAACAACATTAGACATGACTCACAACATGTCAACGATTGAGGGACCATATAAGAAGGTCTATAATATGTTTGTAATGAACAATTGGCACTTTAGTTGAATTGAACTTGAATTTTGTAAAAGTTTTAGAAAATTCAGATTTCACAGTGTGATGTCAAGTTTCAGGTAGTCTGACCTGACCTGGGATGGCGGTCAAACCGACCTTGACATGCTCGTCGGGTATTGTGCCCAGCGGTCTGGCTGCCATGAAAAAGGCGTTCAGACCGACCGGTGGTAGGCGGCTTGACCCCCATGGCAACTGTTCTGGTCGGCCGTAGTACGATGGTCAGACTAGCTTCTCGAGGTCAGACATGTCTGGAGTGCCTAGAGAGATTCTAGAGAGGCCAAACATGTCTAGGGTTGTTGATGATAATGGACATGAGTATGTTTGATGAGTGGGTTGTTAAGAGGGTTATGCCTACATGTTGTGAAGTGCATGTCGAGGCTATGTGTGATATGGTTGGACGAACCTTGATAGTCTTGAGTTTGATTCATGGCTTGAAAGCTATAAGGGTTTGAGTGTGTGCACGCATGGGTGCCGTTGTTTGGTTGTTGTGTGTTGCATGATGCATTGCTTTGACAAACGTGAGTCAAGTGTATAAAACTTGTGTTCAAGATAGTTGCTTGGTTTTTAGATGTATAGGTGGCTTGAAGAACATTAGCAATCAATGACAAGGGACCAGGACTAGGTGGGAGAGATGAAGTCTGTGTGGTCGAATAAGTCCGGGTGATGCTATGTGGCTCAAACAAAAGCACAGTGAAGATAAAGATCATACAAATACGAGTTGGTACATGTGATGCATCGAGTGATGAGGCCCATACACATAGAGACGATTCGAAAGAGTCCGAATGCATGAAGACGTGATGGCTAGTCATTGGACACTATGGCTACATGTTAAATCATGCATACATGCTTTGAGGTGAATGTAAGGATTCTTGGTTCATCAATTGTGTCAAGTGATAATTTTGTGTATTGTGGAGTGCTACATGATGGTCTATTTATCGGTGTTGGTTGTAGGACTTCAAAGCTAGGTCATGTGTGGCGGACGGGATCGGAACTAAGTTATGAGAGCTTAGATCTAGAACGGTCAAAGGATCAGGACTAAGCTAGGGGAGCTTAGGTCTAGAACAATCAAGGTACCGTCAGAATATGACTAATGCTAGAGGGGTGGTTACAAACCAGGAAAGTAAGGAATCGAGCGAGAGCTAACGGTGGTGGACATGATAAGTAACAACAAGGTGAATCGAGACTAAGCTCAGAGAGGAGCTGATATCCAAAATGGCCAGGGAGGCCGGATGCCATAATAGTGCATAGAGAGGCATGTGGGACGCCAAGTGACTTGGGCCCGTTGCAAGCAAGAACGATTCGATGGAATTCGGACACTTGAGGGGCTTGGTGGTAAGTCATTGTGGGTCACATGGAGTTGAAGATGAAGCACGAGGTTACTTCAAGCGAAGGAAGTGCAAAACTTGTAGAAGGTGGTTTGGGACAAAACGATCTTTTTGCCCCAAATCAGAAAGTTGACACTTGGTCACACCACAACGCAAAGAGGCGTAAGAGAAGTTGTTTAGGTCAAGGATATGTTGAAAATATTAAGTGGATTAAGCGTTGATTAACTATCAGGTAAATGGTCATGTGCGTTTTGAGAAACATGCAAGCGAGTAAAACACGGCGTTAGTTAGGGTTAACGGATATTTTTCGGTAGTCTTAATGGGTTGGACCCATTAAGGGATGTTAGATCCAATGATTATAGGGTTAAAGCTTTTGTTCTTCCACCTTGCCTCTTTCCATGGTTTGAGAGAGTTGGAGAAGAAAGAGTGGTGCTTTAAGTGCACCTGTAATCTCCATACTGTTATAATCCTTCCTCTCTATGTGATAACGAAGATCAAACCTTACCTTTCAAATTGTAGTTGTTCATGTCTTAAAGTTTGCTTGTATCTTGTGTGCTTGATGTGATTTCTTCTCTCCGGAGCTCTCTTGATTCTACTATGATCCATAATGAGTAAGAGGTACTAGAATGTTCTGATTGATCAATCGCTGCCCATCTAGGTTACCTCAATTGCAACAAACGAGATTATGCTCGGTTTGTGAGTGTTCTTGAGCAAGATTTATGATTTCATGATCGTAAGAGTTCTAGCCCGAATTCATGCTTAAATTACCTTGGTAAGACATGTGAGAATAGATCTGTAAGACCTCGTGCTTTATATCATCACGAGAAATAAATAATTTGAGTTTTAGAGTTTTTGTGCTCTTGAGACTTAGATTTGATTCTCTTCAATTTAGTGAACCTAAGTCCAAAAACCTTGTGATTCTTGATTTATTTGCATTACTAATATCTTGAATAAGTCTCATACAAAATTTGAAAGTGTTTATATGAGAATTTATCAAATTTTTGAAATTTGAGTTTTGACCCGAGATGCTTTTAGATCTGAGAACTGAGAACAAGTCAGACCGACCATAGAACTATGATCGACCGCCTTTGTCTCGGATCAAGAAGGATCGATCGACCTTGTGTTGAATATTCCTGAATGATAGTTTTGTCTTATAAAGCATAGTTGGTATGATCTAAATTTGATGATTTTATATCCATAGCACGGGAATGATTTGAGCGGTTAGCACGTGTCCGTTGACCTTATGTTGAATGTTCGGAACATTCGGTTTTATTGGTTTAGATATTTAGTTTTGTCTTATAAAGTACAGTTGGTACGATCTAAATTTGATGATTTTTATAGTCGTTTGAATGAATATTTTGAATATAAAAGGATGCAGCACGGGAATGATTTGAGCGGTTAGCACGTGTCGACGTTGACCAGCAAAATAGTATTCGTAATCCCCCAAAATTAGAATCCAAACCGTCCGTTTGCTTCTCGGAACATTCGCATTCAGTTGCACATAACCTGCACACACGCAGTTGGTCCCGAGACACCGCGACAGTATCTAAATTGTTAATTAAGCGCGTAGGGTTTCGTTAACGCCATCTGATTCAGAATAATATGATACCCGGATCCCTCTCGGTCGGTCGATCGAACTCGTTTCTTATTGACCAGAATGGATGCAGCCGCGACTTCTCATTCGTCAACCACTTCGCCAACTGCAAAGCCATTTTTTCCAAGGGAAGCCATTAGTTATTTGGCGCTCATAATCCTTGTAAGAAATCGTTTATATGGTTGACAAATTAATGGCGGTTGCATGCTGAATGAATGTGTAACGTGATAATCTTGGCTAGCTTCCCTTGCACAGGAAGAGACAAGAGCCCTGGAATCTCTGAACCGACGACAGCCTAATGCATTGCCATGGACGCAACCCACGGGCTTGTTCTTTTTAACTGCGGCTTATGGTTTTTGGCTGAAATTTTTAAATTTTAGTTGTTTACGGTACAGATTATGAAGAGATCGATACTCATTTACGATTTTGGTTGGTATAGATATTGGGCTTTTAACGTGTACTACGTTTAACTTGTAGATCCCGCCTTAAGAAAATAATTCATTTAAAATTAAGATACTGTAGCAAAAATAAAAAATCGCTCGACTTTTGACTGAACAGGCCCAACACATATCACGTTTTCAGATTAGCTAACCGATCATCTGCTTAAACAAAGAGATGTTGTTGCGTGCGTGATCTTGCTTACGCTCCTAAAAAACGTGCTAGTTTAAGCCGGCTCTGGTGTGTGAAACCAGCAGAGAGAAGCTTGATTAACAAATTAATTAACTGTCACAGCATTTTCTTGACTAACTTTCACCACCTTCGAGATGCTTTCCAAGTTCCAACATGGAGTAGCAATGTCATCATTCCAAGACGAGCGGCAGAAGAGACATCGCAATCAACCCTAGCTAACTCCCGGCCAGTACCGAGAAATAAAGCTCATGAGGAAATGATAGCTAGCCTCCAACGAGCTGCCGAGAGAACCCGATCATTCCCAAATCCATCTCCATCTCCTTCCATTCTCGCAAAGATCTCGACGAATCATTGTGTCTCAAAATCGAAAAGAATGGTGTTGGGGGGAGGGTCCCACTGCCACATTAGGACCACAGCCACCTTAGAGCGACGACATCCGTTAAAAGGTTTATTTTGAGTTAAGTCCATAAGTCAATCACAGCGAGGATCAAGGTTTGGAACCCGATCGAGGTTTGGAACCGGTCCGGAACGGTCCGGGGCTAATCCGGACGAAATCTAAAGTCAACCACAAAGCTGTTGTAATTCCAAGAGTATTTTGGTAATTTTTCAATTGAAAAAGCAGAAAGCTTTATAATCCTTTGCATGTGAATATTTATTAACCGAAAGTTAGATATTGCTATCCATTGTATATGCAAGTTTGTGATAGTAGGAGCATAAATTAGAGCTCAAATATTGATCGCTAGTTATTTGATCATTAGTGAAGAGTTTCGACAGTGGCATGAGATGGACAAGATCAAAAGTCTTGAGCAACTCTGTCTTAAGAGTAACATTCCAGCAATTCTTATGCATCATGCTAGAGTTAATTACTTCTACGTTCATGGAAATGCATGATATGTTCATTTCAGCAGTATTTTGGTTGTATGCATTGGATATATGCTCTTGTATAAATGACATGATAGAATTACATATTTATGTGCAATTTATGTCATTTATATTCTGCTAGAGATGTTCTTTAATTATGCTTTATTTTGTTGGAATTAAATCTAAATATATGCTTATACAACATTATTTACAACAGAAGCAACCCTAGAGTATTGGACGTGACGGGACCCGCAAGTAGCAAATGACGTAGATACCCCTAGTAATAAGCTAGGCCTCGAGGACAAACTTATAACTTCACTCTCCCCTTTTCCCTCTATAAATAAGATCTCTTGTAATAGGAAAGAGAAGGCATCTTGTAAACCCAAACACTCATAGTGAAGAGACTTGGTCATTCGAGTGTTTCTCCTTGAGTCCTACCGCATCCTCAGTGGTCCGGTCCCATATCGACGACTGTTAGTGTCGTTCATGGGGACTTGAGCGAGAAGCCATGTCACCGAGAAAGATGGAAGCACGGAAGGTTGTTGGGCTGGTCTGTGCCATCCCAGAGGCTCTCTGGACTCAGTTCGCGTGAAGGTCCTCCGAACTCAGTCCGCGCGGAGGTCCTCCAAACTCCATCCACACGGAAGCCCTTTGAACTCCATCCGCGTAGAGGTCCTCCGAACTCCATCCGTGTGGGTCGCTGAGCGCAAGCATGAGCTCACCAAGTACATTGGTGTGGATGCTTCATACACTCGCTCACAGGTGCAGGAGGGAGTACTCGCTTTATAATTTATGCCCTCAAAGTTACAGATTGCTGACTTTTTCATGAAGGTGAGTGTACTGGGGTCTCTAGAGTAGAGACGCTCTATAGGACCGATATTCTTAAGACCAGTGGTAAGTTACATATTGATGAGATATGCAGTCATAGAAACAATCTCATTTACAAACTAGGATACAACATTTGTATTTTCTCCCTAAATTCAGTGTGTGTGATCCACTATAAGTTTAAAGAAGATGTTAGAATATGATAGGAATTCTTTATTTTCTCATATGTTGTTGTTTTCTTATTTATGTATGACATATTTCTTTATAATATCCATTTATACCTTCTTTATATATTACCTATTAGATCTCATAAATATACATAATATTTATAATAGCCACGTAATCTGCTGTTTCCAAGCAGAGCAAGTGTTAGCTGGGAGAATGAATCGAGTGTTGCATCAACATCGATCAGGAATTCATGATGTCGCAGTTGCACCAAACAAACCAACTTACAGACCGATGCCAGCCATTGTTCTTCTACACTCAATACTGGTGTCTTCGCTTTTGCTTGGCACCCGAAAGATTTGTACTAGCTAGCTGTAGCAGCATACATACGCTATTTGATCAGCTCCTACGGAGTACAGACACTGCACTACGTCCATAAAAGTCTTGGGTTGTTGGATCGATGGTTCCTAGATTACACACTGTCCTTGCCGTTCGGGATGCAGACCAACAGGAATGTACTAGTGCACAATCATAAAAGTACTAGTTAGAGATCCGTACGTTGCAACAGAGTTATAAAAATAATGAGACAAAACTTATTGCCGGCCAACTTCACACATCAAATATTAGAGGGCAAGCGACAGAGAGAGAAGGGTGGCCAGAATGCGCGAGAAGATAGGAAAAATGGAGGGAGTGGGTAGTTGTATCCTGAGATAGAGGAGAAGAGAGATGAATGATCCGAATCGAATCGGATGTCTGAGAAAAGAGGAGTGAGGACAGACGAACCACTAATTTTTTCTTTCATAATAGTAAAGACTAGAAGTAAGAAGTACATGGGATGGCAGTTGCTTCGACAGAAAACGGAGTGATTTGCAGACAATAGCTGAAGTGATGTGTAATTATGTAGATGTAAATGGAAGACATCGATGTCAGGTAAGACAAGACACATCCATCGTTTGTAAACGGGATGTAAGTGCTTTCTTTTCACGGTAGACATGGGCGGTAAAACGAGAAGGGGAGAAAGTTGGCAGCTGCACTAGCGGTGTAGTGTACAACATAGCACGTCAGGTCAGGTCAAGTCAGGTGGCAAAAGGCCAACCCGAAAGGCACCAACTTTTTCATTTTTGGTAGAAGTGCTCAAGCGCATTTGTTTTTTAGGTTAATTTTTAGTGAAGAGCATTCAGATTTTAGAGTGTTAGATGATAAATCTCTATTTAACAGATCTCTCATTCATTTTCCCTTAAAAAAATGAAACTAGGATGTTAGATTTCCATATAACGGATCCTCCATACTACACTCCTTAAAAAATATGAGTGCTTTGAAGCTGAGACGTTGGATGAAGATCTAATGTCTAAAAAATCAGAGTGCTTCTAACCCAAAAACACAAGTATACAGAAGCGCAGCAGATGTGATGGGAATATTCAAAGATAAAGAGAAGGGAGATAAAACAATACAGTGAGAGGTTGAGATGTCACGCACGTTCTTTTCAGTCTTTTAACCAGTTTTGATTTTAATTTTTTCAGTAACTATTATTTATTATATTATTAAGTCATAGTTCAAAACAAATAAACTCAACAAAAACAGGGCCACAAAACAAAAGAGGTGACGAGGAAAGGCTGCAGCAGGTAGAGAGCACGAGAGTGTGGGAGTAGGAGTTGTACACACGTGGGAAGATGGGCTTTAAATTTTGTGCCACTCTCTTGGCTACTAGTAGTACTTCTTTCGTCTCATAGTATAAATCCTTATTTTGAAGAAACGTCGTCAAAATAATTGATTAGTTGTAATATATTATTTAATAGAAGTATGAATAATCTAATAATATTAAATTTCTCTTAATTTTAATATCCCTGTGTTCTGTGCACGGTGGATTTTGAACTTATACTATGAGAAGGAGTAGCCTAGATCACTGTACGGAAATGACTTTGGATTGGAGAGGGGTTTGGGTTTGGGTTTGGGTTTGGGTGGGGCCGTGGGGGACAGGCGAGGTCTTCCGGCCGGCACGCGCATAAACTCGGCGCTGCCTCGGAAGTCGTGCTAGCTTTTTGGGAGTGTTTTGTTGGCCCACCAGAGCACTGCAAAAGTTAGTTATACCTTGCCTGCATTGGGCAACGGGGCAGCAAGGTTGCCTGCACGTTCTTGGCAGTACTCAGAAAAGGTTTTCTGATCGCCACTGTTGTTTCGAGGAGTACAGTCAGGTAAATTTATGATAACCAACCGTATTGCTTGTGAATTTATAGCAGCTTCAACTGTGCTATTTTAGTTATGTTTTAGTTATATCATATCAGAAAATTACTATAGAGAGGAGAGAGAAGTTGAGAAAAAAAAGAATATATTATCTCTTACGTAAAAGACAGCTTGAGCATACAAACTAACGTAAATGTTAATAAAGCATAAAGGAAAAATATGATAAAAATAATATAAAATAGGTAAAAATAATTTTAGAGATAAACCATTGAAAATATTGTCTATATTATTATATTTAAGTAAGGTGAAAATCTTAAATACGAACTTAAGAGAGATTATTTTATATACCCTTATGTTGCATCTTTAAAACGAATTATATATATATATAAAACGGTTGCTGGACTTGGAGTTGCTCGGCAAGGAAACTGCTACAGATTATGTAAGCAAATAACTTTAGCTTTTGTTTTTTTCTTTTGACTTATTTAAACCATAAGTCACTTAGAACACATCAATTTCTATTTTTGATTTTTTTCTTATTTCTTTACTTTGTTTGCGACGATATAATAGGTTTTTTTAAATTTTCTCTATATTTTCTCAGGAAAAGTCAAAAGCTAGTTACCACCACCTCAGTTCAGGTTCTCTGCCATAATTTTTCTGATCAATGCGCTGAAGAGACGCACCAATGCGCCGTGCCTATTTGCTTGCTAGATTCGCCGATCATCGTTCGCTAAGCTAGCCGCAACAACGATGGTTCATCCACGATCGACCCAGCACGTTTTCATCGGCGGCAGTTTGCTACACTGTTCAGGTACACATGCGTACTACAAGCTCGCTACGTTTGACCCGACTTTTTGGTGGTGGGTCTGGTGCGTGCGTGCGTGCTTGTGTCTGGTTTATGGGGTGATCAATATGACTTATGGTTTAAAGCTTAAGTTTATTTTTGCACTATTCATAATTTCGTCTTTTCTATTTTGACTTTTTTGAGCTTTTTGTCGGTTCTTTTTTCGTATTCGTTTGCGTTATGCGTGATGGGCTAACATATTTTTATAATTTTCAATTTTTTTTAAATTTAATTATGTTCAATAAGCGTCTACCATTCTGATTTTTTTCGATCATTACAGTGTTTTCACCATTCAGTTTTCAACCGAACCGATCACCACCTTAGTATGTAGTCAACTTCGTGTGGTTGCGACGTCGTAGGTGAAGCGGATTGGAGCTAGACAGCTTGCTTGAAAGTTAACGGGCTGTGTCTCATAGTCACGGTGTTTGTTGAAGGATCGATATATGGCTGCCTTTTTTCTTCGGCTTAGTTTATTGGCTTTTGTGCGGTGCTACAGTCACTCGCTTTTACATAATACATTTTTGAAAGCGGGGTCTATAGATAGATTTTTCCAGCTCTACACATCTCAATGTTGTAAAGCCGCATAAACTCTCCACGTACATAAGCAGAATACCTCTGCAGGTTTTGAAAATCGAGAGGCCAGATAGTGGCGAGTAAGGGTGCAATCGAATGAGATTCATACGGATATTGTTTATCCCATATTATAACCTACATTTTTTCTTGAATTTAGAGTCGAAAATAGTAAATATGGGTATAGATACAAATTTAGAGTATTTGGAGTTTCGAATGCGGTATCGTCGGTATGGATACATATCGTTTTCAGATCGAAAATGAATAATATAGACGAATAGTTTGACAACCGATAAATTCCATACATGATGAATTCATATACAATCATAATGAAATGAAAAATTATGCAAAAACCAGTGTACAAACTGTATCAACTATCAAGTATCAACCACGCCAATAGGTTTGTTTCTCAGCATGTTCAGAAACTTCAGAGCTGGAAAAATTCGCACATAAATTAATCTCTAACAGAGCAAACGGAACCGTATTGTTTACTGAGATGTTCTTGAACTGCTTAAGTTTATCCTTTGGAGCCTGAGCAGCATATAGCTCTTTGCCTCCACATGTATCCTCCGCAACCTTCTTGCATAAGCTAGTCAGGCCATCTTCAGTTTCCTGAGTCCTGACTCCATTCCCGAGGAAGAGAAAGATCAGTGGACGCTGGACGGAACAAATTTATCTTACAAAGGAGCTATAGGTAGATCTGCAAACGTAGTTAAATAGTCCAACGATTCCTTAAAACAAACCTTGAGCAAACCTTTCAATGGAAAAATTCAGATAAGTTCTAGCTTCAACCACCACGGAATTAAATTTATAGCAAAATCCTGTGAGCATATGATGCTTAAAATTTCTAAAATTTTAGAGCTATCTTACAGACAAAAGTTAACAATCTATGTTTTTAACTAAGGATTCTTTCTTTCCTGGTTCTTTTAAGCTATGGGCATATTAACAGTCCCAAACAAACATTTCGAAAATAAACCACGGGTCAATTGCCATATCACTCAAACCTGAAAGATTCAATATAACAAGAGACCACACTGGCAGGTAATAGCATTTGAAAAAACAGGGAGTAAACATAAAGCTGTACAAAATAACTTCTTCAGAACATCACCAACAAGATTAAGGGATGTTACAATAGCAGCAAAACACAAATATTTAATTTGAATTGTGTTTCTGTTTGCACAAGTCCACAGGATCAAAAAAAAAAAAAAAAGGAAAGTGATTGCACGATGTGTTATGAATCCATCAATTTGAGAGACAATAAACCATCAAACACTCATGTTTTCATCAAAATTTGAAAAGCATCCTTTGCTAGGACGAAACTAATTTCCAATTGCTAACTCTTATCAATCAAAACCCAAAACGAAACAGCTAGTGCACTACCACACCACCAATCAACATCCTTTACCAATCCTGCACGCTACATTGTGAATCCTCACATCCCCGTGCCCACCTCCTGCATCCAAGAACACAAGGGCAACGATTACCACATGATAACAACCAAACCAGTGAAACACACATGGAAATCACACCAATGAATCTTCCACCATGACACTACCTCGATGAGCGCCCTCGTTCTGCCTGCCTCTCCTTCCTTGCTGCAGTGCCGAGCAGGGCACGCTCACGCTCATTCTCCTTGGCCTCCCTCTTCCTTCTCTCCTTCCTCAGCTCCTCAATGCTCTCTTTCCCTCCGCTCCCTTCTCCCCCCTCGCAGTCCCTCTCGTCCTTCGACGAGACCGTAACCCAGCCTGTACTTCTCCTCGTCAGGCCCGACCGTCCTCACCTCCTCCTTCCGCTTCTTAGGATTCGGGTTAGGGTTAGCAGCAAGCTCCCGCTCCCGGGCGGCGCCCCTCCCGCCGCTGGCGGAGGCGACCGCGGCGAAGTCGGCGACGCCCCCGCCGCTGGAAAAGAGGTTTATGTGGCTGCCGTCGGAAGCGGCAGAGGGATGGGCAGCCGGATCTGCGGACCCGGCGGCGTGGGGTACGGCCGGATGAGGGGAGAGCGAGTCGTCGGCCTGGAGACCGCGGTTGCGGCGGAGCGCGGCGAGGCGGAGGTGGAACTCACGGCGGTGGGTGGCCTCCCGCTGGAGTGGTGACCTCGGCCTCGTTGCGGCGGACCTTCTCACCGTTGTGGTAGTTGTACAGGTTCGGTGGCTGCTTCACTGCTCTTGGCGGATATCCGCTCGGATATTTCCCGATTTACCGAATACGGAAGCTATTCGGTCGCAGTCCCGATATTGTACCGAATCCGATCAGATACTTTACCAGTTTATCGAATTTACTACTAATCGTATTCGATACCGAATTGGTCGAAAAATCCGATCAGTTTGCATCCGTAGTGGCAAGCCAACTATGAGAGGCAGGGTCTGTAGTTTAATACACGGTTTTAGCAAGTATTTAATTAAAATTTTAGAATTATAAATGAACAATAAAGCATATTTTCAATAATTATTTTGTTTCAATCTACTGAAATAGATCAAAATTTTGTTTCAATCATGTTCCTATTTGATTTTACTTATTCTTGACCTAGATTTGTGATTTTGGGTTCGTGGAAGTTCTAGCTCAATCTCTTACTTAAATTATCTTACTAGGGCATATGAGAATAGATTTGAAAGACCTCATGTCGTAGATCCTCATGAGCAAAAAGTAATTTGAGATTTAGGGTTTTTGTTGTTCTTGTGAACTAGGATAAGTTCTTTTCAATTTGGTGAAATCGAGCCCAAAAACCCTATGATTCTTGATTTGGTTAGGTTCTCATTGCCTTGAATAAGTCTCATAAAATTTGAATGTGTTTAGATGAGAATTGAGCAAATTCTTGATATCTGAGCTTTTGACTTGAGAGGTTTGTAGATTTGAAAACAGGGGACCGGTCAGACCGACCTAGACCTATGGTCAGACTGACCTACTGATGTGATGGATCACAGACTGGTAGTCAGACCGTAGCAGTCTGATCGGCCCTGATAGAAGGCTCCTGATTTTGTTGGCTCGTGTTTCTAATTTTGTTTTGCTTCGTCGTATTGGTATGATTTGAGTTTGATGATTATTATAGTCACTTGGTTATAGATTTTAAATACTTTAAAGAAAGAATTTTAGGAATCATTCATCCCTTTAATTATCGGCATCGGTCCTACACGTGTCTCTTGCTCTTTGGTTATCATTTAGGCCTTTCTTCAGGACCTGTACGGCATCACCAAAGCCATATCACCTAGCTAGGTTCCCAGGTGGCACCGCGCCTCTCCCGGGCGCCTTGATAACCGTAAGCACATAGCTTCATCTGGAAATGTGTGAACATATCTTTATCGCATCATAAATAAACAAATGTGTCTAGATATTACTCAAATGTTTTTTTAATAATTATCTAAATTTTGTATCGTTGGATTAGAGATCCAACGGTCCCTAGGAGATTTTTTTTGAGGGGACAGAGAGAATTCGTGACCGTTGGATTTCTAATCCAACGATCACAAATCTGTATGACAGTTAGAAAAAAATATCCGAATAATATTTATCAATACCTTAAACAAAATGACTTTTTATTGATCAAAATATGCCTTAAACTGACAGGAACTTCCTCGATCCTGCGTGGCTGCACACTATTAGTATAGGATGTAAGTATTTGACTCTTTCTTAAGAATTTCCTTTGGTAGCAAAGCCTCCTATCTACCAAGAGGAATGGCATGTATCGATCGCCACTATTTGGTGGTGATCGGTTCATTGAAAAAGCTTATGGTGAAAATATCTGTAGTTGGTGAAAAAACATCAGAATCGATGAGGCTTATTTAACATAATTAAATTTAAAAAAATTGAAAAATATAAAAAAATATGTTAGCCCATCATAGACAACGCAAACGAATACGAAAAAAAGAACCGACAAAAAACTCAAAAAAAGTCAAAAATTCAGAAAAAGACGAAATTATAAATAGTGCAAAAATAAGCTTAAGGCATATTGAACACAGACACTTATTACACTGTATCTTTCCACCCTCCTCCTATCTTTCTTTAGGTACCCTCACGTACACGTTAGCTCCACGTACGACGGGATTACACCTTTTTTTATATCTAGATATTATCCAAATATTTTTTCCGTAACAATCATCTTGATTTAATATCGTTAGATTAGAAATTCAACGTCTCCCTTTTTAGAAGGGGAGGATTTTTTGAAGGAGGAGATGAGAGAGAATTCATGACCGTTGGATCTCTAATCTAATGGTCGTAAATCTAGATAATAGTTAAGAAAACATTAAGTGATATTTATCAACACTTTTTTTTAAACGGGGACGGGATTACACTTTTGGCAAAATACATCATGCATACCCCACCGAATACACGCAAAAACAAGTCAAAACACACGAGAAAAGAAGAAAAAAAAAGCGGAAGTTATACAAGGATCGACGCATGCATGCATCAGTGGCCGACGACCATGGCCTCCTCGTCGGCGAGCTCGATGCCGGCTTCGGCCAGGCGCTTCTCCTTGTAGACGTACCCCCTGGCCGCGACCGTGAAGAAGCAGAGGTTGATGGCGCTGAGCACGGCGAGCTGCCAGTAGAAGTAGTCCAGCCGCCCCTGGTTGAGGTTGTCGGCGAGCCACCCGCCGCCGCGCGGGCCGTGCCCTGTGATCCTGTGCACGATGGTCACGAGCACCGTGCTGAAGAAGAATCCGAGCGCGCAGGTGCTGAGGAACAGCCCCGTGCTCATGGTCTTCATGCCCTTGGGGCACTCTCGCAGGAAGAAGTCGAGCTGGCCCATGTAAGTGAACGCCTCCCCGGCGCCGACGAGCACGAACTGCGGCATGAGCAGGAACACGGTGAGCGTGACCCCGTTCGAGGACGAGGTGAGGCGGTGGCGCTCGATGAGCGCGGCGGCTGCCATGCCGGCGATGGACAGGAAGAGGCCGACGAAGACGCGCTGGAGCGGGGTGAGGCCGTGCGGGTTGCCCGTGTGGCGGCGCGCGACGGGCACGATGAGGCGATCGTACATTGGGACGGTGAGGAGGATGGAGCCGATGAGGAAGACGGTGAGGGAGCCGGCGGGGATGAGGAAGCCGGAGCCGCCGACGCCGCGGTCCATGAGGGACGCCTGGGCCACGGAGAAGGTGGTCATCTGCGCGTGGATGGTCCAGAACATGATGGTGGTCGCCCAGATGGGCAGCATCCGCACCACCTGCTTCACCTCCTCCACGTCCGTCCGCGTGCAGAGCGTCCATTTGCTCGCCGTGGCCGGCGACTCCGCAGCCGCGCCGTCAATGATGGCCGCGTGGTCAAGGAATCTGCATACACAGTTAAGCCCGGCACGAACTATAAAGCAGTCGTAGCAATCACAGTAGCAAACTTCACCTGCATTGAGACCTGGTCTCGTAGAATTATTTTCCGTAGCCATACTAGTTACTGTCAGTGCTTACGTTTACTATGTAGCTAATCGAAATGTTCATTCACATTTGCGCTGGTACCATTATTACCACAAAGTAGTATGTATATTTGTCATGTTGGTGCAAGCAGTAGTGCATCGATTATTCAAGTAGAATATTCAGGGAAAGCAACACATGTTGTGCAACTTTATGAACTCTGAACTTCCCTCGAAACAATTAGTCAAGTAGAATATTCAGGGAAAGCATCATTTCCAATGTAAGTGATAGAGATGCCTTATGAGGATCATATTTCATCCATCTAGAGTCCATCTATAGCAAGACCTTAAAGGTTGCTCGATATGATTTGATTTGGAGTCCTCCTAGTAAAATCTTGTTCATAGAATTTTGGCCTCGAATCTTTAGCTGCTCTTGCTTACTATGACACATGGGAACTCTTCTAGAGTCATCTTGGTTATCCATAACACATGAGCAAGTCATATATCAAGTTCTTGAATTTCACCCGATTTTGATGCAATCTTACTTGTCTTAAGGAAATGTTATAACTTTTACCAAGATCCATTCAATACTTGAATGGATTACATTCCTGAGATCCCCAGCAAGGCTTGTACAAAGTTTTAAATCATTTAGATATGTATTTTCAAAATCGCACAATTTTTAGTTTTGGCTCTGGCTGATTTTCAATTCTGGGAAATGGGTGCGGTCCGACCATCTCTAGGCCTGCAGTCCAACCAGAGGCCAGTCAAACCAGTCATCTCTGGTGATCAACCCGCCCAAGCGGTCCAACCACTCTCCTATAGCGGTCCGACCAACCCAGAGGAGTTGAATTCCGTTTGCTTCTGCACTTTTATGAGTTCTTTGTTGGTCAGCTAATTTGATATTTTTAGCTTCTAGTAGCTAGTGGAGTGAAAGTTTTGTAATACCATTTATGAGGTTAAATTTAAAGGTACAATTCAGAGAGGGGCCATGTACGCCTGATCCACATGCACGATAGACTAGATGACAAGCTAGATGATTAATTCATCTCCTATAACTCGTCGAACAGGTCATAAACGGCATGTTAATTTAATTTGGAGACTAATCCAACTTAATTGAAAATTTTTAATCCGTTCTGGTTAATTCGTTAGTATTGACACTGCTGCCTACTGATTACTACCAGCAAATTAACGTAATTGCAGGATACTGTATATAGGGACGCTAGCTTATTCGATTGCTTACCGGCATTGCTTGCTGTGCGGCAGCCTCTGCTTGCCCTTGACGTCCTCGCCGGCGGCGCCCGCGTCGTCGACGTCGTAGAGCATGTCCAGGTCGGACGGCAGAGGCAGGGCGCGCTTGCTCCAGGCCGCGGCTGTCACGGTGGCGATCTGTGTCAGCGGGCTCCCGACCAGCTTCTTGAACCGGTACTTCCTGGTACCGGACAGGAACACGACGAGCCCGGCGAGGATGCCGGCGGCGCAGACGCCGTAGCTCCAGCGCCGGCCGATATTGTCCTGCACGTACACCAGCACGGTGACCGCGAGCAGCGCGCCGATGCTGACGAAGAAGTAGAACCAGTTGAAGAAGCGCATCATCTTCTTGCGCTCGCCGTCGTCGGTCTCGTCGAACTGGTCGGACCCGAAGCCCGACACGCTCGACTTGAGCCCGCCCGTCCCGAGCGCCGTCAGGTAGAGCCCCAGGTACAGCACGCCGAGCTGCGTCCCGTTCGCCGGCACGCAGTCGGGGCTCTCCCCCTTTGGGTCCGCGCACGGCTGAGGCCGCAGCCCCGGCGCCGCCGTCGAGATCGTCAGTATCATCATGCCCTGCACTCGGTCACGTACCCCAACGATCAGCACGTGTTCGCGCTACATGTATCACGTACGCATGCGGAGTGTTGCAGGGCTACGAGTGGAGTGGACGAACTAACCGTGGCTTGGACGGCCTCGAATACGGCGATGGTGAGGTAGCGGCCGAGGTATGTGTCGGCGATGAAGCCGCCGAGGAGGCAGAGCATGAAGGACGTGCCGATGAAGTTGGTGACGGTGTTGGCGGCGGCGGCATTGCCGAGGTGCATGGTGCCGGTCATGTACGGAACCAGGTTCACCGCGATGCCCAGCGTCGTCATCCGCTCGAACAGCTCCGCGCCTTCCACGCACACCAAAACCAAACCAAGATCAGCAGTCTCGTCGCATACGAACAACAGTGAAATGGCTGGCCGGCCGGTAAATATATATACCTAGGATCATGGCGGCGCATGCCCAGCCGCCGGTGGCGGCGCGGGCGGCGGGGCTGCCCTTGTAATCCCAGGCGTCCGTGAGGGCCTTGCCCTCCGCCGCGGTCTCCGGCAGCACCGTGGCCATCTCTTCTTCAAGATCAAGTCTCTCGCTCGTGCCGGCCGGGATGGCAAGATGGACCGAGCAGGCGGCCGAGACAGGTGGCGCGGAGACGTCGAGACGAGGAGGTTCGAGCTCGAGGGGGTGGTGGTGGTGGTGGGGCTTGCTCGGTCGCTACCAAGATGCTGCCTGCTTATAGGCTGGGGGAACCAGTATCTCCTCTGCGGAGGACTGTTCTTTTATCCTATGATTTATGAGTCTGTTTTTATTTCAGTTTATAATTTTTAGCTATGAGTTACTGTCTAATAGATAATGATCATCGAACGAAAGCAAAATCCAAAAAAAAATATCCTGTAGCTTTAAATTATAATTTATTAGTCTAATATGTCCAAAAGTCAAAAACCACTAAAAACAAACCGAATTCTTTCCCTGGTACTCGTTTATTAATTGCGCAATTATTGACTTAGCTTGTTTGGTGAGTGGAGGACAAAAAGGTATTATTACCTGTTGTACATGGTGGGTCAGAAAGTGAGACGGTAGATTTCGGTGCCTCGCAGCGGACGGTGGAACGTTATCTTCGGTACAAACACACTCGGGGCTAGCTAGCTACCATTCCAGGGAAAGCGTTTGATGTGCCCATTGATCACTTTAAGATATGCTTGTTGAAACAATCCAAAATTTTGTTAAAATTTTGAATTTTATTTGCATTTTGTATGAATATGAAATTTGGCAAATCAGAAAACTTTTCCTCGATTTTACGTTTTCCCTTTCGGGAAATCCGCTTTCATCTATCAGTCCCTTATTCTTTTCCTTCTAGAACATACATCTAATGTACATTATAATCTAGTGGACCCTCATGTCAATCTTTGTAGCCATTTTTAATAGAAATTTGTTTCAAAAAGTAAATAAAAACTATGGGCCCCCCATGTCAGTGAGAGTAACATGTCTCTTCTTTCTTTTTAATGAAATGTGTTTCTAAATTTTTCTAGATTCAAGATCTATCTAATGGCACTAGTTTTTGTTCAATTTGGAGTTTATTTGAATTTTTATTTGTTTTGCTCTCTTGTGTGTATGTTTTTCGATGCGACCATCCGAGTAGAGTACGAAGATACCGAGGAGCTATAGTTCGAGCAAGCTCAGGAATTCTAAGACCACCCTACTTGTGAGCTAGACGAGTCAACACTTTGATCATTTTGCTCCTACATTTCGATGCAAAGTATTTCAATTTAAATTATTAAAATACATGCTTTAATTTCATTATGCAATTTATATTTACATTCGATTATAGTTACTTCCTTATGGATGATTAGATAACCCACTCCTTGTCTTTGGACTTCACCTTATCACCCAAGGATAATGATTAACCTACTAGTAATCATTCCCTACTTAAAGCGTCATGCTTAGTTTGGCTTTTAAACCTTTTTAAATTTATTTTTATTATTTCTAAATTTTATTTTTTAGTTATTTAGTTTTTAAACTTTATTATCGAATCTTTTTTTCAGTATCCGTTTATATTATTCGTGGTGGGTTAACCTATTTTTTCTATTTTTGTTTTTTTTAATTTAATTATACCAAATGATTCGCTATCAATTACAATATAATTTTAGCTAACTACAATACAATTTTAACTATAAATTTACTAATTTCAACCCAACTGAACGGTATCCAAGTAGCTGACAATTAAGAAGCAAGCGATGCTCGGAAGGTCGAGTGTCGACAATCAATCCAAAGTTTAGTCTTGTTAGAGTGATCTCGTGGATTTGGTGGCCAAATCCCAACCTTCCCTTGACCCGCATACGATCGGGCGCCCCACCCGCTTTGGTGGTGGGCCCTGTCATAGCGCCATATAAATAGAGAGGGGGTAGGGTGGCACGTATCCCAAGGTTCACCGTGCCTCGCCGCACCCCACCTACAAACCCTAATCCGATCTAAAGAGGGTGGCGTTCAATGACGGAAGACTCACCGGCAAGTAGATCACACCGCTCGGGAGACAGCCGGCCGCACCATGACACGCCGCTCTTCACCGACCGTCGGCGCCTAGCGCAGATCAACCCCAAAGAATAGATTACAACAATGGTATCGAGCCTACCCGAGGCCGCCGCTTGTCGCTAGTCGAGGTGCGCCTGCTTCTGCTGCCGGCCATGATGCGCCGCCCGCGCCGTCATCGCTGCTCGCTCCTCACCGCCTCATGGCGCTCTCACCGTCGCGCTAAGCGCATAGGGCGTATCAGCGGCAGCGCCGCCTCGGGTCGCGCCTTAAGCCGCGCTCCGCTGCCTGGCGCTTTCTTGGCCGCCCGCCTCACCGCTTTCGACTCGCCGCCTGGCTGGCCACCACCGTCGCCCGCGCCTGATTCGCCCGTCATGATTGTCTTGCTCGGCGCCTTATGCGCCATGCTATTTGCTGCCTTTGTCGCGCACGCCGGCCATCCGCCCGCGCTGGCTCTCCGCGCCGTTGCGCCTGCGCCCTCCCCTGCCGGATCCACTTTTCAAGGGAGTAGTTGAGGGAGTGGAGAGATTTTTGTCCTGAGAAATAGCGCAAGGGGCAGGGTGAAATGAGTGGTGGAGAATCTCATTGAGTGGTCAAGCCTGCCATGCGCACTTGGGATTTTTTGGCCCGCCGGGTCTCGGGCCAAACTTTGGCTGACAACCTGATAGTGTTTAATTAATGATTATTTGATGTCTCGTATGTTTTGCATCAAATCTCTATAAATTTTGCACTAACGTGTTAATTTTAGAATAATTACGATAATAATTCATTGCAAAGTTAATGATTGATTAATTTTCATTATTAAATTGAACCAACGGAGAATTTAATTTTGGAAAACAGATAAAATTTCTGATTAATTATGATATTGTTATTTTCTGACCAACGTTGATAATAACATTATTATAATTTTTTAATTGAAGATTTATGCGTTATTTCTATTTCTGCCCAACGGTGATGTAGATTTAATGTATAAATGAAATTGTATGTCGTATTTTTGACCAACGTTAAAATAAGGCATATAATTTTGCTGTTAAAAGTATTATAATTTTAATTGATGATTTTATGCATTATTTATATTTCTGCCCAACGGTGATGTAGATTTAATGCGTAAACAACTGTATGTTTTAATTTTAACCAACGTTGAAACTAAGGCATGCAGTTATTGTTATTATTGTTGTTCTCACTATATATGAATTGTGTTTCAGGAGGATACTCTTTGATGGGGTACATCAGAGATATCTCTGTTCTCAAAGGAGACAACTACGGTGAATGGAAGAAAAAGATTGACCTTGCATTCATCTTAGCTGAGGTGGACTGGGTAGTCACCACACCGTGTCCCACGGAGCCTATGGCACCGGTGAGGATGAAAATGAGGCGATCTTCGCTTGGCACTGCAGAGAGGACTTTGCTCCCATAAAGATGTTATATGATCTTGATCATAAAGTGGGTCACCGCCAACAAGAAATGTTTGGTCGTGATAAAGAACACGATTGAGCACGCAATTGTGGGCTCAATCGCAGAGTGTGACACTTGTCACAGTACCTTGACAAAATAAAGAGTCGGTTCTTGGCTCTTCAAAGACTTATGCTACGGTGATTAAGCGACTTGTGTGAGAGAGGTATACGGTGGTGGCGGTGGCATAAGAGAGCACATACTAAGGATGAGTAACTTGGCATCCAAGCTTAAACCAATGGATTTGGCTCTCAAGGATGAGTTCCTTATTCATTTGATTTTGCTTCTTTCTCGAAAGAGTTTGACACCTTTGTTGTCAACTACAACATGCACCGAGAAATGGGACTTAGAAAATGCATAGCTATGTGTGTGCAAGAGGAGGAAAGATTTAAATCCTCACATGGTGGTTCTATCAACTATGTGAAGGATAACAAGAAAAGACTTTCAACAATAATTTCTCCTCAAAGAACAAGGAAAAGCCTGCTTTTTCACCTCAAGAATAATTTCTCGGTGGAGAAAGATCGGTGTCTTCATTGCAAGAAAAGGGACATTACAAGAAAGATTGTCCCGATTTCTTGAAAATGATTATGTCAAAGAAAGGTGAGAACATTATTACGTTCATAAATGAATCCTGTATGTAAAATATTCAAAATCTACTTGGTGGATTGATTCAGGTGCAACTGTTCATGTTGCTAATAATTTGCAGGGATTCCGTTCGACGAGGAATACGCAAAGAAAAGAAAGATGCGTTAAAGTCGCAAATGGAGTCCAAGCTGAAGTTGAAGCCGTTGGTGATCTTTCATTAGAACTAGCTGATGGCTTCAGTCTTTTACTTAGAGATGTTCTTTATGTTCCCTCTTTACAGAGGAATTTGATTAGTGTTTCATGTTTGGACAATGATGGTTATGATTGTAATTTTGGAAATGGCAAGTGTGAAATAATGTTTAATAAAGCATGTGTTGGTCTTGCCATTAAACAAGATGAGCTTTATTTATTGTCACTTCGTGAAAGTGTGAATTCCGTATGTGATGTGAATGAGCGTATATCCTCGTCTGAGAATACGAACAGAAAAAGAAAGAGAACTCATAATGAATCGTCGAAATTATGGCATTGTCGTTTAGGCCATATTTCGAGGGGGAGAATAGAAAGACTAGTTAAGAATGATATTCTTCCTCTATAAGAGTTCTCAGACTTAGAACAATGCAGAGAATGCATTAAAGGAAAATATGTAAAGAAAATTAAGAAAGACGCCAAAAGAAGGAGTTCTACAAATTATTCACACGATATTTGTGGTCCTTTTTACGTGAAAAGTGTGGATGGATATGACTCGTTCATAACATTCACGGATGATTACTCCCGTTATGGATATATTTATCCAATCAAAGAAAGAAATGAAGGAATGGGATGCCGCCTAAAGAAATCGATTTATGGGTTAAAGCAAGCTTCAAGACAGTGGTACTTGAAGTTTGACAGTACAATAAGAAAATTTGGGTTTAAAGAGAATGTAGAGGACAACTGTGTTTATGCAAAGTTTAAAGATGGGAAGTTTATCTTCCTAATCCTGTATGTGGATGATATCCTACTAGCTAGTAGTGATGTCGATGCACATCGAAACAAAGAAGTTTTGTCCTCAAACTTTGATATGAAAGATCTTGGTGAAGCTTCGTTCGTTCTAGGGATCGAAATTCACCGGGATAGAAACAAGGGGGTATTGGGACTGTCACAAAAGGCATACATAGAGAGAATATTAAAGAAATTTGGTATGCATAAATGTAGTCCTTCACCTGCACCTATAGTCAAGGGCGATAGATATGGGGATTTTCAATGCCCCAGGAACCAGTATGAGATCGATCAAATGAAAGCGGTTCCATATGCTTCATTGTCGGAAGCTTGCGGATGCTCAAGTGTGACGCATACGACTTAGCGTTTGTTACTTGGGTTACTTGGCGATTCGAGCAATCACGGAATAGAACATTGGAAATTGATAAAGAAAGTCTTGCGTTATTTGCAAGGCACAAAAGGCCTCATGTTGACATACAGAAAATCAGATACACTCCATATAGTGGGGTATCTGATTCGATTTTGCGGAGATGATAGAAAGTCTACATCCGGATATGTATTCACTCGCGGAGGAGCTATATCGTGAAAAGCTCAAAGCAAACCGTCACTACATCGTCCACAATGTATGCCGAGTTTGTAGCATGTTATGAGGCTACAGGCGGTGAACGGCTTAAGAAGTTCATACCCGGTTTAAAAGTGGTTGACGACATCAATAGACCACTTAAGTTGTACTGCGATAATGAACCCGCAGTAACGTATGCCCACAACAATAAGTCAAGTGGTGCTGCCAAACACATTGACATAAAGTACTATGTTGTGAAAGATAAAGTCCGGGATCAGATCATAAGTCTTGATCATATAAGTACAACAAAGATGTTAGCGGATCCGCTTACAAAGGCTTACCACCCAACGTGTTCGAGAGAACATGTAGCGGCATGGGTTTAAGGAAAGCCTATGATTCTGGACTATAAAAGGCCCAAAAGTTTAAAGTAACTATTTGAACAAAGAGGTGCATTGTAATCTGTTAAATCTATCGGCAATTGACCGTGACGATGAGACATGTTCTATGCACTAACTGTGATGGAATGAGTAAAGTCAAAAGTAATTAAAGATAAAGTATAAACCGAGATCAAGGGGAGAATGTTAGAATGATCTCGGGGCATTTGGCCCAACGCCAAATCCCAACCTTCCCTTGACCGCATACGATCGGGGCGCCCACCCAATAGGTGGTGGTGGGCCCTGTCGCCGCGCCACAATAAATAGAGGTGGGGCCGGGAGGCACGCATCCCAAGGTTCACCGTGCCTCCGCCGCACCCCACCGACAAACCCTAATCCGATCTAAAGAGGTGGCGTCAGCGACGGAAGCACTCACCGCAAGGAGATCGCCGCCCGGAGACGCCGCCGCCGAGGAGCTCGCACCTCCTCCCGACCGTCGCCGCCTTAGCGCAGATCGTCACGATTCACCGTGATGGCCAACCCTTCTTCTACCTCCGACGGCACGCACATCCCTACCCTCTCCTTCTCTCGGTCTCTCTCATGAACCCCAAAGAAGCGGCCGGCAGGGAACCATGCATATCGACCATCCTCTACTTAATTTATTTCGGACATTATACGTACATTTGAGCAGGTCGGATCAGATCTCCCGTCATGATGATACAAGTCTTGCGTCGTAATTTATAGTGGGTGAGTGAGTGGTAGTGTTCTTCGGATCGATCTGGTGATCAAAAACACCAACCAGCTGATGTTGCAATGGCCGCCGGGACGACTCCCAGGTCAAGCTTCTGCTTTGCCTGGATTAAATTTGCTCGAAGGCTCAATTCCTGCATCTGCAGTACAAGAGAAATTAAGCAAGCAGCACTTGTACACATACCAGATTATACCAGTGTACCGTATCAGACTTTAGTCCATGATGAACTAGGAGACAAGGCGATAATTAATAGAGGCAAGGCGCAACAGTATGATGCACATACGGAAGTGTGGTACTAAGTAACCGCTTATTTTGATTTAAACTTTTGTTTTCTAATTTATTTTTTATTATTTCTAAATTTTATCTTTTTTTAGTTATTTAGTTTTTTTGAACTTTTTTATCGAATCTTTTTTTCCAGTATCCGTTTATATTATTCGTGATGGGTTAATCTGTTTTTTTATTTTTAATTTTTTTAAATTTAGTTATACCAAATGAGCCACTATCAATTACAATATAATTTTAGCTAACTATAATATAATTTTAACTATAAATTTACTTATTTTAGTTCAACCAAGCAGCATCATCTAAGGCCATGTTTGTTTCCACTTAAGATTATTATAATCTAGTTTATAAATCATAAGTGGAAACAAACGATCTAAATTATAAGGTAGCTTATTATAATCTAATAGCCCAGATTATTGTAATCTAATAAGCTCAAAAGGAGCTTATTTCACTTATAGATCACCTTTATCTAAATGATCATAAAACTTCGAAAAATTACCCACCTTTGCCATTCATTAACTCACCAATCTTTAAACATTATAAGCTCAAGGGCATTGTAGTCTTTAAAGAATAGATTACAACAATTCATAACTCGATAATCCAGTCGCTAAACACTGACAAATTATCAATCCAAAGTTTAGTACCACCTTTTGTTCCGGTGAGACATCACCCGGAGCTTAAAAGCGACCACTTACCCACCTGTAAGCTAGAGACGATCCTGGCCAGCCGCATCGCCTCCTCCAGGGCCTCGATCTCCTTCTGTATCGTCCTCGCGAGCTCGCCGAGAGCGCTGCTCGTCACACCAGCCTGCTGCATGCGAGCACGCACACAGTCAAACAACAATTACCTCTCGATCGATCCATCGATTACTGCTTGTGATCTGCGTTGCTTAACATACTGACAGATACATGCATGCAGGAATTAAATCGAGGAATTCTGCAGTGATTTATTTGTGCGTGTGTACCGTAGCATAGAACATGGCGGCGTTGGCTTCGATCTCATTCACAGTGCCCACACAAGAAAGCACGGTCTCGTGCAACGGCTCCAGGTCGACCTGCAAGTATACGTAACTTGAGTAACCGCCGGTCGGTCAACGGGTCAAACCTGTCGGAGAGAGGGGAGAAGCAGTGTAAAAGCCTATGTGCTGCTGCACTGCGGGAGAGGAGGGAGTACTTGGGCGCCGTCGGCTAAGGGGAGGGAGGTGCAGGCGGCGGAGAGGATGCGGCCGAGGTCGGCGACGGCGTCGGCGTGCGGCTTGGCGAGGGGCTCCAACGAGGCGAGGAGGGGGAGCTGCGGGCGCAGCAGCCTGGCCAGCTTCAGCTTCTGCCGCCGCCGCCGCGCCACGATCCGCTTCGCCGCCTGGATGTTGCGCAGCTCCGCCACGCGCAGCCACGTGTAGAACAGCCTGTTCTGCATGCGGCATGCCCATCAAAAACAAACCAAGCACTAATTGTGACATGTAAGATCAAGAAACCGCACGGCGATGCGTGCATGGCTCAGTCTCTCACCTCGGCGGCGGAGGTGGCGCGGGCCATGGCCTTCTCCATCCGGGAATTGGCGAACCGCCACTGCAGCAGCCGAGCGGTGAGCAGGCGCGCGCCGTGCGCCGCCTCCTCCTTCTCCGGCTCCTCCTTCCGCACCATCATCTCCCTCAGCGCGCCCGATCCTCTCCCGGCGTCCTCCGACGATCCCCCGGTGCTCCGCCTCCGCCTCGCCGGCTCCCACGGGCCCCTCGCGGCAACGCCCGGCTCGGGCAACGACCGCCGCGGGGACGTCACGGTGGCGTCCGCTCCGAGGACGCTGTGTACGGTGTTCTCCTTGCTGCTCAGCGCCCGCCGCGGTGATGCGGCGTCGTCGAAGCTGGGCTTCTTGTAGCTGAAGGAGGCCGCCTTGCGGAGGGAGCGCGCGAAGTTGGTGGACGAGAAGAGCGGCGCGGGGCGCATGCCGTCGTAGACGAATGCTCCGGCGCCGGCGCGAGAGGCCGCGCTGGGGCTGCGCGCCAGGCGCCGCGGGGACGCCGCCGTCAGCGGCCGAGGGGTGCTTCCACCGTTGGAATCCATGGACGATAAATATATAAATAAATAAATAAGGATAAATTAGTAAATATAATTGAGTTTCGTCGATCGATCAGTGCAGGTACATTTGCTCACAGGAGCCTAAATACTAGAGAGAGAGAGAGAGAGAGAGAGAGCAGAAGCATGCACTAGCTAGATAGATAGCTAGAGCTCTCGAGCTTGGAATTGAGATGAATGGCTTGGGTTGTGAAGAAGTGCTCTTTGTGAGGACATGTCACTCTCATGACATGATGTAAGAACTAGATGTAAGGATATGTTGGGCAAATGGTGGGAGAGGAGAGCCATTTTTAGAGTGCTGGTAAGCCACGGCGACCTAAAAATAGGCCAGTTTGGCCGTGCGCACGCTGCAATTTCTTCTCGATTCACTCTCGCACACGCACACTTGACAACTCGAGAAGGCAGGGAGAAAGAGAGATGTCAACGTTGGGAGAGATAAACTGGCCTTTTTAGGTGAGATTTTCGAAAGCATGCTCTACCTATCTTTCGAAAGAAACTCGTAGCTATATATATATAGTGATCCAAAGTCAAAATCATGAGTTACGTTGTATCCAAGAAGGATTGAAGGAAGATGTACAAGATAAAGGAGGAGAATGTGAAGCATATGGTTCGACCATGGTTAGGCCCGTTAATAATGAATTAAACGTGGGCCTTGACCACAGCTCTGAAACTGCGTAGATAGTGTAATATAGCTACGGTGAGGCCCAACCTAGTGGTGGCCCTCCTCTTGGGCCAATTTTGTCTGGTCTTACAAAAGTTCAGGTGATCGATCATTCATGCAGTATCGGCTACAAAACAAGCTTAAGATAATCGCTAATTGATTTGTTGGTCTCTGAGACAACTTTTGTTTGGACTTTTGAGCCCTGACTGCGAACGTGAGTTCTCTTTTCAAATAAACAAGCTTAAGATAACCGCTAATTGATTTTAGATGCCCAATGCAACCATATGTAAATACACGTTGGTTCCTATAATGGGGAAAAAGTTGTCTCAGAGACCAACAATAATGTCACATCTTAGCTCTTCTAGCTTGGTTGACCTTGCGCTAGGTGCCACTGTCGATCGACCAGAAGTCCTCAATATGTTGAAGCTAATCTCTGCCACTTCCGGCATTAGTTAACAATGGCAGTAAGAAGCTAACCTAAGACTATGAGGAATTCTTTAAGCTTCTTCACATGAACACTGGTGGATCGATTAGGCGTCACATATAGGAACGCCACCGGCTCTTGCTTCAAACCCACCAGAGTCTGGGCCTGCACTCCAATCTGTCAGTTGCAGTGCCAAAGCCAGAAAGAACATGGAGGATGGGCTCAAAGCATACTGGTGGTGAGAAACGTTGGCGAAGTCGTACTCCTCAAAAACATGTAGTCTACACGTGAAAAGCGGCTAAAATAAAATAAATTCAAATAAAATCATCAAATTATAAAATAGGTACTAAGAGGTAGATTATGAACTAAGATGAATTTAGGAAATTGAATCATTTTATTCGGAGTTCGTATGACAGAGAACGGGTCATCGGCAAGTTAGACGGAGAAGAAAATACAGAAAAAGATAAAGGAGGAAATATTCCAAAGAATATTGTTTTCAACTCAAAATTAAAAAATGAAGCTGATAAGTGGGCCATTTATGTAAACGACTGAGAGAGGGAAGTAGAGGAGAAACAGAGCAAGCAACGGCGACTCTAGGGCACCGTTGCCAGCGAGGAGCGGTGCGGGAGATGAGGCGAATGACAAAACATGTTGGAGGGGTCTTGGGGAGGCGGTGGGAGGCGGTGTCATGGTCGAATTGAGGCATGGAGCACAGCAGCGGCACGATCGAGCGATCGGTGGGGTTGGAGCAATGGCAGATCTGAGCCTTGGGCTAAGTACGCTATAGTTCGAAGCCTATGATCAAAGTCTTATAAAATTCTCTTAAAAATCATCAAAAATACAGACTCGACCCAAAAATAATTGACCCAGCTTGAGGCTTGGGCCATGGCTAGCTCTGCCTCTGGGTTAGAGGGCTCACCGAAGGATAAGCTAGAGCCTGATAACGATCTCGATGGCTCCGACCTAGTCAGTTGCACTCAGCTATCATGCATGCCTGATCGCGACGGCACGACCGGCCGGCCTTATCCATCGGTCCGGTGATCTTAGTTTGCATCGCCGTCAATTTTTATTTGGGTCGTGATCAATGCGTAGGCAAGTCTAGTTGTGCTCGTATGACGACGTGGACATACATGATAACGCAGTGGCATGCCGCTGCCGCGCGCGCGTGCTTGATGCGCGGACAAACGAGTGAGTGCGTGCGTGCGTGTCTTCCAAAGTAGCTGGACAGCGACTCAATCCCAACAGGAGACCGCCGAGCTCGATCGACGGATTCGCCTGGTAGTAAATACTAGCGAGTACTCCAGAGGATCACGATCACTCATCAGTCTCTATGATACGGCCCGGCTACCCTCTACTGATTTTATCTGTGTTGCATTGAATTCTTCTTCGCGGGACGTTGATGCTTCTGCCATGGAAACCCAAATTCTAGCACACCGAGATGAGCCAGCACTTGGAATTATACACCGTATATGTTGGCCGTTGACTGTTAGAGATAAATTTTCTGTGTGTCAAGAGTTTCCCGTCTAAAGTTTGTGTTTGCTTCTTTGATCAATAATTGTTGTTCTTGGGCTGTGTGTTGAGTCTACACGATTCACCTCTTCTGGATCGTGAGCTGTAGTGTTCATGGGCAGGAGATCATCAAGTGGTGAACCTGATAACGATCTCGATGGCTCCGACCATCAAGGAGAAAACGACTGTTTGTAACATACTAGGGTTCAAACCAACTTAGAGTTAATCCTATTCTTGATAGGACACGTACACGTAGCAGCTTGTTTACATTTTCGTCCTCGCTTCACGCAAAACGGTTTACCAAATGTTTCTACTATTGGAAGCCCTAGACTTATATAGTTAGTGCTTCTCGAGCTAAACTAACAAGGTGGGACTAACTCATACCCTCATGTGCTTGAATTCAAAGATTGTAAGGTATTACTTCGAGGTAGAGTCATGCTAGTTATTTGCAAATGACAAGTAATCATGAAAAGTATCTGAAAATAATGAAGGATACCGATTAAAGGGTAATCTTAAAGGTATGGCAACTAATGGGAGGTCTGGTAAAAATTCAAGTCAGGAGATGGAAATTGTGTCGTGAATGGTAGGTACTCAGATCTCATATGTAGTTATGTGCGGAACTGCAAAGACGATTGCAAAATCTATCAGATGCAAAAGACGAAGGCGCGAGCTGTTGAAAGAAGAATGACGTGGTGGAATAAAACCATGCGGTATCGGGGAGTAGGTGGAGCTCAAAGACGATACAAACCTATGGCATAGAAGATTGTAAGAACATGAGGCGTGGTTAACCAAACTATACAACGAATGAGCTCTGAAGTAGAGGGTCCAGGCAAGCTAGCCTGAATACTAACACGCATGTTGCGGTGTTGTACATGGACTCGGAGCAAAATGACTTCAACAGATAAGAGTTAAGGTGGAGATTATTGAGTTAGAGTGACTCATATATCGTATTTTAGAAATTAAAAATATGTGCTATAAAGAGTCAGATGAATTATACTAGAATTACGACTCCTACTCCTATTTAGATTAGAATTTATACTTTAAATTAAAGAAATGATAGAAAAGACTATATAAACCATAGGGTAACCATGGAGAGGAACTAACCAACAAAGTAACTAAGCTTACTCATCCAAAATAGATGGCGCACGAGAAAGTTAAAGGCTAGGATATTATTTAGTACTATATTCTTATATAGTGGAAGGATTTGAGAGTTTTAAAAGATTCAAAAGGGTTGTGAATGAGCGATAATCCATTATATTATTTTGAGGTTGTGCTTGAAGAATTTGTGACCTTTGCAAAATTTTCTCTCTCTTCGTGGTTGGTTCAACGTTGTTAATTTGGTTCTCTTTATAAGATTCATCTTTTTTGTTTTTAATATCGTATACGTTTATGCCGTATCTCATAAACTCTAGTTTGATCTAGAGACTGCGATATGCATAAGAAGGATATCATAGTGTACATAATCAAAAATATTTTACTAATTTAGACATGTAGGCATGCCATTAGGTCTTCAGTACACGAAAGGAAGCGAGCTAAAGGATCGGGCCAATGAAGCATATGCTTTTCTCTAACCTCGTAGATGCCTTTTCGCCGCCCTTATCCAACTATTCTCTCTCTTTGAGAATACCCTATCCAAATATTATGATCGATTCTTCTGCATTTAAGTGGCCTGGCCAACTGTGTGCAAGTGCGCATCTATTGGATGGTGACGGTTCTTTTTCTATTTTTTAGTTTGACTTGTGCATTCATATGTTGCTTAATGATTTTATTTACAAAACCAAAAATATATATTTATACCTACGCATTGGAAGAAGCTTGGAAGTTGAACGATGGACAGCTGGCGAACACGTCACGAGAATGGTTCGATCGATATTTATGCGGCGTGACATTTGACAAAAGCCCAGGTTCCGTGCTCCGGGCTGGGTCGGGTGTTGCAGTTAGTACTCCTCTATTATCCCCGGGGATTGCGTCCAGAAAGTCCTCCACGTCACCGTTTATGCAAAAAGGTCCTTCAACTTTTCAAATTACATATAGGTCCTCATTTTCTGCAAAAGGCCCCTATCATATTAGTTTTTTCACGAGAAGGGCCTCCGGTTTCTTGAAACCACATACGGGTCCTCGATTTTTCATGGAGACCCTCTTTTTACGGGATAAAGACCCACGGGTTTTCTGAAATTACACATAGGTCCTTTATTTTATATAGAAAAACACTTTGGATTTTCGAAAATACGCAGGGATCCTTGCTTTTTTTCCAGAGAAGCTCATTTTACAAATTGTCAGTCTTTTTACTTCGGTCCATATGGTAGCTAGCGCGGCGTGGCGCAACGCTTCCGCTTCTAGTTTGAAATATTGATGGTTTGGTTTGGAGATTTCTGGTTCTGCTGTTAGTGTGGGTTCTTTTCAGCTTTTTCACCTGTGGCTAATGATTTATAGTCTTAAGTGTTTTGTGCGAGTGAATTGAATGTTGATAAGCCGCTTTGAAAAGTCTGTCCTGATAAGTTGTTTTGAAAAAACATCTATTGTGAGGTGCCCAACCCCTCAGTCTTTAGGATTGGCTAACGAGTCTTACGGCATACCCAATAGCACAATGTTATATATGTAAAGGAATATACTAATATACCATTATAGTTTGTAATTATTGATAGGCGGGATAGGAAATTCTCACCATATCCCTTCATGTATATAAATCCCCCAAAGTGGGTGAGAGGGCATATACACTCATCTTCCACTAACCAGCTCTCTCTCGGTTGGCTCTCTAGCTCTGTTGGTTCTATATTCCCAAGGGAAAAAGGGTACTTGTACCCACTGTTATGCCTATACCACAACAGCAATAGAGAAATCGTTATGTTTGTTTGTTTGAAGAAAACCATGAGCTGAAAAGAAAGAACCCTAGATCTCTTATAGTGCAGGGGTGATTTGGATGGGTTAACTAGGCTCTGAAAGAGAATATTATTACATGCCGGGGGATTCGCCCGGCCAGACCCTTCACGTCAACAAAAATGCGAAAAAGATCTCCGGTTTTTGCAAAATCACGTGTGGGTCCTCGGTTTTGCAAAAGACCACATCATGTTAGCATTTTCGCAGAAAAACCCGCCGCTTTCAAAAGTGCGTATGTGTCCTTATTTTTTCAAGGAGACCCTCCATTTACGCGATAAAAGCCCCATGGTTTTTTTGAAATTACATACGGATCCTTGGTTTTCCGCCTCTGTTTTTCCAAAATTACGTATGGGTCCTTGGTTTTTCCGAGGAGGCTCTCCTTTTACGTGATAAAGACCCACAGTTTATCTGAAATTACGTACAGTTTCTTGATTTCAAGAAAAAACCTTTGTTTTTTTCTTGAATTACGTACAGGTCCTTGATTTTTCCAGAAAAGCCTCCCCACAAATTGTCGGCTCTTTTGCTTCAGTCCACGCGGTAGCTAGCGCAGCGTGCGTCGCGTTTCCGCTGCTAGTTAATTGAAGTAATTAACATACGGGGCTGTTTTGACTTTACAAGCTTCAAACTGCCAGTCACTGACGTTGATGTACTGAGTGCTATCCTTTGAAAAAAAACTAGGAACAACATGGTTATGAAAATTGTCGAATATCAGTTCTATCGGTCACCTTTGGTTAGATTATAAATTAATCTTATATTTTTTGTTTTACACCAAGTTAATCTGATTTATGACCGATTTAGATCGATTTAAGCTGATTTTATCTAAAATTTGAATTTTTATTTAAAATTTTTGATCCAATTTTTTTCGAAAATCGGTCAATTCGGTCCTACCAGACCCCTCGTTAAAAATTTAAAACCGATTCTATTTTCCCTGGTAACACGTACGCCTGGTCGCATGGAGCTAGACGCCATGATTTTGCTTGATTTTGGCTCCGTTCTAAACAGGGTCGGTGTCTTTTGGTTAAACTAATATTGTAACAGTTGTTACTTTCTATAAAATATTTAATTAAAGAAAAATAAAAAATAAAAAACATTGTTATATTTCCACAAGCACAAAAGAAAAAAAATTACGTCCACAAGTGATTCAAACACCTTTTAGCTTGTAAAGCTTGTAGGTAAAAGTCAAAATCTAAAAGCTGTTTGAGGGCATCAAGAGTGTATAAATCGCAATGGGTCTTAAGGTTAGCTCCACCCAATTGTTAAGGTCGACTCGTTATGTTTGAGACCACCGCTCAGCTGTAACAAGGGTCCTACTCGGCAGTAAAAAAATTGTATTTTAATGCTTGTGGTTGTTGGTAGTTGGCTGGTGGGGGAGAGAGAACAACAGGTTTAAAAGAAAATTGTATTTTAATGCTTGTGGCTAGGTCTTTAGTTTAAGGACCGGCCTTAAACTTTTTTTTGCTTATGATCTGCTTAAGATCAATCATGTAATGTATAAGGTAGATTTTAAGATGACTTATGATCCTCTATTTTTATACTACATGTGTGTACTGCTTTAGAAAGACAGTCGCCGTCTCATGCTTGCAAGATGGATGATGCTTCTTCACGTAAAGCACATGTGTAACTATGTTCGTTTCTGGGCTAATCAGCATCTCGCGATAATGGAGGTCTACTTATTTACAGTTTGCGCTTATCCTCCTCTCTCTGACCTGTCGACTTCCGGCTAAGTAGCGGGGCTCGGAGCACCACACCGACGACCGAGTAAGTCGAGGAGGTGGTTCAACGTGAGAAATCGATGTGGGTCCGACGGCCGTCTGGGACTGAGCTAGAGTATTATAGGTGACACACATTATAAGGGTTATTATTTGAGGTGGAAATTAATCAAATATCTAAAATTTGGCTGAATTTTAGGATAAAATCCTACCTGTTGTAGTACAGGAAGGCCCATGATTTTACATGCTGTGCATGAATCCTCCTCCTCCTCTCAGCGCGTGGAACGGGTCCATCCGAGCCGTCCGCTGGCATCGCATCGCACCCACCCACCGAGCCCGCACCGCACGTCTCCCTCGCCATCTTTCCTACTACACACAAGCTAAGGTAGCGAGCGTTACATTACCCGAGCAAGAGCGGAGGCGTTACCTTTCGCTTTAGCGCGCCACGGAATGCACGCGCTCGAACCCCGAACCTCCACTGAACGGCGGGCCCCACTGTACATTGACCCCATCTGTCAGTGACGTTACTCGGGCCTGTACTGCACCGTATCTGTACGCGCACAAGAGCACAGTCGTTCCGTCTGCAGCCCGGTCTCTCTCCGAGGATGGATCCGGACTGTAGCAATGTCACGGTGCTGCTATGATACCGTGACTTCGCTTTTTTTTTTAAGCCATTGGATAAGAGGGTGGGTTTTTTAGACTGTATCTTTGGTTTTGGTTTATGGTTTTAAATTTTAACTGTTCGTGAGAGACAATACGTAACAAAAATAGTCATATATAATCTTGGTCGATATATCTGCACTCAATATAGTAGCTACTACAATTTATTTGTAGGTTCTATTTTAAAAATTTATACTGTTTAAAAATTAATAGTAGGAGATACTGTACTGAAGAAACTATAGCAATACCCCACCTTTGCTCGGGAAACTCACAGGATCAACACATAAATAAACACCGCCCCGTTTCCCCTCCTCTCTGACCTCCTCGTTCTCCGTTCTTCCTTTGCTTTCGGCAGCCCCGAAGCATCAAGCATCTCTGCTCCCCTCTGCTCCAAGCACCATCCACACACGTCGCCCCTAGAGAACAGCGCGAAGCAAAGTGGCCGGCCGGCTTATTCCGAGTCGCAGCAGGCCAGCGGCCTACTGACCGATCAGCGCGCGCCCGGCGATGGGGCGGCCGCCGGTCGCTAAACGGAGGCTCGCGGCGTGTGCTGTGGCGGCGTTGTGGCTGCTGGTGTCGGCCTCGGCGGCGGCGCCGGCCCAGGGGAGAGCCGCGGCCTGGTGCAGGGGAAGGAGGTGGGCGGCGGCGGCGGCACGCGTACGCGGCGATGATGTACATGGGGACGCCGAGGGACTACGAGTTCTACGTGGCCGTGCGCGTGATGATGCGCTCGCTCGCCAGGGTCGGCGCCGACGCCGACCGCGTCCTCATCGCCTCCTCCGACGTGCCCCGCGACTGGGTCCGCGCAATGTGAGTGCGACGTTTCCTTGGACTTTCCGCTGCTTGATTGGCCCTAGTCAATGGTAAAACGGGGTAAATTTACTAGTTTCAAGCCATTGTTAATGTTAACGCGTGGTAATTAATTAAGCAAGCGTTTCTTTCTCCCGTGTGTTGCACATCACAAATTATACCACCGGTACACAATAAAATTCTCCGTGTGGGATGGGTGCAGCCGAAGACGAGGAGGGGTGTTTTGGGTATTTGGCAAATCGATGATTCCGCGGGGCAGTGCAGGGCCCACATGCAGATAGGAACCTTCTGACCAGTTCTGTTCTTTACAAGTATGCACTGCATCTGCATCGCTGCATGGTTTGCTTTTGTAATGTGTTACATTACAGTTGTGTGTTACACTCGGTTACTTCTATATATGTTAATCTCAAAGAAAAGATGCAGCTATGGGTGCACAAGCTTCGGAGCTTTGACCATTTGTATAGTGGCTTTGGTTGGAGTAGTTTCGTAATTGGTTGATGTCCAATTAGAGTGGTCAACTTTCCTTTCTCTGAGAAAAAAGAGACGATTGCAGAATTCCGGAGAGAGTCAAATCCCAAACGATTGGTTTGAAGCAATGGCTTTTGCCTCCCAATCATGGGTAACTCGTTTCAGAAAAAATGCAATGCAAACAAAGTTGGTTAACAAATACCTTTTTGTTTCAATACTGTGATATATTTCGTACTCTTAATGTGAATTTATTTCGTACTCTTAATGTGAGTTGAAATATGACACGTTTTGTGGTAAATGGGAACAGGAGGGAGGAGGATGGCATGAGGGTGGTGTTGGTGGAGAACCTGAAGAATCCTTACGAGAACAACCTTGGAGGGATCAACAGGAGGTTCAAGCTGACACTGAACAAGCTCTATGCATGGAGCCTGGTCGACTACGACCGTGTTGTCATGATTGACTCCGACAACATCTTCCTCCAGAAAACCGATGAGCTCTTCCAATGTGGCCAGTTCTGCGCAGTTTTCATCAATCCTTGCTACTTCCACACCGGTCTTTTCGTGCTCCAGGTATGGTCCCAATTCTTGTGGTTTGTTGCTTGATATGGTCTGGCCGTCTGGGCCTTTTGAGTTGACTATGTGACGATTTGTGTCGAATTACATATAGTGTATAAACAGTACAGTTCCTGAATTGATCCCATACCTACAGTTGTGTTGATGGTGGCATGTACTAGTAACGATCCAGTTGAGCAATTACTATGATTTAATAGATGGAGTTTGCATTAGTGAATTGTGAATGTCATCTGCCAATGTGTATGGTTGACATGATTTGCTCAACGAACCACCACCAGCTCAGGCTGAAGATTATTCTTGTGTACTCGTTTTAAATAGTTTTCAATTGGAAGCTATTCAATTTAGACCATCATTACATCGATCATTGTTAACGCACCTGAAATAATGATAATTGTTAACATACCTGAAAATTTCTTCTGCTCAGACATCTGTAGTTGCAAATACGTAATCTGACATAGGTAACTTCTCCAATTTACAGCCTTCTATGGATGTATTCAAGGACATGCTTCATGACCTGGAAATTGGCCGTGACAACTCTGATGGTGCAGACCAAGGCTTTCTGGTTGGGTGCTACCCAGACTTGCTTGACAAACCAATGTTCCACCCTCCTGAGAACGGCACCAAGCTGAACGGGACATATCGCCTTCCTCTCGGCTATCAGATGGACGCATCCTACTACTGTGAGTGACACTGCTATTCAGCTCCAATTTCTCACCTTCATTTGGCTCTTGCTTCCAAAGGTTTAAACACCCATTTGATGAAATATTGCAGATCTCAAGCTGCATTGGCATGTTCCCTGCGGGCCAAACAGCGTGATCACATTCCCAAGTGCCCCTTGGTTTAAACCTTGGTACTGGTGGTCCTGGCCAATCTTGCCGTTGGGCCTTTCTTGGCACAAGCAACGCTGGGATGATCTTGGGTGAGTAAAAACAACAATCTCTAACTGAAATATGTACTTTGTCAGATGGAAGAACCATATGCTGTACATACTGTGCATTTAACATTTTCCCTGCTCACATTTCCTTTCCCTGTTCACAATTCACAGTTACGCTGCTGAAATGCCAGTGATCCTGATGGAGGTGTTAATGTACATAGTGATCATAGCCATCACCAAATTGGCAAGGCCAGGGATGACAAAACTGTGCTATAACCGGCGACCTGAGAAGCAAAGTGCCCTGGCGCAGGGGCTCGTAAAGATGACTGTGATCGTGGCCATGGTTGCTGCCTATGCTATCCCGTTCTTTGTAATCCCATGCACAGTACACCCAATCATGGGTTGGTCCATGTACCTGTTTGGTGCGCTCGCCTTGTCAGTGCTCGTGATCAATGCATTTCTGCTCCCGCTGCTTGCTGTGCTCACGACCTGGCTTGCGATTGTTGGCATGCTCTTGGTTATGGCATTCCCATGGTACCATGATGGTGTCGTGAGGGTTCTGGCAATCTTTGGATATGGGTTTTGCTCCGCACCATTCTTGTGGGCATCCATGGTGAGGGTGATGGACTCATTGCAGACGATGCTCGAGAGGGATACGTTCTTCCCCCGGCTTGGTGAACCAGCGCAGGAAACTGAATTCAGCAAGCTGTACTGATTCTTTTTGTACAGGTTTGAGGTGCTGCATCACCATATGGACAGCTGATTCAGATTGGCTAATTCTTGATTCATTCTGACTATTTTGGCTCAGGCATTCCACTTTGTATCAGCTGTGATGTATAAACATTGCCTGCAGCAACCATGATTGAGGCAGATACAGGAAAGATAGATCAGTTGTACTAAACTGGAAAAACGCATGTTCATTGCATGGAACAGGACGGGGGATTGTTGTAATTACCTTTTGTGTTCCACCCATGCTATGTCTGATGGGTCACTGCTTTTACGCAAGATTTTTCCTCTCCATGATGGAACTATACATATACGCCATTTGGTTGAAAGATATATGTGGTCAAGTGGACAACAGTGTAGAAGTACGTCAAAACGTTGATCTACAAAGCTATGAATCAGGCATACGAGTATCTGGGGAAAACAGTAGCCAAGAAATCCAGAATTCCAGACAAGAACTCACATGAGATTTTAGCAATGGACGTGTTGCTCAGTTTCCATCAGGTTCTCAGATGTGAAACATAAAAATACAAGCTTTGCTCAACTCGTAATTTTGCCACAGTAGGAAGGAAAACTTCCCCATTAACCAGCCATTAGTACAGCGGACGAGATGGTATAGCCATTGAAATTAGCTGATCACATCAATTGTTCAAGATGTAAAACCAAAACAGAAGTCACTAACACAACAAAATGGTTCTTCTACATTCTCCATTCAACAAAGTAGTATGTTATCTACAGTTGGAGAAAGTACAAGACATGCCTTCCTAAATTTGAGCATCTTGCCTTGATTGTGCTAGTAACTTGTCCTGTAGTTCCGGTTGCCTAGGAAGAACAAACCTTAGCCCCTTGACCTGATGACGAAAACCATCTCTCCAAAATCATCTACAACCAAAGTAAATTAGTTTAAGTTTGACCAGAAACGGCCCGATAAAATGTCCAAAATAGGCCAGAAACATATATACCACAGCAGCATACGCATCAGATTTGACGACACGGGCAGGCCTCTTAACCCCCCTGAAGAAAATGATTTTCAGACTCAAGACAACTTCCTAGTGAAATTTACTAAGCTTGTTTTCAGTGGCTTTCGAACTAATGTTTTGGTAATAAATAGTTAACGACATGCTGGCTAAAAGAATTTGGCATTGTCGAAGGATTCAACTAGGCTTGCCACTGGCCAGGATAGGATAGAACTTACCTGGAAATCATGTAATCAAGGGCGTCGATTGAAGTTCTACGCCCAGGCTGAACCCGCCGCCCCCGCCGCAGCGCGTTCGGCAAGAGCGGGGCGGGAAGCTCGTCGGCGTCCCCTCTGCAGGTGGAAGGCTGCGAAGCCCGAATAGCCCCGGCTCTGGGACGGCCTGGTCGGGACGGGGGAGGGGTCCGCGCGAAGGCGGCCGCCGTGCCGGCCCCACGAGCGGAACCGGCTCCATTGGCGGAGAGGAACGCTTACGCTGCGACACTGCGACTGCTTTGTATTTGGAGATTTGGATAGGGGAAGAACCCATGGGCCGTACTTGGCCCAAGTAACCTTCGTTGGGGAGCCCATCAGGCGGGCCCCACACTGGGTGCCGGGTATGCTAGCACTAGTGATTTTAGTTTACAGTTTACATTCAGCAAGCAGCTTGTCAGGATGTAAACCCGACATTCAGCAAGCAGAGCAACAACAAGAGCACAATAGCAAGCACTACGCATTAAGGGCCGGCCCTATTGATTTTTGTTGGTGGCTTTTAGCTATAATTTATATCTTTTAATTAAAAGTAAATAGTAGTGATCGAAAAATATGGCTTTTAAAAAGAATAAGCGAGCGGTGGAAAAAAGTAAAGGAGAGATATATGTGCATAAACGGAGCGAATGAAGTAGAGTGTGTGATACAACCATGACCTCATGTCTTATCTCCGGAGCGAGACGGTAGCGACAGGAGTAGAGAGGACGAGCGTTTGTGTTTGCTTTTAGCTTTTCTAAGCAGAAACCAGAAACAGAAGTCAATACGAATTGTACTGCTCTGGCAATTCCTGTAAAGGCACTAAGTTTTCCTTTCTTGTAACCATTTTCAGGTTCTGGGATATATGTGCTACTTTTTGTTGGATTGGAGATTTGATTTGTCTGCTGCAAGTGATGACAATGAGTACTACCTGCTAAAGTGTTTAAGAGCGGCAATGTGCAATGCTATGCCTAGCCTGCTACTGTCATCTGTTTCTCTTTTATTCTGAAGCCATTCTGGAAATATAATAATTAAGGATATATGACTTCCTATGATACTCTTGTGTTAGCCTTGGACAGGGCCTTCTGGAAATATAATAATTAAGGATATATGACTTCCTATGATACTCTTGTGTTAGCCTTGGACAGGGCCTTAATACTCTTGTGTTAGCCCTGGTCCAGGTCTAGTTGAACGAGTTGTATTAGATTTAATGAGGTGTTTGAGTGGGTTAAGTATTTTTTAGGATGGCTGCTATACAGAGGAGACGATTGTGGCGACCGTGGCAGTGAGAAAAAAAGACGACGCGTAAAAAAATGACGAAAAAAGGGCAGACAATGCGTGAGACATGGATGAACAGTGCTCACATTTTTTAATAAAAGTTCGTGAGTTTTTTAATTAGCATATATTATCTTTTTCCTTGTTTTTTATCTCTAAGGTTTCTCTATGCATTGATCTCTATCTATGTATTTTTATTGCTTACATAAATGAATTAGTTTTAATTAAAAATATATTGCTAGATTGAGTGGAAAATATGCTTCTATTATCTATTGATGGTTTTGTTTCGGTGCTACAGTAGATCACTACAGTAACTGTGCTACAGTGTCGAACAGTAAGTCGCTGCAGTACCAAACAGTAACCACTGCAGTGCAATCGGAATTTTCCCCCTGTTTTGTGTTTTGTTTTTGTTCTTTATATTTTTCAGATTAAACGATTAGAAGACAGAAAAATTGAGAAAAGCTTTTGCTAGAGATTACAATCATTCAACCCTCTAATTGCTATCGACAATCCTACAATCTTTAACTTCTATATAGAAGATTTGCACAGAAACAATATACAAACATATCTAACCTTCTATTTTAACACTTCCATATGTACATATGTTCAGTACGATCCACTCGTTGACCCTGTACAAGAAGGCGAGGAGAATAACTAACACTCCTTGATTTATTTACAACACGGGAGTTGGCATGGGTAGGGTAGGCAATGTCAACATTGCCGTACCAGCTAGCACCGAACACTACCTTTTCCCCCTTATTAACAGAGTACAGAGTATATGCCCTGTTTTGTCTGGAACAGAGGAGGCTTTGGAAGGAAGTCTTCTATTAATCTTCACCGGATATAATTTCTTCCGCTCGGCTGGGCTGAAAAATGGTGGTTTATGATTGAAATTGTATTGTATCTGAAGATGACTTATTTAGCGTAATTAAATTTTTAAAAATTTAAAATAGAGAAAAAAAAATATGCTAACTCACCACGGATAACGTAAACGAATACGGGAAAAAAAGAACCGGTAAAAAATCTAAAAAAGCTAAAAGTTCAGAAATAGATGAATTTTATAAATAATAAAAAATAAGCCAGAGGCTGAAGCTGAAATGAGCGAGGCACGCTGACCCAAATTTCTGTGCGGTGAGGTCTTCCCTCTCTTTCGTTCAATTCCCAGTTTGGTTTGGGACATGGACATGAACTACCACTACGTTAGGCCGGCCTTTATGAAGTAGGTCAAACAGTTCGTATACGTGCGTCCACGCTAGGCTTGCTTTTTCGTATCCCACCTTCACATACATGTTAAACAAACACACCTTCCGTACATTAGCACGAAACCAACTCGATGCCGCTTCTCATCACCGTCGGATTGTGGTGCAAATGACGGATAGACGATGATCGGACAGTTCGTATCGATCGTATAAATGGAGGAGGAGGGTCACCTCCATTAGTTCGCTCTGTTTGTTTTCCTTGGTTGCGAGAAGGAACCTCTAAGATTTGCCTTTTTCACGCCGTGAGGTACACCAAATGCTGCAGAGCTGTCTTTACTATTGTATGGAGTACATGAACGTGCCAAACTAATTAATTATAACAAATCCCTAGTTAACGATTACCCCCATTGATCGACGTGCCTAGTAGATTTCATCATCCAACGTTAGACCACGCACCACTAGCACATCTTTTGTAAGCTTGTGTTGTGTTGCTACTAGCAAGTTGTGCACGCGACGGACGACCCACCGACACGGCAGGAAATTCTATTCTCCGGTCGCAGTAACTTGTGGTGAAATGTACGTGGTGCGCGTAGCACCTAGGGATGTCAACGCTGTACATGTACACTGTACCAGCAGGGATATTCCTCTGCTGCCATCGCTGATCAATCCATGCATCCATCTCCATGCGCATGGTAAGAGAGATGGGGCAAGAGGGAGGCTTGGATTTGGGAGGAGCGGAGGCCAAGGCGAGAGCGGAGGGAGCCAACGGCAGAGGCGAGCAGTGATGGCAGCCAACGCCAACGCTGCCACCGCCGTGTGGGTCCCCGCCTCCATGGCCTCACGCCGCGCGTTGCCCGTACCGTGCGGGGCGCACGCATAATGAAGCAAGCAAAAGCGGAGGAATCGAACAAGTACTAGTGCGAGCAGAGCAGGGGAGCCTTTTTGCTGAGAAGCCAGCCAGCAGAAACAGCTGCCGCTGTGCTGCAGCATCAGAGAAGCAAAGCAAAGCAGTCAGTTCCCGTTCAATTCAGTTCATAGTTTTTCTCCAATAAATAAATATAATGTTTTTTTGTTGTTATCTTGAAATAGTTTAACGGTGTAGTTTTTTCGAAACGATTTATTGATACTAAGTTTGTTCATATAAACATTTACATTAAAATCAAAAAAGTATAAAACGTAGTTATAAGCTATAGGCCATGACCGAAAAGAAAGCACGGCTCCCTCTCAGTGGGGGCCTACTGCTGCAGTTGGAGAGCCACTGCTCCCAGCACAGCCAAGATGCAATTAAGCATAATAAAAGTGAGGTGCACACAGTCCATGACTTTGTCCTCTCTACTGAACGAACTGGTGTGGTATGACCGTATGAGTCGTGTGATGGGTGCGCCAGTATTGTTAGGCAAAGGACAGTGTGACCAACAGCTGGAAGGCCGGGCGAAAAGAAGAAGAACAACAGCGAAAAATCTTCAATGACCTTTTAATCCATGCAAATTCTAGGAGCCAAGCATTGGCAGTTTCACAAGGGTAGGTATAATGCTACTGGTTCTGTAAGGTTTAACGAAGCAGCGCTTAATGGGGGTTAAGAAATGAGTAAATGCAGAGTTTAATGGGATGATCCAAGTGAAAGAACGATTTGATTTACTAGATACAGGAAACCAAAAACGAATTCTGCTGCCCAACTGATTCGGTTCTAACAATCGCAATAATAGTAACTGCAAAATTAAGCAAAAGATTTTTTTTCGTTTGTTGCTGAACTGTTCTCCATCTGGTTCTTGCACGGATTGATGCAGGGCCCTTACCTCGAATCCATCCTTTTGCATGCAGCGGTTGGCCTGATAATTCTTGAGCTTGTCTATTTGCATCCGGTGATCTGGAGCTGACATGGGTGATGAACATCAGATCAGCTGATCTTACTGTCTGGTGCTGCCGAACTCAGCGTCGTACACGGCGGAGAGCTCGAAGTCGTCGTCCATTGAGGCCGGCACGTTGAGATCGAAGGACCCGAAGCTGTCGCCGCATTTTGCTGGGGACGGCGAGGGGGTCGGCGGGGCGAGCGCGCTACCGGACGACATGTGCGCGCGCTTGTGGCCGCCCAGGGCCTGGCCGGAGTCGAACACGCGGAAGCAGAACGGGCACTCGTGGATGACAGGGGCGTCGGCGCGGTCGGCCTTGGACGGCGCCGGACGTGGCGGTGGCACGCAGCCTCCCTTGCCTTTCTTGAGGCTGGCGCGGTGGCCACCGAGCGCCTGGTATGACCGGAACACCTTCTTGCATGCGCCGCACTGGTACCTGCTGCGTGGGCGCGCGGCCGTCGCCTCGCCGTAGAACTCCTCGCAGTCCGCGCCGGCCACTCCGCGGTCGTCCTCGTTATCGTCGAACACGTTGACGTTGTCGTTGTTCTGCTCGGCTTCCGAGCTCGCCCGGGCCCAACGGGTCTCGGGCTCGGGTCTGGACCGCGTCCACGAGTCCCGAGACAGCATCACGAGGGACATGGCCACGTCCTCCTCCGGCGTCGCGTCGGAGATGCTGCTCGCCGGCTCGGGGTCCGGCGCCGACGGTGGCGCGAGCCGGCGCGTCCGCTTCGAGCGCCGCCGGCTCACAGCGAACCCCGCACCACCGCGCGGGGACTCCGTATCGCTCTCGCCGTCCTGCACGACCGATGAGTCTCCGACGACCACCCCACCTCCGCAACCCCAGGAGAATTCAGTGGCGCCTACCTTGTAGCTTTTCTTGGGGTTCTCACGCAGGACGTAGGACGGTGACTTCTGCTGCGCTGGCTTAGGGTCCATCTCGATCGACGATGTGGACGCCAAGGATATTGGCGGCGACTGCTGCTGCGGAGGCGGCGGCGAGTAGGCGGCGGCGGAGGCCATGACATGGGAGCGCATGTGACCGCCCAGCGCACGGCCATTGTGGAATCGCCGGAAGCAGAGCTTGCAAGTGTGCCTATCCATCACCAAGCAAGCGAGAATTCTTGCACAAGGCAATGTAACAAACAATGGAGACCAGACAGATGCCGGAATGCTTGAGGAGTGAGCAGTTGCTTCTTTCTTTTTGCCCTCTCCCTCTCTTGCTTTCTCCTTTGCTAGGTCGCTTTTGGTTTGAAGGATAACTAATAATTTTATGGGAAAGAGGTAGAAGAACTCAAAAGGAGTAGTAGGTGACACGCATCCCTCCCTCCACCAAGGAAGAAGAAGATCAAGAGAGAAACAAGTGGGAGGAGTTGAGAAAGTTGCTCAGGCAGAGGAGCACTTAAATACACAAACTAGGCCAGGGTAAGAGAAGGAAAGGATGTTTAGGACATTTCACCTTGCAGAGGTTTTCACGAGGATTAGTAAAACCGAAGATTCACTGAATTAACTGCTCAAATAAAATAGCCCGCCTGCAAATGTCAGGAGAATGAAACGAAGATGGATCGTAAAACCAAATACAAAATCAACTTGGCAAATCTTCCAGACATGCATGTACACAATGCTATTGGGAGTTACACAGTTTCACACGCTGCCATTTCTTTAGCAGAAAACTAAGCAATATTATAAGTTGTCACATGCCTGTTCACAGGGGAAAAAATGGGGAGTTTCTTAATTAATTGCGTGGATGGAATACTTCCCCATTTTGCATTGCATTTGACCATGTGTGAGCCAATAGAATGGATTAATCCTAGAGATACTCTCAAATCTCCAATTCAATTCCTCCTCCAATTACTCCACAAGTCTATGTTGGTGTGACGGCTAAGAGGGATCCCGTAAAGTCTGTCCTGATGCCTCCAATGTTAGGTTCCATTTTTTGGAAACACAGACTTGCAAAACGGGCAAAGACGGCAAGATGTCACTGTAGACTATACACCATGCTGTATCGATCCGGTCCCATGTTGCTAGGATGTTAGTGCAAGCACATGCAGCCAGGGGCGAAGCCACACCTCGGATAGGATAGACTTCAGTTCGGAGTGTGAAAAAATATCTAGTGTACAATTCAAGTAAATTCAGTTCAGTCTGAGTAACATTTTCATGATCCAGCCTAAATAATCTAGATCATTCCACCATTGAGCTCGGAACGTAACTAAATTCTAACTCCGCCACTGTATGCAGCGGATACAGTTGGTTCGAATCTACGTACATACGAACGAGCGCTCGTCCAGGTCATAGACTAAAAATCTGCAGAAATTAACATAAGAAAACTATGGGTTCCATTTCATGCGGCACGGATAGCTCACAGCTAATGGCTCCAATCCTAGAAACAAATACCGATTCTTCCAGAGAAAATTGTAGATAGGATCGTAGGGATGGTGCCAATAGAAAGCTGATGTTTTTCCTGCTTCATTTCCTTTCCCTTCCTTCCTTTCTCTCTTTCTTCTTGGTTGTATCGACCACACCAGAAAGATCAGACGTCAGTGAACGAGGCTGTCCATCGATTTCGGTAGCCAAGATTTTAATTAACAGAAACGAATCCTCTGACGTTGTAGAGGCACGTTACGGCGTAGCGTTGCCAACGCCGTCTGCCGTCAGATCCAATCCAACGCTACTTCTTCCATCCTTATCTCTTTCAAAGTGGTTCAAACAAAGTATTATTAGATTATATATGAATGGTCAAGCACAAGTCAAACAAAGAATTATTAGATTATATATGAATGGTCAAGCGCAAGTCAAACAAAGTAATTCATTTTTAGAATAGGAGAAACATACTGTAGATAATTGTAGTGTTGTTGTAACTTTGGTTGGTCCTTTCTTTCTTATCTTGTGTTGCCTATCAATCCAAGTTAGCTTTCTCTTTGAGCATCTTTTCTGGACTGTTTTTTTTTTCATCTTTTCTGAACTGTTTTTTTACCCTTTAGACGTGCACCGCTCAAAAACTCCTTGGATGCTTCAGGAATCACTTGGGCATCACATCCCTCGTTAGGATTACTTTGACATGCATTCATTCGGCCTTCAGCTTGCTTACTAAGGCTATCGAGTGCATTCTCAATTAAAATACAACATTCTTCAGAGCTGGCTGCTTGAGTGGCCAAATTGACAGATTTGAGCGAGAGAAATTTGTAGCAGAGAACGGCATCCAACATGGGATTTTCAACAGCGTTCCTTCCCCGACTGTCCTAAATAGTTCCACACCGTGCTTCTCTAGTCCATCGCTTCGCAATGTAATGTGCCGGTTTGATCCTCATTTGAAGCTGCACTGGTCTGGTTTTCCATTGAAAATAAAAAAAATAAAAAGCACCGTTACAACTCCACAGATAATACAAAATAAAAAAATCATGTTAAAAAGCCAATAAGTTTCAAACGGATTTTATCTTTTAAAGGTCAGAAGCTATAAAACATCGCTGTTTAAAACGAGGCAAGGGTGACCAATGATGAATGTGTTCTTCTTGCTGCCACCTATCCATCACCAAGCAAGCGAGAATTCTTGCACAAGGCAATGTAACAAACAATGGAGACCAGACAGATGCCGGAATGCTTGAGGAGTGAGCAGTTGCTTCTTTCTTTTTGCCCTCTCCCTCTCTTGCTTTCTCCTTTGCTAGGTCGCTTTTGGTTTGAAGGATAACTAATAATTTTATGGGAAAGAGGTAGAAGAACTCAAAAGGAGTAGTAGGTGACACGCATCCCTCCCTCCACCAAGGAAGAAGAAGATCAAGAGAGAAACAAGTGGGAGGAGTTGAGAAAGTTGCTCAGGCAGAGAGCACTTAAATACACAAACTAGGCCAGGGTAAGAGAAGGAAAGGATGTTTAGGACATTTCACCTTGCAGAGGTTTTCACGAGGATTAGTAAAACCGAAGATTCACTGAATTAACTGCTCAAATAAAATAGCCCGCCTGCAAATGTCAGGAGAATGAAACGAAGATGGATCGTAAAACCAAATACAAAATCAACTTGGCAAATCTTCCAGACATGCATGTACACAGTGCTATTGGGAGTCACATGCCTGTTCAGAGGGGGGGAAAATGGGGAGTTTCTTAATTATTTGCGTGGATGGAATACTTCCCCGTTTTGCATTGCATTTGACCATGTGTGAGCCAATAGAATGGATTAATCCTAGAGATACTCTCAAATCTCCAATTAAATTCCTCCTCCAATTACTCCACAAGTCTATGTTGGTGTGACGGCTAAGAGGATCCCGTAAGTCTGTCCTGATGCCTCCAATGTTAGGTTCCATTTTTTGGAAACACAGACTTGCAAAACGGGCAAAGACGGCAAGATGTCACTGTAGACTATACACCATGCTGTATCGATCCGGTCCCATGTTGCTAGGATGTTAGTGCAAGCATATGCAGCCAGGTGCGGAGCCACACTCCGGACAGGATAGACTACAGCTCAGAGTGTGAAGAAATATCTAGTGTACAATTCAAGTAAATTCAGTTCAGTTTGAGTAACATTTTCATGATCCGTACCTAAATAATCAGATCATTCCACCATTGAGCTCGAACGTAACTAAATTCTAACTCCGCCATTTATGCGTGCGGATACAGTTGGTTCGAATCTCATACATACGAAGGCAGCTCGTCCAGGTCATAGACTAAAAATCTGCAGAAATTAACATAAGAAAACTATGGGTTCCATTTCATGCGGCACGGATAGCTCACAGCTAATGGCTCCAATCCTAGAAACAAATACCGATTCTTCCAGAGAAAATTGTAGATAGGATCGTAGGGATGGTGCCAATGGAAAGCTGATGTTTTTCCTGCTTTATTTCCTTTCCCTTCCTTCCTTTCTCTCTTTCTTCTTGGTTGTATCGACCACAGCAGAAAGATCAGACGTCAGTGAACGAGGCTGTCCATCGATTTCGGTAGCCAAGATTTTAATTAACAGAAACGAATCCTCTGACGTTGTAGAGGCACGTTACGGCGTAGCGTTGCCAACGCCGTCTGCCGTCAGATCCAATCCAACGCTACTTCTTCCATTCTTATCTCTTTCAAAGTGGTTCAAACAAAGTATTATTAGATTATATATGAATGGTCAAGCACAAGTCAAACAAAGAATTATTAGATTATATATGAATGGTCAAGCGCAAGTCAAACAAAGTAATTCATTTTTAGAATAGGAGAAACATACTGTAGATAATTGTAGTGTTGTTGTAACTTTGGTTGGTCCTTTCTTTCTTATCTTGTGTTGCCTATCAATCCAAGTTAGCTTTCTCTTTGAGCATCTTTTCTGGACTGTTTTTTTTTTCATCTTTTCTGAACTGTTTTTACCCTTTAGACGTGCACCGCTCAAAACTCCTTGGATGCTTCAGGAATCACTTGGGCATCACATCCCTCGTTAGGATTACTTTGACATGCATTCATTCGGCCTTCAGCTTGCTTACTAAGGCTATCGATTTAAAGGTCGAAGCTATAAAACATCGCTGTTTGAAACGAGATCAAGTATGATCAATGATGAATGTGTTCTTCTTGCTGCCAGGCGTCCGCGCGGCAAGCTCGTCTCCCTCCTCTCAAAATTCTTTTTCTGGTATTACTAGCATATATTTTGTTCGGAATAGATAAGAGAAGGGCAAGCCATCCCTTATTTTGGCGCCAAAACTGATTCACCTGGTGGCGTCGTGACGGTTGAAAAGTGAAGTCTCCGTCCGTCGCTCATCTCCAAAGCGATGAAGCGCTCGCGATGATGAATCAACAATGCTCGATGATGAGTTGAGTCGGGGACATTGAGAAGATGTCGTCGTCCAAACTCAAGTAATTTGGAAAGAAATCGGGCGTTGAGGAGATTTGTCACCGCTTCGTGTCAAGTATGAGTTTAGTAAGTCGTACTTGAGTTCGACTGCCTCAATATTTTTAGAATCTTTGTATCTGGATGCACCCGTACCAATTGAGTTGAGTTCCTACATGTAGCTTGCATGTAGAACACTTAATGTGGAGGTATGGCTGGTAGTTCATAATGCATTGAGACTAAAACTAGAGTATGTCAAGTCAAGATTAAGGGGAAGATTATTAGAAATAATCTTGACTTAGAGTCTAAGACGTAGTAGAGTTCGTCTCCGTGTGTAACTCAATTTGAAGTTGTGTCCAATTTAAAGTCCGAATATGTATGCTAGTAAGAGATTATTAATCTATTTTCCCCAATCATTCATTAATTAAGAGAAACAACGGGTTTAATAGAGGAAAACCACTTAAAAGAGACAACGATTAACGGTAGAAGAAGGAGCGTTGGAGGATTGGATTTGACGGCAGATGGTGTTGGCAACGTTACGCCGTAACGTGCCTCCATAACGTCGGAGGATTCGTTCCCTTAAATAAAGTCAGACTGGTCAAGCTGTGATCCGGCTATCACTGGCCATCAACAGTTCAACATCTTCTTCCCATCCGTCGTGCCAATTCTGGCCAGTGGCTGGCCACCCTATTTATTTTAACATACTATCATGTTGACTTCTAATATTAGTTTATTTTCACTTTTCTTTTTTCTACGTATTCTTTTGTATGCTCTATAACGATATAATATTTTTTTTATTTTGTTCTCAATTTTTTCTTATTACTCTCTTAAAAATGTTAACACCTGCTATAGTCTAATTTCAGCTGAAAACCGAAACCCACAGCTCCCAATCGAAGCCTCTTTTATTAGAAAATCATATTTTAATTTTATATCTTATTAGAAAATAAATATCATAAAATACGTTACGTGCCTGTCGATCGACGACACGCCAGACGCGCAGCTGCATGCTCGGTCTGAATTAGGCGTCGTCGTTTGTTGGTGCGGTGCAGATGGATTGATATGTAGCACGTTTTTTTTTTCAGTTTTTCTATAATAACTAGTTTTTAAACGAAATATCTTTTTAGTACAACCAAAAACCATAAACTTCAGAAAAAAAAACAGGCTACAACCGCTACATGCATCTTTTTACTACAACTACAGTGACAGTGGTAAAGTCTTATCTCCTTAATCCTTTTGCTAGTAGTACTATCTATTGACGGAGTCACGGAAAGTGCTTGTCCTGGAACAATGGCGTGTGTATCATTCTTCACTGCTAAGTCCAGTAGGACTGTTAACGATGTCATTTTTGCAGTACGAAGATCTACTGCAGGAATCTGCTACCACAATAGTTCAGTCTATTATAATATCGTTGGTTTAGACATCACGCAGATGAGATGGCCGAGTTGGTCTAAGGCGCCAGATTAAGGTTCTGGTCCGAAAGGGCGTGGGTTCAAATCCCACTCTCATCACTTACCCTTATTTTTTTTACATTGCAACCCAAAAAGGCATGGCCAGATTAAGGTTCTGGTCCGAAAGGGCGTATGATCTATAACGTTTACGAAAACTTGAACAACGAAACATGAAATCAACACGGTTTACCATGGGCGGTTCAACTACAATTCAAGGTCCGCTCACTGAATCTTGTGTTTTTTTATCGGCATCAAGTTCCCTTTGCGGTTTGCACACCGAGCCGTTTGCCTGACTAACTACTCCGGTCTTGGAGACATTGCGGTAGCTAGAGCTAGGCAACAAGTCTCTGGCGCAACAACGCAAAGAGGCAAAGACTCACCGCCACTGGAGTCCTGACTACGAGCGCCTACCAAAATCTTATCTGAAAACCTGAATCACATGGCCACGGACTTGAGTGGAGCGGCAGGTTTGTGCTCGTCCAACAGAAATACGACAGTTTTTGCGTTCGAAATTAGCGAAACAGGGGGAGGGAGCGCGGGCTTCTAGCCATGGAACGTGAGCAGATCCAATTCATCGCGTCGGGGACGCAGCGTACAGCGGCGAAGGAAAATGGGTAGCTCGGTGATGGGCCGGATTGCATGCAGCCCTTGCGTGGACGACCGGCTTTGTTCCTTGGGATATCTGGGCGTTCTAGGATGGAAAACGGAGCGTGGATAGCTTTACGGGTTCGATCCATTCATGGGCTGCAAAGTGGGTGGTGCGCATGGACAGGCCCGGTGTAGTCACTGGTGATCGTCTTTGAGCCTGCCACCTGAGGGCGTCACGATTTCATGGGCCGAATAATCGCTTATTAACGTGCCGCTGGAGGCAGAGGGCTCATTTTGGGCCGAGTGTGCTCATGGACCTCATCATCGCTTCAAACTGAAATTGTGTTGGACGAGTTGTTCCCATCTTGCAGCGAACATTTGGGCCGTTCCAATTCACCTGTTGCTGTACTACTAGTATGGGGCTTCCGTCATTAGACAATGCTGGGCCAGACTGCGTAGTGATTGCCAAATTAGATGGCCCTTTCATCCCCTCGAAAAGAAAAGAAGAAGAAGATGATGTCTGCCAAGCTCACAAACGCGAGTTCCATGTGCTATTATATATATAGCCTCTGGCAATATATCACGTAACAAAAAAAAAAACATTCTTGAATTCGAAAGGATCAACTTAATCACCTCCAAATTCTGCGGTGTGAAGTTATAGACACACACACCTCATATGCCGTACCAGTATCAAACACTTACACCGTGTGCGTCCCACTTCGCCGGGGGCAGCAAAAGACCGGGCTCGTCACCGGGCCGTCCTGTACCAGTGTTAAACACCTGTGATCGTACGACATTTCGGTAGCGTTGCCATCCTAGCTGTCCTCCATGCGCTGGAGCCACGGTGGTGCACTCGGTATCAGCATTAAGCAAGCTCTCGTCCAATGGCACGGCACATCACAAGCGCGCGGGCCGAACGGCGGCGGCCACACACCACTCCGCTCAACCGGAGCGGAGAGCCGGAGACGCGTAGAGACAAGAGAGACCGAGGGAAGAGAGGTCGCGCGCCATGAGGGACCAAGAGAAACGCCAGGAAACAGCAGTACGCTTTGTCTATCTCTGTTTCGTCTTCGTCGCATGGTTTTGCCATGGACACGGGCACGCGGCCGCCTCCTCTCTTTTGGTTGTTTCTACCTATGCTATGCCCACACCACCCGCCACCGACGCCCCACCCGTCGTGCGGCCGTATAGTGCGGTGGCCCCAGCCGTATAAGAGCAAGTACAATGGTATAAGTGACGGTTACCTGTAATGCACCAGAAGATAGATAGAACTGAAAATAACTCATGCAATGAATTATCTTTACAGTTGTTTATAATGGTACCACACAATTAGTAAATTATCTACATATTTGTTTATACAAGGGTATACACAACAAATATAATTTATTCATGTAATATAGGTAAGAGATAGCTAAGATATCACTATGCAAGATACCCTTACAACGACGGTACAAGCCCTAACAGCAAGGGTACCGAGTAGTGATGCTGGGTGTTAACGGTTCGTAATATCAAGTTCGGGCTTTATTATTGGCGGTCGCGGGTCGCAGGCAGCATGAATGCGTGATGGGGCAATGCATGCAACAGGACGAAGCAGAGGAGGCCGCCGCGCACATGGGGAGGCTGGTCCGGCGCCGCTTTCACCCTTCAATGGCCGGCTCCGCTCTCCCGCCACAGAGGCCAGCAAACGTAAAGAAGGCCATATGACCGCTCTTGACCCCCGACGAAGCTAACAAACGCAAGAGGATAAACATCAATGCATGCAACATCGAAGATTAATCATTTGGTTTTCTTTAGGAAAAGAAGTACAGAGCCTTTTTTTTTAACATAAAAGTGGACAGCTTTTGATCCAAAAGAGAGTGAACGGAAGCGGATGTTTCGGTGAAAAGTGAACAGTTTCAGATTGATTGCCAATGTGTGCAACTGAAAGTTTCACTAGCGCTAGCGTGCAACAACCCAAAAGTTACACCTCTAGAACTGCTAGCGTAGTAATAGTACGGTAGGAATAATTGAAGTGCACAGTCGCTCATATCATATCCGCTCGTCTCTTTCCTCTGCTCTCCCGGTCAAGGTGAGTGACATCTCCCACAGCGGATTCATGTGAGCCGCGACCAAAATTCCAAACCATCGATCACGGCTTCGTCGACGTGCACATCACCCCACCTAATAATCAGGTTTAATCACGGGACGGGCTCCGTGATATCCGAATGGCGCACGTCACAGCCGTCCTTCCATCTGCGTAGACCCGGCGTTGCTCACGTGCAGTGGCCGGAGTGTGTGCTGGCACAGGCAGAGCAGCGATCGGCGGCTGCCCGTGCGTCGCGGCTGACACAAAAGACTCGTCGCGGCGGCGCAGGTTGTGTTGGACGATACAAGACAAACGCGAGGCGGGGATCGCTGAAAGCCCAGTCTGAGATGGGACGGCCGGCAACGCCATTTTGCGGCCAGTGGGTCCTGAAAATCCGTGGCAAGAGCGCCATTTTGCGTGCGAAATAGCCAAAAATAAGCAGTATCGGCGCGAGCGGCCAGGAGCGGTTTGCTTGCGGTGGCCCCGCACCTCACATGCGGCGCAGCCGTCGGCGTCCAACTTCTCGCCCGCACATGCACCTGAACACATCGGCATTCTGTTCGGCTTCATTCGGTTTCCCTGTATAATAGACTTTTATACGATAATTGCCTTTTAAACAGAGTACCTCTTTAAAATAAGATCTATAAATTAATTATAGTAATATCGTCTAAAATCAAACGCGAGTGTCTCTCTTCGTACTCTCTCTCGTAATAGCCAAAAGACATAATTTAGTTCTACTTTGTCCCTTTTCCCGTCGAACTGTTCAGATAAACGGGAAATGGGGTAGGCTAACAGGCTGTGTATGTGCGCTTTCTCCGTATCTGCATAGAAATATAAGTGAAAAAAATGCTGAGAGCACGAGGTATATCATCACCATGAACTAGTCTATAGTGAGTTTGAAACAGATGACTTCCTCGAGTAGTTTTCAGTGGACTAGCATTAAGGTATGACCTTGTTTCTCTCTCTCTCTCTAAAAAAACAACGCCATGGTTCATGTACTAGTATGACAATGTGTATTCTGCGAGAATCATGGTTCATGGAATTTCGAAACGTATCGCAATTTTCTCCATTTCCCCTGAATCAGAGATCCATCCTCGATCATCTCTAGACGCTGTTTAACACTGAAGTCAATCTATCTCGTCTGTTCGACGGGCGTGCGGCACTGAAGCTGCCCTTAATTGCAGTCAGCCGTGCTCAGTAAGGGTTTAAAGCCAGTAATTACAGCGAGAATCCAGCAGGTCAGCAGGTAAATTTTCCTGCTTCATCCATGTCAAAAATATAAGTAAGAAATTGATACAGTCTCTAAGGTGAACAATTTGACTAGAGGTGGCAAAGGGCCGCAGGTCTTAGTTAAAAACCGTCTGTGATTGTCACCTATCACAGATGATTTTTACTTACAAATCGTCTGTGATTATCAGCTATCACAGACGGTTTTTAGTTATAAACCGTCTGTGATATTTACACCATAGACAGTTCGAAAACCGTTTGTGATAACTTTCGATTATCACTGATCCATAAATTCAGACGGTTCAGAAAACCGTCTGTGATGATATTTTTGAACCGTCTGTATTACGGTTTTCTGTAGTAGTGTTGGCACATGCCACAGGACAAGATCGAAGTGATCAAGGGTGGACTTGAGGACAAGCACGGCATTTCACCGATGGCAGTAGAGAAATAGGCGAGCATGGAAAGGAAGCACGGTAAGACATTTCTTGGAGGCATGGTGTCATGCTAATCAATTAATGCAATTGTAATACGGTAAGTGGTGGAGCGTATCAAGGAAGAAGACACGGGGTTTAGCAACAGCCATTAAGAACCATTAGTGTCTTGCTCCAAGTCTTGGTAGAATGATACGAAGTGAGGGAGGAGCAAGAGATGAGAGGAACAACAAAAGTAAAATATATAAGGTTAGAACACTAGTAGCTTCCTAAAAGAATATTTTCAACTAATAATGTATTTGAATAATATGTTTCTATTACCTTAAGGTGCCGCTCGGTTAGACTGAAAATAGCTGACTTATGGCTGAAATTGTATTGTAGCTGGCAGAAATTACAATGTAGCTGATAGTGGTTTATTCGGCGTAAATAAATTTTAAAAATGTAAAAATAGAAAAAAACAAGTTAGCCCATCACATACAACGCAAATGAATACAAAAAAAAAAGAACCAACAAAAAAATCCAAAAAATCAGAAAAAGATAAAATTTAGGAATAGTAAAAATAAGTCAGAAGCTCAAGCCGAAATGAGCGGAGACATATTACACTGGATGAAAAATTTTACACCAAAACTTCAATTAAGTTCTCTCAAGATGTATTTTGGCTGGAAGCTTTTTATATAATTGTAAATGTGTATCTAATTGCATGCAAACATCTCAAAGCTAATTTAATTACTAATAAAATCGACTTATAGTTAGGGGAAAAAACCAAACAGTTGTACACGACTGGTTATAAAACTAGGGACGCAAATACACATGCCACAGTGCTAACTGCTCTGCATATAGTACATGCAACCCAATGGCACCGCAAAGGATACAGTTGTGTAGGTACGTAGGGCCGGCGATGCTCACGTTGAGCCAGCGGCTAGTGAACCATAGCAAGCAAGCAAGCAGCCCGCGCCGCTGCGCATCGCGCGGCGCGGCGAGTGCTCGTCGTGGCGCAAGCGAAACACTGCGCCCCACAAGTTGCGCGCGACGCCACGGAGCAGACGAGACGCGATCGAGCGGGGAGATGGCGCGCTGAAAGCTCAGTCCGCGAGTGGCCCGGCCGCGCGGCAACGGTGGGTGCGTGCGGGGCCCCGAAAAATCTGGTGCAAGAGCTCGGCGAGCACTCCATTTTGCGTGCCAGCCTCTGGTTCCGCCGGCCGGAGGCAGTCGCATTCGCCGTGGCCGGCACCTCACATGCAGGTGCAACGCACGCGGCCGTCGCCATCCGGCTTCTCGCCCGCACATGCGCCTGAGTCCATCAAGAGCCGGTTGCTTTGTCCCTTTCCGCGGCTAACTGTTCAGACAGACGAAAGAAAGGGGGAGGCTAGCTCCTTTTCTTTTCTCTGGAAAAAAAAAGAAATCGATGATAGGTTTTTCTTCGCTATCTGCTTGAATGCTTAAGCGAATAATGGCTGAACAGAGCACGACGTTCTTCTTTTACACCAAGTGCAGTGCAACTACGTTCAAGAAGCGTCTTGCACGACGAAGCAGTCTAGAGCTTGTCCAAGAAACTTACTATGGCTTCATTTTATTAATCTTTTGTTTAGAGCCGTTTTTATGAATCCTGCTGAAGACCCTGGCTGGTAGCTTTATGCGTGCTCTGTAGCTTCCCTTAATCTGGTGCGGTCGGCGCAAGTGAGAGTTTAACGCCAGAAATCGCGGCGAGAATCCAGTAGGTCTCCAGGTTGCGGGCTCCCATGTAAAAGTAATGAGAGATTTTTTTACCATCCTTGAGAGTTATTTAGCACCGAGAGGTACAAGAATTTAGGATGGATTGATGATTTACCCTATCTTTTATTGAAATACAAGTAATATCTCACTGACATGCGAAATTATTATGTGCCGTTTCAGGGTTGCCAAATCTACTGGAATAGAGTACGATCGCCGACGCGAAAGAAAAAAAACATCGACACAGAAATAAAACTCCACGGAATTTCCTCGAATTGCTGCAGGTGTTATTTCGATTTAAATTTTGCGGAAAAGCAGCACATTGCAAGTCAAGCGGCGGATCAGTTTGCACCAAAACACTTACCTTTCTCAACCTCCAAATCTTAATCATCCAATATTCAGATGTCTTTCCGCCGAGGCCGCCGTACGTTGGTTACGACGTCAGGATCATATTCCTCTGGTGCATGCTTGGTGCGCATATGCAGGTTCGATCACAATGCTAAAACTGATAAAGTGAGCACTGGTTTAGACAGAAGTTGTTTAACAGCAAGCTGTAGATATAATTTATATGACCTTCGAGTTGGTTGCACACTGGTACAGTGACAGTGGGCGGGAGAGCACATGCAAACCTGCCTCCTCCATATCCCACTGATCATCTTAAGACACACAACGACGTCTATGACACCCGACACCCGACGTCTCACCTAATTAAACCTCCTCAATCCCACGCAACGATCGAAACAATACCGAATCAAGCCAATGATTTCGAATGGTTGAATATTGTGTGCAGAGCTAGCTTGCAAATGCTGCTGCTGCCGCCGCTGCAATATGATTAGATTAGCTGTACTGGACGATGGAGCGGTAGACGGCGCTGGGAGCCCAGTTGGCCGGGATGACCTGGTTGGCCACCAGCTGCTTGCCGGACTCGTTGGTGATGCGGAGGAGAAGGGCGCCGCGAGACGGTGGCCGGAGTCGAGCCTCCAGATGGAGCCCCACGACTCGCGCATCGGTGTCCACGACGCCGAGTTGGCCTCCATGAGGTCCACCTGCACCACGTCGCCGTCGCCGTCCTCGTACTCGACGAGCACCGCGAAGTAGACGGGGTTCGAGCCCTGCTCCACGTGGAAGGTCACCTTCAGGCCAGGGTAGTTGCAGGGCACTCTGCGCGTGAACCAACAATTAATCCATGTGTTAGCGCTACATGTTTGCGTCAGATTATGTTTTTAATTTTGTCGATCGACGATGCTCAGAGTAGGAGTAACAACCGGAGCCGACAAATTGCATAGTGGCTCTACTAATCATATATAGTATTTCCGCGAATCTCTTTGGGTCCCAGTTAAACCGGCCGCTGTCGTTAAAGTTTTGGTTGCCGCAAAAGTACAAGGGCACCCCAGCCAGCACAAGTAGCTAGGCGAGCTAGCTTGATGATCCTGTCCAGGTAGGGCCAAATTGGTTCGATCGTGCAACGAATATCGAATGGATGCTAATGATCGACCGACCTCTTGAACTGGATGTCGATGATGCCGGCGTGGCGGAGCTCGTCGTTGCGGCCGGGCTGGGCCATGGCGCCAAACGCCGTGCCGCTGAGGTCGAAGTGGTACTTGGCGACGGGGTAGTAGTTCATGTCGGTGATGATCACCTCCTCCGGTTTGCCGGAGCAGGCGGGGTGGTTGGTGCATCGTATCTGAAAAGGCAAAGCAAACAGTCAAGACGGTGCCCTTCTCGATATCCAACTCCACTTCCATAACGGCAGGCACCGGCATTAACGTCCGTCGTGGAAAAGCATCGACCAAAATTGATATTTTACGTGCCTGGTAGCAGGAGCCGCAGCCCTTGCCGTCCTTGAACAGTGGCTCGTTGCCGCAGGACGTCATGGCCGAGAACGGCGGCAGGTTCACGTTCTTGAACCCGCACGCACCACCTGCACGTCGACCAGTGCCACGACATGCATGAGCCACCGCATACTACACGGTCGATCGATCGTTCAAGACATAGGAGCGTGCGCCATGCACCGGCATGTACGTACCGTCGTCGTCGGGGCCGGCGCCGGTGGGCGCTCCGTACCATGTGGCCCTGGCAGCTTCCCAGTTGGGGTCGGCGGTGAAGGCGGAGGCGTTATAGCTGACCGGCCGGGCGCCGGAGGCATACGTGACAAGGACGGACAAGAGTGCAACAAGTGTAACTACCTTGGAGGAATGGGAGGCCTTACCCTATCTTTATTGAAATGGAAGTAATATCTCACCGACATGCAAATTATTATGTGCCGTTTCAGCGTTGTCAAATCTACTGGAATAGAGTACGATGGCGAAAGAAAAAAACATCGACACAGAAATAAAACTTCACGGAATTTCCTCGAATTGCTGCAGGTGTTATTTCGATTTAAATTTTGCGGAAAAGCAGCACATTGCAAGTCAAGCGGCGGATCAGTTTGCACCAAAACACTTACCTTTCTCAACCTCCAAATCTTAATCATCCAATATTCAGATGTCTTTCCGCCAAGGCCGTACGTTGGTTACGACGTCAGGATCATATTCCTCTGGTGCATGCTTGGTGCGCATATGCAGGTTCGATCACAATGCTAAAACTGATAAAGTGAGCACTGGTTTAGACAGAAGTTGTTTAACAGCAAACTGTAGATATAATTTATATGACCTTTGAGTTGGTTGCACACTGGTACAGTGACAGTGGGCGGGAGAGCACATGCAAACCTGCCTCCTCCATATCCCACTGATCATCTTAAGACACACAACGACGTCTATGACACCCGGCACCCGACGTCTCACCTAATTAAACCTCCTCAATCCCACGCAACGATCGAAACAATACCGAATCAAGCCAATGATTTCGAATGGTTGAATATTGTGTGCAGAGCTAGCTTGCAAATGCTGCTGCTGCTGCCGCCGCCGCTGCAATATGATTAGATTAGCTGTACTGGACGATGGAGCGGTAGACGGCGCTGGGAGCCCAGTTGGCCGGGATGACCTGGTTGGCCACCAGCTGCTTGCCGGACTCGTTGGTGATGCGGAGGGAGAAGGGCGCCGCGAGACGGTGGCCGGAGTCGAGCCTCCAGATGGAGCCCCACGACTCGCGCATCGGCGTCCACGACGCCGAGTTGGCCTCCATGAGGTCCACCTGCACCACGTCGCCGTCGCCGTCCTCGTACTCGACGAGCACCGCGAAGTAGACGGGGTTCGAGCCCTGCTCCACGTGGAAGGTCACCTTCAGGCCAGGGTAGTTGCAGGGCACTCTGCGCGTGAACCAACAATCCATGTGTTAGCGCTACATGTTTGCGTCAGATTATGTTTTTAATTTTGTCGATCGACGATGCTCAGAGTAGGAGTAACAACCGGAGCCGACAAATTGCATAGTGGCTCTACTAATCATATATAGTATTTCCGCGAATCTCTTTGGGTCCCAGTTAAACCGGCCGCTGTCGTTAAAGTTTTGGTTGCCGCAAAAGTACAAGGGCACCCCAGCCAGCACAAGTAGCTAGGCGAGCTAGCTTGATGATCCTGTCCAGGTAGGGCCAAATTGGTTCGATCGTGCAACGAATATCGAATGGATGCTAATGATCGACCGACCTCTTGAACTGGATGTCGATGATGCCGGCGTGGCGGAGCTCGTCGTTGCGGCCGGGCTGGGCCATGGCGCCAAACGCCGTGCCGCTGAGGTCGAAGTGGTACTTGGCGACGGGGTAGTAGTTCATGTCGGTGATGATCACCTCCTCCGGTTTACCGGAGCAGGCGGGGTGGTTGGTGCATCGTATCTGAAAAGGCAAAGCAAACAGTCAAGACGGTGCCCTTCTCGATATCCAACTCCACTTCCATAACGGCAGGCACCGGCATTAACGTCCGTCGTGGAAAAAGCATCGACCAAAAATTGATATTTTACGTGCCTGGTAGCAGGAGCCGCAGCCCTTGCCGTCCTTGAACAGTGGCTCGTTGCCGCAGGACGTCATGGCCGAGAACGGCGGCAGGTTCACGTTCTTGAACCCGCACGCACCACCTGCACGTCGACCAGTGCCACGACATGCATGAGCCACCGCATATTACACGGCCGATCGATCGTTCAAGACATAGGAGCGTGCGCCATGCGCCGGCATGTACGTACCGTCGTCGTCGGGGCCGGCGCCGGTGGGCGCGCCGTACCATGTGGCCCTGGCAGCTTCCCAGTTGGGGTCGGCGGTGAAGGCGGAGGCGTTATAGCTGACCGGCCGGGCGCCGGAGGCATACGTGACAAAGACGGACAAGAGTGCAACAAGTGTAACTACCTTGGAGGAATGGGAGGCCATCTTACTAGCTGGTACTACACAAGTCTCTACTTCTCCAAGCTCGTGAGAGCAGGTACCAGTGTTTCGATGGTCGAGGAGGAGCACATTGCCGGGGTATTTATAGGCAGGCAGGCGACGCGAGCGATCGCCATCGATGGTCGTTGCACCCGACGTGCAATGTTTAGGGTCACATGGCTATGGGAGGAAAATCATGGGAGGAAAGGAACGGAGGTTTCGCTTCGGTTCACGAGTGCACTATTAAAAGTGAAATCACATCTCGGCGGTTATCATGTTATGGAGTAGGACAGCATCTACCTAGCTGCGATCACTTATTCTAATTGGTAATGTTTCTATATTTTTCTAATTGATAATGTTTCTATATTTTTCTCTCTAACTAAAGTAACAACAATATCAAAACATATGAAGTGGTAAGTGCCATCTATCTACCATTCATCGTGTTTTAAAAATTGTATACTACACCAGTGTCTCGTCTGGTACTAGTCAACATTTACCTCTAGCTCGGTGTTTTCTTAGTGTTTTCAGTAGGTACTCTTTCATAAACACTGTTATACTGTATCCCTTTCGGGACGATGTTATATAAAATGAATCACAAAGCTTCCATCCTTACTCTCAAAAAAAAAAAACGCACAGCTCTTTGATGTCGTAGCAGGAATGGAAGATTCGGGCAGGTTTACAACTAAACACGGACGTTAGTCTGCATATCATTGGAAACAATCATTGTGTCCTGTGAAACAGGCTTGTATGTGCGATCGGTGATCATGTACGAAGTTGCGTTGTAGGCCAGGGTACCTGCTCCGTTTCGGTTTCCTGGAAATAAGGGTACCTACGATTGCACTGATAGGTACAATGATACGCGCATATACATTGTCGTCCCTTTAAAATGAGGATATGCATGGTGGTTGGAAGATGCCCTGCAAACTGCAAAGTGAATGGAGAAGCCGCCTGTGTTTTAGGACATGCTGAGCACAACTGTCTTGAGTTTTTTTAGAGAGACAAAGATGCAACTGTCCGGACTTCTGATCTCTGATGCCTTAAAAACCTGACCTTAGTTCTTGGTCTATGTAACTCATAGGACCAAAGTGATCGGTTAGCTTTAGCTGTGATTAACTGATTAACTTTCACATTTGATGAGTTTATTGCAGTTACTGGTACCAAAAGGGTTTGATCAATCCACCGGTTCAAAAGCACTATCATAGATCAGCTAATCTTAGCCTAGTAACTAATCTTCAGGTCTCCATCTCTGGTAAAAGCAAGAAGCAGAGCATTTTCCGATCTCCGTGAATCAGCTGTTTCGTTTAGAAAATACAGACATAATCGGTACGCTTAAACACTCTTCCCTGTTTATTTATTTCTTAAGGTTAACTCTGTGTTTTGTGGTTTGTACAAGGCAGGAAGAAAGAATCTAAGAGGGAGGGGGGCCCGCCGGCGCTATGATTTCACATGCGCAGCTGACGCCTCTGAAGCAACCACCACGTCGCGTTAACATCGCCAAGCGAGAAGAGAACCACCACCACCTCACATGCCGCGCCGGCGCCATGTGACCGCCCACTCAACCGCGCGCAAACGCAATCCCGTCCGTCCATTTCCGACGACGTGAGGCGAGGCCGCCCCGCCCGTCGCGTCCCCAGTCCAGCTAGCTACGTGTCCACCCGTTTAACGCCCCGCTGCGCTGCGTGTTGTTAACTTGCTATTTCAGATGTGAACGGAGCTGAAGATGTGGCCGTACTGTCAGGAAGAAACGCGTAGTATCAACGACGACGGAGCCGGACACTTGGTTGGGACTGCAATGCGCACTACGGTGTTTCTGCGTCTTCCCCTGCTTTTCCGTCCAAAGACTCGGATGAAGTTAGGTGCCGCTCGCTTAGGCTAAAAATAGGTTGATTTATTGTTAAAATTATATTATATTTGGTTAAAAATATATTATAGCTGATGACGACTTATTTGACGTAATTAAATTTTAAAACTTTTAAAAATAGCAAAAAAAAACATGTCAGCCTGCCACGACAACGCAAATAAATACGAGAAAAGAGCAGGAAAAAAACTCAAAAAACTAAAAACCAGAAAATAACAAAATTTAGAAATAGTGAAAAATAAATTAGAAGCTAGAAGGTTAAACCGAAATGGACAGCTTATTTGAATGAAATATCTAGCAAGGCTTGGGTTCTTACTTTCGTGATCACACTAGCTCGTGCTAACACGGCTCAGGCGAGTTGGACACGCGTACATTTCGTTCGTACTAGAGAAAAATTAGCAAGCTATGTTAAAGCTCAAAAATCCTTCTAAAAAAGTTACCTATGGCGATTGCCAGTCTTAACAACATACGCACATGCATGCGCAGATAAACATATAACCCCATTCACACGTAACGCTTATAAACTCTTAAGAGTATCAGCCATGTTTTGTTTGACCCTTGCTAGAGTATAATTTTACTACTAGAAAACGAAGGGGGTCGATAGATGCCGATAGATGCTAATGCAGGGTGCATAAAAAATATAGGACCAAGAATAACGACTAGAGGAGGTGAATAAAAGCCAATACCAACAAACACATTTTTAAAATCTTTTCCTCGAAAGAGAAATCAAAGCTTTTCACTCTAATAGATATATAAAATTATAGAGATTAGAGACTAAGCAGTCACAAGGAATGCTCCGAGAAAAATCGAATCAAATGAGACTTTTCACCCACAGAGAGTCAAACCTCCTACTCAGACTAATCTAACCCCTATTTATGCGCGTGGGAAGACGTTCGCGATGACAATCCCATGCGAATGCACGTGGGCATGAACGGCAGCGGAAATCCCCGAGCGAATAAAATGGAAATCATACGCTGCGTCATGTCATTGCGGTCGGCAACACGAGAAGGATTCCTCTCCGCGCAACCAGCCAAGCCAGCCTCTCCCGGCCCATCCTGCTGCCGAGCCCAGGCTGCTTAGCAGCACCCTACCGAGCAAAGGCGACTTCGCAGGTAGCTATCGAGCAGTTAGAGCTCAGCAGCGCCAGCAGGCCCACCTCCTGCCGCACTGCGCCGACCCTCCTTGTTGCGTGTGCATATCCCTACCGAGCTCTTGAAGGATGGTAGGTGACAAGTGTGGCCTACCGTGTCTTCCAACCTTAGGGATGAGGCTATTTTTTAAATAGAGTGTCTAAGAGCCAAATTTGAAATAAAAATTACTATGATGCCAACTTAGTGAACAATTTAAAAAACCATGCGTCATATTGTACCCTCCAAGCAGACTGCGCCACGTACACACTGAAGGTCACTATTCAGATGCACGCCGGGCGTGCACGGTGCACCAGCCACCGCCGGGAAAATTTATTCGTCGGATGCTGCGACCACCACCCATAAATACGGCATGGCATGGGCGTGCGTAGTCAGAGATCGCATCGCATGCTACTGCTCCCATCGCTCCACGGCAAGTATCACTCAATGCCCTTTGGAGCTTGAACTCTGATTGATTAACTAATCGGTGATTTTGGCTCTGCCAATTAGAGATTTTTTACTTTTGTCTTTTTCTAGCGATATAGTTTTTAATTTTTTTGTTTTATTCTTTTTTATTATCCATAATGATATAAGCCGAGTTTTTTTATTTAAAGTTGGCTTATATTTATACTGTGTACAATAACTAACTTTTAAACGGTACGTTTTTTCAAGACGGAGTCAATAGAAAATTAGTAGTAAAAAGTATAATTAGTTAACATGTACCGCCAAAATCATATCGACTATTTTCCTTTGCATCGCTCTCGCGATCATCAAAATTCAAATATTTAAGCCATAAGCCATCACCAAAAGAACCCACCCATAATTTTTTAAAATTTAATTACTGTTGAAAAAGTTCATAGCTATAATACATTTTAACCGCTACATATAAAATAAGTCATAAGCCAAGTCTTTTAAACCTAAATGAGCACCATGTTTATCTGGCCGGATGGATATAATTGTGTCGTCCTTTTGTTATGCCGCATAAGTGGCGATGTTTCGGTAAAGCTAAAGGAATTATTGTGAAAAGAGCTATTTACTCTATAATAGATAGGTAGAGCCAAAGAATATGAACTATACAAGTTCACAATACCTTTTGATGAAATGAAAGAAAGGGCTCCAGTGTACAGAGAGGGCCTCACCGTTTGAAAGGGAACCACAGAAACGGTAGAACCAACTATTTTTTTGAGAATCATTAGAATTTATTATTTCTATGTGACATAATCGAAGGGAGTAGAATAAAAATCGTGGTCGCGAAGGTGACAGTAGAGTGGTGGTTATGCTTATGAATTGGTACGAACTCTGTGTGTTATGGCCATACATGACCGCTACTAGCCTATTATTTTCTCCGTTCTTTTTTACTTAACTTTTTATAATCCGTGCTATCAATTTTTTTAAAGTTTGACGACCTATAGACTTAAAACTATCTAGATTGACTATACGAGAGTTATATCATTAGATTTATCGTTAAAAATACTTTTATAATATTATAATTTTATTAGTATATTTTAGTGTAAAATTATAAAAAGTAACGATCAAAGTCGTAAATCAAAAACCTAAAAAACCAAAAATGTTCAGTCCAAAAGAATAGAGAAAGTAGTCAAAGAACTCAGCTCCCTTGCCCCCGGACCAGTGCAACGAACTACGTGGCGCCATTCTTTTTTTTCGAAAACAGGTTTCCACATTTCTATTGACAGAAACGGAGCAACAATGTTTGTAACCAAATTTAAAAGGAAAAGAAAAGAAAAGAAAAGAAAAAACGATCCACATCGCCAGGTACTTTTTCAAGATCTCCTACGGCGACCACAACGATAGCCAACAAAACATCTAGTTACAACCAGGGATATCATATCGTCATCCTTACAGAAGAAAAAAACTCCACACCGAATAACCTCTGCTAGTTACTGCAACTATTCTCCCAACCTTCTTCGCGCTAAAAACTTCAGCCGCTACATGCCACATCGCCTTAGCGCCCGTAAAAAGCGCATCCAGCTCGTCCTCCTCCTGTAATTTGGCCCAGGGATTAATCCATCTGTAAGAAGTGTAAATCAAAGTGAAAGATCTGGCAACAGAGCTATGGATATTATGAAGAAATGTCTCTACAAAAACTAGCAATTCGAGACATTAAAAACATAAGAAAAATAAGCAAAATCGGAATTACCGCCGCTGCAATTGCGGTACTATCGCTTGTTACAAGAAGCGGTACTATCGCTACAGAATTATGGTACTTCCGGTGAGGTGAATAGTTTTTCAGACGGTTCCAAAACGAAAATGCCGAAAATAACAAAATTTAGAAATAGTGAAAAATAAATTAGAAGCTAGAAGGTTAAACCGAAATGGACAGCTTATTTGAATGAAATATCTAGCAAGGCTTGGGTTCTTACTTTCGTGATCACACTAGCTCGTGCTAACACGGCTCAGGCGAGTTGGACACGCGTACATTTCGTTCGTACTAGAGAAAAATTAGCAAGCTATGTTAAAGCTCAAAAATCCTTCTAAAAGTTACCTATGGCGATTGCCAGTCTTAACAACATACGCACATGCATGCGCAGATAAACATATAACCCCATTCACACGTAACGCTTATAAACTCTTAAAGAGTATCAGCCACGTTTTGTTTGACCCTTGCTAGAGTATAATTTTACTACTAGAAAACGAAGGGGGTCGATAGATGCCGATAGATGCTAATGCAGGGTGCATAAAAAATATAGGACCAAGAATAACGACCAGAGGAGGTGAATAAAAGCCAATACCAATAAATATATTTTTAAAATCTTTTTCTCGAAAGAGAAATCAAAGTTTTTCACTCTAATAGATATATAAAATTATAGAGATTAGAGACTAAGCAGTCACAAGGAATGCTCCGAGAAAAATCGAATCAAATGAGACTTTTCACCGACAGAGAGTCAAACCTCCTACTCAGACTAATCTAACCCCTATTTATGCGCGTGGGAAGACATTCGCGATGACAATCCCATGCGAATGCACGTGGGTATGAACAGCAGCGGAAATCCCCGAGCGAATAAAATGGAAATCATCGTTCAGTCATGTCATTCGGTCGGCAACACGAGAAGGATTCTCTCCGCAAACCGACCAAGCCACCTCTCCGGCCCATCCCGTCGCGCCGAGCCCGGCGCTAGCAAGACCCTACCGAGCAAAGGCGACTTGCGTAGCTATCGGCGTTAAGCTCAAGCAGGCCAAGTGCCCACCTCGCCGCCTGCGCCGACCCTCCTTGTTGCGGTGCATATCCCTACCGAGCTCTTGAAGGATGGCAGGTGACAGGTGTGGCCTACCGCGTCTTCCAACCTTAGGGACAAAGCTATTTTTATAAAAAAAAGTGTCTGAGAGCCAAATTTGAAATACAAATTACTATGATGCCAACTTAGTGAACAATTTAAAAAACCATGCGTCCTATTGTACCCTCCAAGCAGACTGCGCCACGTACACACTGAAGGTCGCTATTCAGATGCACGCCGGGCGTGCACGGTGCACCAGCCACCGCCGGGAAAATTTATTCGTCGGATGCTGCGACCACCACCCATAAATACGGCATGGCATGGGCGTGCATAGTCAGAGATCGCATCGCATGCTACTGCTCCCATCGCTCCACGGCAAGTATCACTCAATGCCCTTTGGAGCTTGACCTCTGATTGATTAACTAATCGGTGATTTTGGCTCTGCCAATTAGAGATTTCTTACTTTTGTCTTTTTCTAGCGATATAGTTTTTAATTTTTTTTGTTTTATTCTTTTTTATTATCCATAATGATATAGGCCGGGTTTTTTTGGATTTAAAGCTGGATTATGCTTATACTGTCTACAGTAACTAACTTTTAAACGGTACGTTTTTTCAAGACGGAGTCAATAGAAAATTAGTAGTAAAAAGTATAATTAGTTAACATGTACCTGCCAAAATCATATACGACTATTTTCCTTTGCGTACTGCCTCTCGCGATCAGTCAAAATTCAAATATTTAAGCCATAAGCCATCAGCCTAAAAGAACCCACCCATAATTTTTTTAAAATTTAATTACGCTGAAAAAGCTGTCATAGCTATAATACATTTTCAACCACTCCAATATAAAATAAGTCATAAACCAAGCCTTTCAAGCCTAAATGAGCACCACCTTTATCTGGCCGGATGGATAGAATTGTGTCATCCTTTTGTTAGGCCGCATAAGTGGCCATGTTCCGGTAAAGCTAAAGGAATTATTGTGAAAAGAGCTATTTACTCTATAATAGATAGGTAGAGCCAAAGAATATGAACTATACAAGTTCACAATACCTTTTGATGAAATGAAAGAAAGGGCTCCAGTGTACAGAGAGGGCCTCACCGTTTAAAAGGGAACCACAGAAACGGTAGAACCAACTATTTTTTTGAGAATCATTAGAATTTATTATTTCTATGTGACATAATTGAAGGGAGTAGAATAAAAATCGTGGTCGGGAAGGTGACAGTAGAGTGGTGGTATGCTTATGAATTGGTACGAACTCTGTGTGTTATGGCCATACGTGACTGCTACTAGCCTATTATTTTCTCCGTTCCTTTTTACTTAACTTTCTAAAATCCATGCTATTAATTTTTTTTAAAGTTTGACGACTTATAGACTTAAAACTATCTAGATTGACTATAGAGTTATATCATTAGATTTATCGTTAAAAATACTTTTATAATATTATAATTTTATTAGTATATTTTAGTGTAAAATTATAAAAAGTAACGATCAAAGTCGTAAATCAAAAACCTAAAAACCAAAAATGTTCAGTCCAAAAGAATAGAAAGTAGTCAAAGAACTCAGCTCCCTTGCCCCGGACCAGTGCAACGAACTACGTGGCGCCATTCTTTTTTTCGAAAACAGGTTTCCACATTTCTATTGACAGAAACGGAGCAACAATGTTTGTAACCAAATTTAAAAGGAAAAGAAAAGAAAAGAAAAGAAAAACGATCCACATCGCCAGGTACTGCAACTATTCTCCCAACCTTCTTCGCGCTAAAAACTTCAGCCGCTACATGCCACATCGCCTTAGCGCCCGTAAAAGCGCATCCAGCTCGTCCTCCTCCTGTAATTTGGCCCAGGGATTAATCCATCTGTAAGAAGTGTAAATCAAAGTGAAAGATCTGGCAACAGAGCTATGGATATTATGAAGAAATGTCTCTACAAAAACTAGCAATTCGAGACATTAAAAACATAAGAAAAATAAGCAAAATCGGAATTACCGCTGCAATTGCGGTACTATCGCTTGTTACAGTAAGCGCGGTACTATCGCTACAGTAATTATGGTACTTCCGGTGAGGTGAATAGTTTTTCAGCACGGTTCCAAAACGAAAATCGTGATAACTTTTGATCGGTAAATCTAAATGATATGAAATTTTATAGAGACCTTATCTAGAGTATCAAGAACCTATTACAACAAACGATCATGAAAATGATGAAGAGAATTAAAGTCTTTTGGTCCGTGTATCTCTATTGCACCAAAATCAGATTAAAACCTAAAATTGAGCTAACTCTCAGACTAAATATCTAAATCACTTGAAATTCGGTATGCAACTTCTATAAGATGTCAGAAACCTATTCCAATCAATGATCAAGAAAATGATTGGTGTTTTCCGTTTGAAGGAAAGTTGCACAAAAAACGGGTAAAAACCAAAAACGTTGAATATAACCTGCTCGTGGGTAGATAATGGCCAAGATACCTCTATATGTGTTTTCATATGTCACAAAGATTAAGAACACTAAAGAAATCGAGGCAAAAATAGTTGGATCAAGAAATCACCAAGAGGTCAAAAGAGCAAAAAAAAACGAGAAACTTCAAGAACTTGCCAACCGATAATTAGGTAGGTGGAGATTGATTTTCAAAGTTATTTTCATCTCTTATACGTATTTGGCACAACAAGATCAAAAAAATAAAAGAACAAAAATTAACAAAATCAAGAGTAAATCAATCAACACCATTCACAATCCATAGAGATCAACAAAGTTTGATGTATTGTTATTTGAGAATAAAAGTTTCACAGTCATTTCACTTAGAGAAGAAGAGAGTACACCACAATACTCAATTTCTCCCAAACCATAGCCCTAGAGCACTTGGTCTTAATGAGAGGATGGTTAACTGCAAGTATCTATTCCAATCTGTTAAATAGATAGGCTAGTCAATCACATCTAACTTTAGTAGATACTATCCACTTAGCACATATAGAAAATACCCAGTAACCCTAAGCACACGGGTTTTAACTTACACACTATACTTATACATGTTTTTCAACGCATATAAGTCCAAATCTGGTAAATCCTTAGCATTGATCTAACTTGATCTTCTCAGCTCCTTCTTAACTCAAACCGTCTTCCCAAGCACCGCAGTTTTGATTAAAATAGTTTCCGATATTTTGATCAAACTACTAAAATATCCTTTATTAACATTTATCTTTTATTATAGGTAATCATCATGCTTACCACGTATAGGTACACCGTTGGATTACCACGCATCGACAAGTCTCTTCAATTCGGTTCCACGACCACGCTCATTTAGACCAACTAAGCCACATGGTGTAACCCGTCGCTCAAATTTTTCTTCAATATTTTCCACCTTATTTGTGACATGCTTGAACTCAGTCATCTCAAATCGCATCTATGATCATTCTAGGCTTTGGCTCCTCCATGAGCATAATTCTGATCCTCGCCATTGACCATGATTAACTCAAAGCGATCCTGCACATCCAAAAACAAAAAAAATCGTGTTCGAACCTAAATTCTTTATAACTTGACTCATATTAGTTATAACATACATCATGCAACACATATGCACTGACTTAGGTCAGACCAAATAATCCCACGACTTCAATTTCACAAATCATCTATTTCTACAGACTATTCAGAAAAATCTACAAATTTGCAAATTTTAAATCTCCGCTCATCTAAAATAATAATGGTTCGTTACAACAAAACTCTAGACCTCTTCATATTATCCTTCACTCCCATTTTGCACCACTCATGCTTTTGTTCTAAAATCTATTTCTTTCAATACTTACTAATCATTTTTAATCAGAAGATATTGGCAAAAGTCAATATAAACACCTTTGCTGGAAGAGGCATGTATGGTTCAGAGCAGTTTGTCCGAACTGTTTACGTAGGAAAAAGACGGCCAATCTACGAATCGGCCTAACCTAACAACAACGAGCAGAGATCCGTGGAGATGGCATGTGAAATTGTCGTTTGCTCACATGCATTACATTACATCACCCATGTTAAACACCGATTGCGCGGTCGAATCGAGACTTATCCGCCCTGCCGGCCAGTGCGTATCATATCGTCCGATCCGTCGCTAGCTCCATCTCTCCCTCTCCATCGATCTCTCCTCTCCTTCGTTTTTCTTGTTCACCTGTTGTGATCATGTCCACGTAGAAACTTGGGTATTGTATATATACTGGTACAAACAGGGACGAAACCAGAATTTAGACATAAGAAACAGATGATAATTTTTCTGTCAAAAAAACGATAATCATATAAAAATATAACATAACAATACAAAAGAAAGTTACATTTCTATTAATTTAAATTTAGCTCTATGCCTACTAAGAAGATTATAGATGTCAATAATTTAATCAAAAACGAGCTTTACTCACTCATAAGAGGAGCTAAATGAATACTTTACAAGATTATATCATTAGATTTATCGTTAAAAATACTTTTATAATATTATAATTTTATTAGTATATTTTAGTGTAAAATTATAAAAAGTAACGATCAAAGTCGTAAATCAAAACCTAAAAACCAAAAATGTTAAGTCCAAAAGAATAGAGAACGTAGTCAAAGTACTACTCAGCTCCCTTGCCCCCCGGCCCAGTGCAACGAACTACGTGGCGTCAATTTTTTTTTCGAAAACAGGTTTCCACATTTCTATTGACAGAAACGGAGCAACAATGTTTGTAACCAAATTTAAAAGGAAAAGAAAAGAAAAGAAAAGAAAAACGATCCACATCGCCAGGTACTTTTCAAGATCTCCTACGGCGACCACAACGATAGCCAACAAAACATCTAGTAAAGAACAGGCCCTACAACCAGGGATATCATATCGTCATCCTTACAGAAAAAAAAACTCCACACCGAATAACCTCTGCTAGTTACAGCAACTCCTGTTCTCCCAACCTTCTTTGCGCTAAAAACTTCAGCCGCTACATGCCACATCGCCTTAGCGCCCGTAAAAAGCGCATCCAGCTCGGCCTCCTCCTGTAATTTGGCCCAGGGATTAATCCATCTGTAAGAAGTGTAAATCAAAGTGAAAGATCTGGCAACAGAGCTATGGATATTATGAAGAAATGTCTCTACAAAAACTAGCAATTCGAGACATACAAAAACATAAGAAAAATAAGCAAAATCGGAATTACCGCCGCTGCAATTGCGGTACTATCGCTTGTTACAGTAAGCGCGGTACTATCGCTACAGAGAATTATGGTACTTCCGGTGAGGTGAATAGTTTTCAAGACGGTTCCAAAACGAAAATCGTGATAACTTTTGATCGGTAAATCTAAATAATATGAAATTTTATAGAGACCTTATCTAGAGTATCAAGAACCTATTACAACAAACGATCATGAAAATGATGAAGAGAATTAAAGTCTTTTGGTCCGTGTATCTCTATTGCACCAAAATCAGATTAAAACCTAAAATTGAGCTAACTCTCAGACTAAATATCTAAATCACTTGAAATTCGGTATGCAACTTCTATAAGATGTCAGAAACCTATTCCAATCAATGATCAAGAAAATGATTGGTGTTTTTCCGTTTGAAGGAAAGTTGCACAAAAACGGTAAAACCAAAACGTTGAATATAACCTGCTCGTGGGTAGATAATGGCCAAGATACCTCTATATGTGTTTTCATATATCACAACGATTAAGAACACTAAAGAAATCGAGGCAAAAATAGTTGGATCAAGAAATCACTCGAAGAGGTCAAAAAGAGCAAAAAAAAAAAAACGAGAAACTTCAAGAACTTGCCAACCAGATAATTAGGTAGGTGGAGATTGATTTTCAAAGTTATTTTCATCTCTTATACGTATTTGGCACAACAAGATCAAAAAAAAATAAAAGAACAAAAATTAACAAAATCAAGAGTAAATCAATCAATACCAAAATGAATCCATAGAGATCAACAAAGTTTGATGTAGTGTTATTTGAGAATAAAAGTTTCACGGTCATTTCACTTAGAGAAGAAGAGAGCACACCACAATACTCAATTTCTCCCAAACCATAGCCCTAGAACACTTGATCTCAATGAGAGGATGGTTAACTGCAAGTATCCATTCCAATCTGTTAAATAGATAGGCTAGTCAATCACATCTAACTTTAGTAGATACTATCCACTTAGCACATATAGAAAATACCCAGTAACCCCAAGCACACGGGTTTTAACTTACACACTATACTTGTACACGTTTTTCAACGCGCATAAGTCCAAATCTGGTAAATCTTTAGCATTGATCTAACTTGATCTTCTCAGCTCCTTGACTCAAACCGTCTTCCCAAGCACCGCAGTTTTGATTAAAATAGTTTCCGATATTTTGATCAAACTACTAAAATATCCTTTATTAACATTTATCTTTTATTATAGGCAATCATCATGCTTACCACGTATAGGTACACCGCTGGATTACCACGCATCGACAAGTCTCTTCAATTCTGGTTCCACTGGACCACGCCTCATTTAGACCAACTAAGCCACATGGTGTAACCCGTCGCTCAAATTTTTCTTCAATATTTTCCACCTTATTTGTGACATGCTTGAACTCAGTCATCTCAAATCGCATCTATGATCATTCTAGGCTTTGGCTCCTCCATGAGCATAATTCTGATCCTCGCCATTGACTATGATTAACTCAAAGCGATTCTGCACATCTAAAAACAAAAAAATCGTGTTCGAGCCTAAATTCTTTACAACTTGACTCACATTAGCTATAACATACATCATACAACACGTATGCACTAACTTAGGTCAGACCAAATAATCCCACGACTTCAATTTCACAAATCATCTATTTCTATAGACTATTCAGAAAAATCTACAAATTAGTAAATTTTAAATCTCCACTCCTCTAAAATAATAATGGTTCGTTACAACAAAACTCTAGACCTCTTCATATTATCCTTCACTCCCATTTTGCACCACTCATGCTTTTGTTCTAAAATCTATTTCTTTCAATACTTACTAATCATTTTTAATCAGAAGACATTGACAAAAGTCAGTATAAACACCCTTGCTGGAAGAGGCATGTATGGTTCAGAGCAGTTTCTCCCAACTGTTTACGTAGGAAAAAAACAGCCAATCTACGAATCGGCCTAACCTAACAACAACGAGCAGAGTTCCGTGGAGATGGCATGTGAAATTGTCGTTTGCTCACATGCATTACATTACATCACCCATGTTAAACACCGATTGCGCGGTCGAATCGAGACTTATCCGCCCTGCCGGCCAGTGCGTATCATATCGTCCGATCCGTCGCTAGCTCCATCTCTCCCCTCTCCATCGATCTCTCCTCTCCCTTCGTTTTTCTTGTTCACCTGTTGTGATCATGTCCACGTAGAAACTTGGGTACTGTATATATACGGGTACAAACAGGGACGAAACCAGAATTTAGACACCAAACAGATGATAATTTTTTTATCAAGAAAGCGGCAATCACATAAAAATATAACATAACAATACAAAAAAAGTTACATTTTTATTAATTTAAATTTAGCTCTATGCCTACTAAGAAGATTATAGATGTCAATAATTTAATCAAAAACGAGCTTTACTCACTCATAAGAGGAGCTAAATGAATACTTTACAAGATAATTACTGAAATGCTTAATAGCTAATCACGAGAAATAGAAATATTGTGAAAGGCCAGGCCCGTGAGGGCCCCCTGTCTCCGCCCCTGGGTATAAGCAGTGATGCTGCTGACTCCTCATCTTTTGTTCAGAATTCAGATGCGGATGCTGCAGTGGATAATTACTTGTGTTATCCTGGTAGTTTGTGTGCGTAGATTGCTGTTGGCCATGACTTGTTGCGGTAATGATACGAGGCAGCTAACTGAAGCATGCATACATTTTAGAATTCAGCTTAGATCCGTGGACAAGTGCTGTAATTGTGTACTATGGTCTGTGCATCATTGCCGGGTGCAGAACTTGAATTGCTAGCTAATTTACTCGACACTACTCCTGGATGCATGCCACGGCATCACATGATTCGCGGGACGGTTGCGTTGCATGATTATTCTCGACAACTCCCTCCATCAATGGATCAGGTGTTCATAGCTAAAAAAAAAAAGATGGATCGGGTATTCAGATCTAATTTAACGAAGCAACGTGAGCAAGAGCATTGCAGTAGTTCTGCACATGTACACAACCGCGGGCGAGAGCGGCGCCAACTAGCAGATAAGATTGTCGAGCACTCGAGCTAGTATGGACATGCTTCCATGCGCCTGGAAGCTGCAATGAAGCTTCAGATGGAGAAGAAGAAAAAGAAGCAGCTATTAGAAAGCGACCTAGCTGCGTACATGATCACGAGTGAGCCAGCGCTGCGATGTGCTGGACCAGGATCGTATTCGTGTGGATTAAGCGCAAACGCTAGCTGCGTTCGATCGATGCTGTTAGTTTCTGCGATTCCCTGAAGCATTCCGGTCGACCCATGCCGGCGTAGAGTGTGGTGCGTTGCAGCCAGCGATCGAAGGATCGCCCGTCCGATCCATGATTTCGTCGATCGATCATGCTGCGCACGCGCTAGTACTCTGCATCGGCGGAGGCGGAGCTCTGCTCGTTTTTTCGCCAAGCTTCATTGCAGTGCCGCAAGCAAATTATTGCGTGCGCTAAAGATGAACGCAAGGGCACTGCACAGCTAATTCTGAAGTCTGAACAGTGGTTCGGTTAGTTCGGAACCAGATGCACTCAAGGCGAACTGCAAGTAATCCTCCAGTTAAAGTAACCCTACTCACGAAAAGGAATCACAATTCTCAAGTATGCAGTTAGTAGATTCTAATACGAGGGATCATTATTTGTGATGAACTATTGACAATACTTGTAGCGTTAAATTTTGGGAAAGATTTGAATTTTCTGTTAGGTTTTAGTTCCTAGCGGTCTAACCAGCTCGACTGAGTGGTCCGACCGGCCGCTTCTGTTTTCGACAATAAGTTATGAAATTTGGGAAATTGATTGTAGATTGGGTAATTTGGTCCTAGCTCTATGTTTCATAAAGTATGAAGCATGTTTGAGCTAAATTTGATCAAGTTATGAAAAACTTATACCCGACAACGATTTCTTTGTCTTTTGATATGCAAAGAAGCTTGGAATCAATAGCGAGTACCAGGACTACGTTCATAGAGGAGCTAAAGTCCAGAACGGTCAAGGATGTTGGGTGAGATGATTGAGCTCAAGCATGGCACATAGGAGGTAAGAAATGTTGAAGTGAAAGTTCGAGAGACGGATTGCACCAAATGACTTGGTCGGTCCAAGCGAGGCGTGGTCAGATGGAACCAGAGCGGGAGAAACTTGTCGACGTGTGGCCAGCTATTGATGCACATACACATAGCAAGAATGACGATTGCTTGCAAAGAAATATGAAGACTGGTTCAAAGCGAGACTATTTTGGTAGTTTACCAAATATCAGAAACTTTATTAGATCAAAACCGTGGCGTTTAGGAAAGCGGTTTAGGTCAAGAAAATGATGAGAAAATCAAGTGGATCAAAGAGTAAAGATTTAGCAGGTTCGGGTTCGTATACTTTGAAAAACATGCATGAATTAAGTGAGTGTAAAACTTGTGTTGTGTAGAGTTAACGGGTTTTTCCAAATTGTTCTTGTGGATAATCTCTATTAGAGTTATATGTGGACTAGTTGCTCTATATATTTAGTGGATAGAGATAAAAACTTGTTGCTCTAGTAAAATTTTAACCATAAATCACCCATTTTTTTCCAAATAAACGGCACCTAACGCGTGGGGTCTCATGGCACATGCCGACATTTCTAACATGCACCTTCTGTTCTGTTGTGTTCTGCGTCCTCTGATCCGAGGCTGAGGCCTGCATGGCAGCTAGCCTATCTACCAGCCCCAACTATCTCATCTGCCACCTTTAATACGCGCTGCCGTAACAAGATGAGCCTGCGAGGCTCCGAGCCAGCCCATGTGCGACACTGCGACCAAACATGGCACGTCCTCCCTTCTCTTTGTGGCATGCTCAAGTGCAAGCGGCTTACAAGTTAAAACATTCTAGTTTATTTTATACTGTAACGATTATTAGTTGATTCTGTATATTTAAATATAAAATATTAAAAACCTATATCAGCACTAACAATATAAAAGGAATAGAAAAGAAAAACAAAAGGCCTAAAAACAGAAAATTATAAAAATAAAAATCACAAACCAAAAGCTGAAGCGGTTTACAGCGAGATCTTACTTATTAACGTACCGATCTGGCTTATAAATAACCCCCACCGCACCACGGCCACCTCCCACCCGAGACCAAACAAACCATCACTGACTCCTCACTGCACTTCACTCGTCAGATCCGAGAGGGGAAGCAAGAAAGGCATGGGCTCCCTCGCCGCCCTCGCGGCGCTCCTCTCCCTCATCATCGCCGTCGGCCACTGCGCCGCCGAGTTCAACCCCAGCGACGCCCCCGCCGTGGACTTCAACACCAGCGACGCCGCCGTCTACTGGGGCCCCTGGACCAAGGCCAGGGCCACCTGGTACGGCCAGCCCAACGGCGCCGGCCCCGACGACAACGGTAAGGATCCCACATTTCCAGGATTCGTTCTTGTTTCCGTTGTTCCCGTGGGCAATGTGGCTCATGTCTTGGTGCCGAATCCTTTCTAGGTGGCGCTTGCGGCTTCAAGCACACCAACCACTACCCGTTCATGTCCATGACGTCCTGCGGCAACCAGCCATTGTTCAAGGACGGCAAGGGATGCGGCTCTTGCTACAAGGTAAAAAAAATGTAGTTACCCACTGGTCACTACCACTCCTAACTGCCAGAGTAGGCCGTTAAATCCTTAAAAAAAATAATGTTGGCCGTTACGATAAGCCCGGCCATCGATCTGCAGCGTCTGCAAGTGGGACCCATCTGCATATGTGTGTGTGGCTCACTCGCTTTCCGTGACAGCGCCTCTCACTGCTCGGCGTGTCGGTGCCAACGCGTTGATTGACTCTTGTCTCTCACGACGTTTCGTTCTGTTTTTGCGCGCATCTCCTCAGATCAGATGCACCAAGGACCCTGCCTGCTCCGGCAGGTCGGAGACGGTGATCATCACCGACATGAACTACTACCCGGTGGCCCCCTTCCACTTCGACCTCAGCGGCACGGCGTTCGGCAGGCTCGCCAAGGCCGGCCTCAACGACAAGCTCCGCCACTCCGGCATCATCGACATCGAGTTCACCAGGTCAGAGTTACATCGAACTGCTCTGCTCCGTCCTGTTCTGCCGCCGCTGGAAGCGGAAGCGAGGCGCCTGCAATGTTGTACTAGTGCAGCGTCGAATTCTACCATTTGCCATATAGACGTTTCCCTCCAATTCTCCGTTGAATTTTCCATCGGCCGGGCAAGTAGCAGCTAGTGGGAGTAGATCCACCTAACTGCCCGCATTACTCCTCGCCGGACACGCCGCTGGAGGCTGGACGGTGGACACACCCCTCTGCAGTCTGCCCTGCACATGCATGTGCAGCACACACCTCTTTATTGGCAAGTAGCAGAGAAGGATGGCTCTGCTTATGCAGGACAGAGCTTAGCTTTATTGCTCGGCTCTGCGACTGCGACATCTCAACATGCTCGTTTTTGGCTACTAGTGGCCACACACCTCTTTTTGCAGCCTACCACGCGCCACCGGCCACCCATTTCGATCTTGTAACCAAAACTTTATCAACCAATATATGGTCCACCGATCAACAATATGGTAAGAAAAAAGATTCCACATGAAGGTCAAGCTGAACAATAAAAACTACTGAAGCACATGGCAGGAGTAGCGACGTCTCATTTTCTTTTCCTAGCACCCAATCGCTGTCGCGCTGTAAGTGGTATCTATCTGGTCTATGCAGGGTGCCGTGCGAGTTCCCGGGCCTCAAGATCGGCTTCCACGTGGAGCAGTTCTCGAACCCCGTCTACTTCGCGGTGCTGGTGGAGTACGAGGACGGCGACGGCGACGTGGTGCAGGTGGACCTCATGGAGTCGCGGACGGCGCACGGCCCGCGCACCGGCGTGTGGACGCCGATGCGGGAGTCGTGGGGATCCATCTGGAGGCTGGACACCAACCACCGGCTCCAGGCGCCCTTCTCCATCCGCATCCGCAACGAGTCCGGCAAGACGCTGGTGGCCAGGAACGTGATCCCGGCCAACTGGAGGCCCAACACCTTCTACCGCTCCATCGTGCAGTACAGCTGAGCCGACCCGTCGATTAGGTGCCCGCAATTGGAGCCGGCACTACTGCTGCTGCTGCTGCTGCTACTACTAGGAAGGAGTACCAGTGATGCAGCTACTATGACTAGTCCTCGAAAAGCGTCTGGTCATTGCGTTGTTGTTGTAATTGTGGTATCGTTTGGCGCCTTTAGGTGAGGCGTCGTCTCTGTGTGTGGAGTTGGTCGCGTGTCCATTGGATTCGGTCGGTCTCTAGGGTTGGAGTTTCTGTTGTTGCAATTGGCAAAATGGGCAAGCAGAAAAGCGCTGTGGGAAATGGAGGAGGCAGGCGTACAAGATGCGCTCTCCCGCCCGCTGTCGCTTTACAATTTACCCTTTCAAATGGTGATTAATCAAAAGTATATTGTTATATATTTCCTTCGTCCCGTGATATAAGTCTTTATTTTTAAAAAAGTATCGTTCTACAATATAAGTCTATTATAAAAACCAAAAATATAGTTATTATAATATTTCTACTGTATAGCCATACTTTAAGGCTAAAAACATAAGCAGTTAGTTGTAGTATGTCATTTAAGAGAGGCATGCATGATCTAACGATATTAACTTTTTCTTAAATTCAATGTCCTCTTAATCTATAGCATAGTAGACTTTAGACTTATATTACAGAACATAGTAAGAGTAAACAATGGCTGCCTCCATTATTTGCACTACTTTCTTTTTGTTACGTACTTGTGCCTTCTTTTTCATGCGCTACAAGCCTACAATTTGTCTCTGTGGATGCTTGGTTAGAGCGTTCATGTACTGAGGCATGCTTGGAACTGTTGAAGTATAAGTGAATTGTCCATCTTTCTTCATCAGCTTAAGCTTTTGGATGAACTGGTTGGTGCATGAAACTCAATATGGTATCAGAGCCAAGAGATCACGAGTTCAAGACCTGGCTGACGCAATTAAAAAAAATTAATTGCATTCCACTTCTATTCCACGTATTAGGCCTAAGGGAGCCTATACGTGAGGAGGAGTGTTGAAGTATAAGTGAATTGCCTACCTTTTCTCATCAGCTTAAGCTTTTGGGTGAACTGGTTGGTGCATGAAACTCAATAGAAACGTGAGAAATTTTTTGTTCCTCCGAAAAATAAATTGATTTTTTAAAAAATTTCTGTAAAATACATGCGTTCCAAACAGGCCTTGAGAGGGAAAGCATGTTGTTTTGAAGAAGTAAATTTCGAACTGCAGAAAAGCATCACTGGTCCTAGCATCTCTCTCACTTTAATAAGGGATGATAGTTTGATCACTAATTCACCTATCAGGTTTTTGCAAATCGCTCTCGATTGGTATAATCGTCTAAGAAAAATACTCACGCTGTATACATCATCAAATATGAAATTTGAGTTCCGTTAAGAAATCTTGTATACAACTCGTGGAAATCTCCTCCTAGTCCTACAGTTCCTTTTGCACATATATTCGTTGAATAAAGATGCATATAGAATTGTGACTTTGATTCAACAAATATTCTATTCATATAAATTCAGATTCCTTCTAACGACTAGTAGACTCTGCCTATTTAATCAGGCCATTTATGGGCATATGTTCAATGGGAATGTGCGTGTCCACACTTCATGAGGCTTTGGAGCCTCCATAAAATTTTTAGCATGTGTTGTGGATACGTACGCATGTGTGTGAGTGATGTGAATGGGTTACTTACGGTCTTATGGATTCTCCATGTACTCTAAAAAAATTCAGATTCCATATATGCTTGATAAATCTGCACGGCAATAATCTGTCTACACCAAATAAATGGTGTAACCCTATTTGAACCGTGGGACTTCTTCTAATCCCTACGGAAATTAAATTGTTTCATACATTCCAAACGGGGCCTAATAAGGTGGCCACAATACCACGGAATAATTATCGTTCCTTCTCACATTTTCTCTGCTAGTGATATGCCCTACCAACGGCCAATGTGCTCGCAATTTATAGCTCAATGCCGTCTACCATTCCACCGAAACATGGACTTCGGTTCTGATTTGCAACTTTAAACTTCTGTTTTGTTTGTTTAACGTGGACTCGACCATGGTCTCATCCTTTTCGGCTTATGTTTTCTGCCTTATGATATAGTACTAGATTTCAAATAGAATATCTTTTTAAGTTAAGATCTATAAATTAATTATAATAGATATTATATCTACTTCAACTATATCGGTCAAAATCTCTCTCCGTTCTCTCTTACACGAACAACTAGAATTAAAAATTTTAAGCCATAAACCAGAGCCTAAAAGAACGACCCTTCTATCTCGACAGAAAGTAATCGACATGCACATTCATCTTTCTTCTCTTGAAAAGAAATGTATCTATGCTTTACTTTGGAAATGTTCACACAAAATGGCACAATAGCTATTTTTTCAAATTTGATTTTGAAATATTTGTTTTGTAAATCTAATCTTTTTTCCGAGCTCGACAGCTGGGCAGAAGACCCATGTTGCATGCCATGCTACAGCAGCTCCAAGGTCCCGCCGCCGAGCCCGCACAAAACGGTAGGTGGCTGCATGATTAGCATTAATGTATATGATTAGTACTAATTAACCATCATTAATACTATTGGCACTAAGTAATCACTAATCACAACACCGTGCGACGGACGACGACGTCCTGTCGAGCTCGGCGGGTACGAGAAAGGGGCTATATTTGTAGCAACGGATGATCGAACGCGAAACTTGAAAAAAAAAATAGCTACAGTGCACTTTTGTGTGAACAGTCCCTCTACTTTGTTTTTTATGCTCAGTTTCCTCTACTTTGTTCTTTATGCTCAATTTTTCTTTTCTAAAAGTTCTTTATAGTATTCAGTTTGCCGTATGCAGGATGACCAACAAATAATTAATGCCTCTGTAAACTGTTGTTCATATGTGAAAAGTGCTCTCCTAGAAAAATTTCGCACAAATTAAACTCATACTACTTGTGCACTCTGAAGATTGGATGTACACATGCAAGGCTATTGAACGTAATTAGTCACTCAGATTCATACAAAAACAAACTAAGATCAACAGCTCATTCATGTTTGCCGTAGCAAGATTGGATGCCTCGGTCCTTGACATTGCTTTCAGCTTGAGTTTCTAACTTCTGATTTTTAATTTATTATTTATTAATTTCTTTTTTTTGTTTTTAGCTATTTAGAGTTTTTTTGTATTTTTTTCTGATTCGTTTGTATTATTTATGATGGTTAATATATTTTTTATTTTAAATTTTTTTAATTAATTATATTAAATAAACTATCATTAAATACAGTATAAAATAAATCATAAGGTAATTTATTTTAACCGAACTGAACGACCTGACGTAGACGTCACTCAGGCAGGCTGCATGCTTCTTTTCCCTCGCCAAGACAGGTAGGTACCATGCCTAGACTCTAGACCATCTTTGTAAAAGTAACAAGAGGTATTGGTACCCTGTTTGATATAGCTACGCTTTTAATTTTTACTTGAATTTTTTGAATTTTAGCTATTTACGACATAGATTATGGAGAGAATGATATTTGTTTATGATTTTAGTTGATACAGATGTTGGACTTTTAATATGTACTATAATTAACGTGTAGAACTCGTTTTGAGAAAATACTGTTTAAAAATTAGGTATTATAGCAAAACCAAAATCATTAAAAAACAGATCCATCGTAAAATTTACCGGTACCTTCTGGCAGCTTTTAAGGAGCTACTATTTATCTTTGCAAAGTACTTCCGTCTAGAATTGCAATCGGGATAGGTGAGCCATGGTGCCGTAATTACAAACGTATTCCATTATTTCCTTTTGCTTTCTTTTTAGGTTTTCATATGAACTGTATTTTTAGAGCTCTAAATTTATAACAGATTTACACCGTTCTAATCTAAATTTATCAAAATTGATGATGTAGATTTTTCTCTTTTTTTCATCAATTAAGGTAGTAATTTTATCTCTCAAAAACAAAACGTAACGGCTTCTTTTTTCTATCATTTTAATATTTAATATTATAAATAATAGATAGATTTTGAATATCGGATACCTATAGGTCATGTTCTTTTCCTCCAAAGCCGGTGGCTTTTGGTTTTTGTTACAGTACCTAACTTTTAAACGGAGTATTTTCTCAAGATGGGATCTACTGGTTAAACGATCTACACGTTAAAAGCCCAATATTTATACCTACCAAAATCGTAAGTGAGTATCTGTCTCTTCATAATCTGTACTATAAATAGTTAAAATTTAAAAATTTTAATTAAAAATCATAAACCGCAGTAAAAAAAATAAGAGGCGCATAGTACGCGCGCTCCGCTTCGCAAAAGGAAAAGTTGGTACTGCACTTGCAGTCTAAACCAGTTCCCGCGCGCGGTAAATTTGCAAAACCTACCTCGTCGGAGGCATGCACTTTACTCGCTGCTTTTGTGTACATTCCGTTCGTCACTTTCATGATTTGGTTGCCGGCAAAGTGGTAAAGCACGCGGCCAAATTATCCAATCTCCTTGTGACCTTTCGTCCTTTCGTACGGTGGTGCTCCAATTAACTTATGATTTAAGCTATTGATTGTAGTTTTTGGTTGAAATTACATGGTAACAACTATTATTTTTTCTAAAAAAATTTGAAAAAATTAAAAATAAAAACAGTTATACTATCTCAGATAATACAAAGGAATAAGAAAAAAATAAAAAAATCTAAAATAAGTCAAAATTAGAAACCGATGCACTCCAAAGGCTTCTAACTTAAATAAGCCGAAAGCAAAAAAAACCTAAAAGCTAAAGTTATTTAGAGCGGAGTTTAAATATCCCAATAGTAGCATTTCTTTTCCTTATCCTATCAGCATAGCATAGGCACCAACAGTATGCCCACTTTTTTTTTGTTGTTTCTAACTTCAACTTTTGGGAACCGAAATAAATAGAGTGGTTTCTCCCAGCAGTTTCTCGAAACAGTTTTTCAAGTTAAAAACAGTATGCGCCATTCTCATCGTCGTCTCCGCCGTTCAAAAAAACACAAATAAAAACCATCAACCATAACAAAAAATCATTAACCATAGGGAAAAAAAATGGCAGTAGACTTTCACTAGTCTTTTGCCAATTTGATGTGTAATAACCAAGAAATGTGCGGATCTGGTCAAACAGAGAGCCTGGCATACAGCGATCCGGCCAAACCATCCCATCTCTGCCGGTCCGGCTTTTCAAGTCTCATTAGCGTTGCGTCCTCCGAGTTATTGCGGCTTCCCTCCTCGCTTGATCCAGACCTCCAACACGGCATCTCATCTCTGCATGCACGAGGCAGTATCAGAGCTCGGAACCGGCGATGCAATCACGCAATGCGCAGGCACATACATCGAGCCGCTGGTGCTAGTAGTACTCCTGCTCCTGATGCCACAGAGCTGTTCTATCGCCGGTGATCAAGGGCATTCATCGGCTTGGAACCGACGCTCTCTTCTCTTAGCTCCGCAGTTTGCTTCCATCGATCGACGCCAGACCAGGGGCTGCTTGGTTGGCCGACATAATAGTGGCATTCGTCTTCTCTTGGACGCGCCTTTGCCGTCGTGTTCTTTTGCTTTTTTTTATCCGCGGATCAAGCTGTTTCCCCGCGGTCTGCGGCATGTGCGCCCTACATGGCGCCGAGGCCCATGGAGTCAAAAGGCGACCTGTACCCTGCGTCGACTGGTACGGCGTCGTCCTTTCCATTTGTGATACTCCGCCTATGCATGTCGGTGAATTATGATACCCTCCTCTCTTCTCTTCTCCCTGAGAAGACGAGACCATCATCGTTGCACTCCGTTCTCCCTCCGTAGATGGTAGCTGAGTTGAGTGCGCCACCGTTGAGGCTAAGCTATATAGTACTGGTGTAGACGCAATTCCACCGAGTTCCAGAAAGAACAAATCATCATACGCACATATATAGGCTATGTTCTTTTCAGTTTCTAAAAGCCGTTTTTGATTTTTCTATATTAACTAGCTTTTAAATAGAATATCTTTTTAAGATAGAGTCTACTAGTTAATTGTGGTATATACTACACTGATTTCATTTATATCGGCAAAAATCGTACGTGAGTTTCTGTTACTCTGTAATCTCTCGTACGAACAATCTAAAAATCATAAACCGTAGCCAAAAGCTATAAACTTTAGCTAAAAAGAACAGACACATATACGCATGCAGAGATAGGGTGGCACACTGTTTTGGAGCACTGGGCAAAAAATATCTCTGCTGCATACGCACGTATACGCATGCAGGGATAGGGTGGAGACGGATATTGACATTGGGGAGTAAAAAGATCTGCAAAATATTCTCTAAAAAATATCCCCAAAAGAGATGAATGGCCGGCAGGCGGCAGCGCACTTTTTTGAGAACCAGTTGCGCACTGATTGATTGAGCCGCGTCCAATGCCTAGCTACATTCATTTGCCGGCGGATAGAACGACTCGTCTGGATAATACTTCCTAGAGTTTGTGACAGAAACAGCATTGACGAGAGATAAGATAGCCGCTAGGTCCAAATCAAGTGCGATTGCTTGATTCAAATTTATAGCTTTACATGACGATCTGGTAATTTATACAGGCTAAAGAGGTCAAACTTAACAATACAAATGCACGATGTTGCAGGAGCTGTCTCGATGGACACTTCACATCCACCGCAAGATTCAGGACCCGGCAAAACAGGGAGGAAAAAAACGGGACAAGCCGATGGAAGGAGAAAATGGTTCACGCAAACGTGGTACGTATTAGGATACGGATAGTATACATTAGTATAGATTAATTTTTTTCTACCACATAAGTCAAGAAGTCATACGAGTAAGAGATCGTAAATCGTTACCACTACGCGCGCAGTACAACAGAAGTAGAGTTGAAGTGTCCGATTCAACGTAATGCGAGTCGGTATAGTGGAAGTAGTCGATCATTCTCTAGTCAACCTTCTCCACGTGATCATCCTGATCAGTGCCGCAGCAACACCTCTATCAAAAGTCCACATGTCTAGTATAGAACGTTGTGCATCGGTGTGCTAGTGCCAGCATGCACGATAGGGGTTTTGAGAGGTAGAGGCTAGGGTTTTGATGTGTATATCTCAGGGATACCTTTGTCAACCTCGTGTTTCTCTTAATATATAGCCACAAATCGGATTCTTATCCTATCCAACTCGGAGAGCCTCTGACTGAATTCTTGTCTAATACGAGTACAGACCGTATCCCACTTAGAGAGCCTTTGACTTGATCCTTATCCAATACGAGTAGAGATCGTATCTCACTCAGAGTCTATTATTCGGATCATTATCGTTCTAACCCGTTAAATGTGTGACCCCTTGTAAGTTCTTGTATATTCGACTATAGCCCAAAAACTCCTTTCTGGTACATAAGTCAGTTATGGTCCTTAACATGACATAGTGACTCACAGATATACATAAATATCATATCGGATGAATCTATATAATGCTTATGTACTGATCTTTTGCCTCACGATACCAGATTGAACTTAAGGTTAGGAACGTATCATCCTATGATAGATCAATCTTTTACTCGAATTTGTAGTGGATTATTTAGTTTGAGATTGACTCCCCCAACCATGATCAGCATGGTCATGCACTTTTTTTAGTCCAACCACATCGAGTGGCCCATAAATATTACGCTATGTATGAGACCAACTAATGTCATTTAATAATATAATAATTCCCGCGGTGTCTCATGGTAGGTCAATCCAACATTATATTCTCTAACATATGTCCACATTATTAATTTAATATCATAATCATCAATCAATATATGTGTTGATATATAAATCATAATTGTTCCACATAATGATATAAGATCAAGGATAATTTAGAATAACATCAAAACACGATTAAAGATTTACACGATCAAATCACATACTTGTTGATCATTATAAAAGACATCTATTTAAATAACAAAATAATATATTATTTAAAAGATCATAAATATAGAAGTAACATAATTATCTCCACGATCATATCTAGGCATATCACAATAGTACAAGCACTACCATGTACAGTATGTACTGCGTACGTACGCTACGCTCACTGTTTGTAGTTGCTCGGCTGGCTCTGCTGCTGCTGCTGGTGGTGGTTTAGCTTCTGGTACAACGCGACCATCCTGTTGTACGCCTCCAAGCTGTCCGGTTGCTGCTGTAGAAATAACAACTTGGAAGCGTCATGTCATGCTTGTTTTGAGTGATCGAGACGTTCACAAGGAAATACTGGACGTGGTAGATTTGTAGTAACGCACCTGTGCGTTCTGCTGCGCCACTTGGCACGCGAGGAAGGCGGACAAGGCGTCAGGCACGGCGCTCCCGGCGGGCTGCTGCGGGCGGGCGGCGGCGTCCCAGGACACGGGGACGAAGGGGGACGGGTGCATCATGTTCATGGCCGGCGTGAGGCCGGGGCAGCCCATGCTCATCATGCCGAGGCCCATCTGGGCCATTTGGGCCATGTTGGCCATGACGGACATCTGCAGCTGCGGCATGGCCATTGGCATCATCACGCTGCTCATCCGGTTCATCACCTGCACCTGCGCCTGCAGCTGCTTCAGGTAGTCGACCACCTCGTCCAGCATCGACGCCTTGTCCGTCTGAAAATATATTTGATCAGTTACGTGGTTGCTGATTTTATTTGTTGCCATCGGCGGCTCACCTTGCTTGAGTTCGGCACGAGCTTTTGCAAGGCTTTCAACTTCTGGTTGATCCTGTCCCTTCGTTTCTGCAACGCGAAGTAGTTGGAATGATCAGATCAGATCAGATAGTAGCTTGATGTTCCAGGACAAGGCACACGCTTGGGTTGAGTTCGTATGGCTTCAGGTTTTGCATATTGGAGGGTTCCTGGCCCAACTAAAGAGCACACTTTTAGTTTTGGACCCATGGGCCCTTCCATTTGTGGCCCATGTCCGACTGCACTGGTCCTAGAAACAAACTGACCAATTTTGGTCTCGCCCACTCATAAAAAGTTGCAGTTGCTCCGTGTCAGCTAGACGATACACACGCTTATAAGAAACAAACAAAAAAGAACCGGATGGGTGGCATTTCTTTAGGGAAAAAGTACAGAAGGTTCAAAAGAGGACTCATAATACTTGGAGCAAATTTCAGCCAAGAAAATTCGGTTTGTCATTTTCATCAAAAGTTACATGTATCGAGTACTTGGTTGTAAAGATCGAACAACTGGCATAAACTATGCATGCTATTAAAATGAGCTGGAAGCTCAGCTCTCAACAAGAAATAGGAAAGTGAAGAATATTTTGTCAAGTATAACAAGCTGCGTGTTATTCAGTGTGGTAGTAATACCATGATTATATGTTTGTGAACTTCTTTTCCCGCAGATTTCAGCTTTTGTTGAATTGCTCCGCCTTGTCGCTCTAGCTCACTACTATAAAAAAAAGTTATACTGGACGTCTCATCATAGACGATTTCATAGAAACGTCAGTGTTGCAATTATCACAGACGGTTCGGATTAAAAACCGTCTATGATGTATGCTGATATCACAAACGATTTTTAATCCGAACCATCTGTGATAATACCACAACATCGATTCGTGTCATCTCTTCCAGGATTTCGATCTCACACATCCATTCTCTCCGCATCGAATGGCAGACACCGACCTCCTCCTTCCTCTCACCCCTTATTACCCCCCTCTCCCTTTTCTACTACTCCTATTTCATTCACTCCTTATTCGCCTGCTTCCTCCTCCAAACCAAAGCGTCTCATCCCCTCGGCAATGCCGACTATTGCCGTGAGCACCTTCGTCTCCGGTTGTGACGCCACGGTTCACTGCCCAAGACACTTGGATTTTCGGATATAACTTTTCATTAGTTTTCAAACGAGTCCAAGAACATCGAAACCAAAGTCCGTATGCAAAAGTTATACCTGTTTTATTGAGTACCGCTTTCAATTGATTTGTGAAATAGATGTGTTTGTTTCTGAAATGAATTTGAATTGAATATATACATATACTTGTTGTATTTCTACTTGTTTCAGAGGGCACGACTAGCATTTTCTGATAGTAGCCAATAAACAGAGATACAAAAAAAATATCACAGACGGTTTCTAAGATAATCCATCTGTGATATATCTATCACAGACGGTTGGTAGCTAGAACCGTTTGTAATGTGCGAGTATCACAGACGGATGTTAGTTCGAGCTGTCTATGATAGTCTCCTTCATAGACGTTTTTTATACGAACCGTCTATGTTGTGGCTTATCACTGACGACTTACAAATCATCTGTGATACATGTCTATTATTATAGATATATAAATTCAGATGATTTAAAAAATCGTCTGCGATAGCAATGAAAACCTAACAATCTATTCCGTTCCGAGAGATGAACTTGTAATTAAACGTGGTCGATCGGCGCCAGGTCCAGTGTTCTGTTACTAATTAATTCAATTCAATAGGGTGCAGCTAATAAGAAGCAAATCTAAGGAACAAATCCTTGGCACGCATGAGTGCAAGAAAAGGGGTACATTTGCTTACACGCTCAGATTCGTTATGGATGGCAACAGCCCGGCTCCTCTTGGTGGAAGTGGACGGCGACCTCGTTGCAGCTTCCCCCTTGATCACCACGTTGTTTCCCTCGTCGCACAGCCCGTCTCTCTTTAATTTTTTCGACACATGCATGCACCGATGGACACATAAATAAGCACACGAAATCTGCAAACCGGTGGGAATCAAGACGAGCTCTACGTGCATGTAAGATGCTTACGATGGAGACGTCGAGTACGTAAATAAGATGAAGCTAGTAAGTACTTGTAGTATATTTGTAAGCAGAGCTTGCCTGCGACCAACGGCTAAAGCAACGGGAGTCGCTGGCGCCTCCGCCGACGCTCGTGTTCTCCGTCTCCGGGGAGCCCTTGTCCTCCCTCTCGAGCGACGTCAAGTTGTTGGTCGTCGTCGTGAACCCGCACACGTCGTCGGCCCCGGTGCCGCATGCCTCCAGCGTGAGCAGGGTGCTCTCGCCGCGTCCTGGCGCGGCGCACACCCGCCCGTCCTCGCCGAGCACCCGCGCCCGCTTACTCCTCCGCGCCTCCCCCTCCGCCTCGTCCCTCGCGCACGGCACGAGCGCGTCAACCGGCGCGCTCACCATGCCGAGCCAAGGCGCGGGCACCGGATGCGCGAGGAGGTGCGCCGACCGCGCGGCCGCCTCGCCCACAACAGCTTCGAGAGTCTCGCGGTCCCCCCCGCCGCTACTCCCGATGGCCTGCAGATGGGACGACGAGGGCGGGTAGTTGGGCACCGGCCGGTTGAGCAGCCCGCGCGAGGAGATGTTACCCTTCTCCCACGTGAGCTCCGCCACCTCGTAGTACTGGTCCGACATGGGCACGATGACGGGCGTGAAATCACCGACTCCAGACACCAGGCGGTGCGCCCCGGCGGACACCGGGTTGAGGCCCGCGCCGCCGACCGGGTCGTCCAGATCCCAACTCGGCACGCACTGGTACATCTCGCTCCACCACCAAAGCTAGCTACCTTGCTATATCCCTCCCTCCCGGCCCGTCTCAGCGCACGATAAGTGCGGCACTTCGGAGCGACTCGACGCGACGCGCGGTGGTGTCGGCGGGGATCGGACGCGCGCGGGGCGGGGCTGAGCGGAGGTGAGGTGAGCTTGGTAGTGTTAAGTAATCCAGACTTATTCATTTGTTAGCTAGCTGTTTATTTTCACTACACTGCTATGTTTTATTTGCTTGTCTGTTGAGCCCAATGATCTGGATGTGGGCGCGTTAGAATGAGTCAAGCATGTGCAACTGCCATGCAAAGGTGGTTTGTTTTCCCGCCCGTAGCGCACGGCACGATTGACAGAAATTCGGTTGCTGAACGTGGTGTGCGGAACGGACGCTATGCATGTTGTTGAGTTCTTTTTAAGTTGAAGTGATAGAGAAGAAATAATGAGCTGTTGCGGAATATACATTCTCTTCCAGAAAATACTCTTTACATGCGAGTGTTTGAACTGAGTGATTGTTTTGTAGCTTCTCTCCAGATCGCATAATCCGTTGAAGAGGTGGAACATTTGGTATCAGAGCTACCGCACCTGGGACGTGCGTCTGAGACAGATCGCCATGACGCGCCATCAGTCGTCCTCACCGCCACGGAGGTTTCGAGGGGAAACCACGCCATCGGGAAGCGGCAGCGGCGGAGGAAGCACCGATCGGGTCCGGTCATCCACCGAGTGACGGCGAGATCAACAGCGGCGGCTCCTTCCCAACCTTGACGAAGACGAACTACTACGACTGGGCAGCGCTTATGCGAGTCATGCTACAAGCAAGGGGCTTGTGGACGGCCGTCAGCGTCGGCTCCACCGATTTCATTGAAGACAGGATGGCCCTTGAAGTCATCGCGAAAGCCGTCCCCATGGAGATGATTGGGACCATCGCGAGCAAGGCGACGGCCAAGGCTGCGTGGGATTCCATCGTGACAATGCACGTCGGTGTGGAGCGCGGCGAAGGCCGAGCAAATACTCTTCGTCGGAATTTGATGCACTCAAATTTCATGACGGAGAAATCAGAAGACTTCGGCGTCGCATCGTGAATCGCCCATCACCGCGGTTCTAGGAGAGGACCGGTCAGAGGAAGAAGTTGTCCGGAAATTTCTCCAGGCGCTCCCACCAAAATTCGAGCAGATCGCACTCTCAATCGAGACACTGCTTGATCTAAGTGAGCTCTCAGTGGAGGAGCTCGTTGGAAGACTAAAGGCAGCTGAGGAACGACATAACCTTGGCGGCGCCAGCAGTTCATCCCTGGCGCGGCTGAATCTCACGGAGGAGGAGTTAATAACCAAGGTGACCTCACGGCTGCAGTTCACCAGAGAAGGCTTCAATGAACGCGGGAAGGGAGCTGCGTCCAGTCAGATGAGGAATCGCGGACGTGGGCGAGGCAGAGACGCCGGAGGGAGAACCAATGTCAGGACACCAAGGTATGGCGGCGCAAGCAATGCCAGAGTAAATTCTATCACCGCGATCAATGCGGTATTGCGGGAAGGCGGGCCACGGGCTCGTGAGTGTCGCAAGAAACGGCGTGATGAGCGAGCCCACATAGCCTGTGGATGAAGAAAAGGAGACCACATCGTTATTGCTCGCCGAGGCAACAATAAATGTTACTTTCCCCATTCCGACAGAGCTGTCCGAAAATCCAATCCCACCGGCGATTCGCTCGGCACCTCCACAAAATGCTCTCGACTCACCGGCGGATCTCCGACCACCACCCTCGGATCCACGCCACCACCGGATCCTCCACCCTACACCTTGAGGAAGATCGTCTCTTCGTGCAGCTCGGCGACAAGCAAGGTGGCAACCGGGCACGGTGGATCCTCGACACGGGAGCCACCAACCACATGACCGGCGCGCGGCGCTTCGCCAAACTCGACACCGCCGTCCGTGGATCTCGTCCGATTTGGGGACGGATCCGAAGCGGAATTGAAGGTCATGACACGGTGCTCTTCATGTGCAAGAATGGGAGCACAGGCCCTCACTGGGGTATACCACATCCCTCGACTCACGGCTAACATCGTGAGTCTGGGCCAGCTTGATGAAGATGACTACCAGATCTCGATCAAGAAAGGCGCTGAAGATTTGGGACCCGGACAGGCAGCTACTGGCCAAGGTACATCGCTCGGCAAATCGCCTCTACGTCCTGAAGTTGAACATCGGGAAACCGGTGTGCTTGGCGGTACAGGGCACGAACACGGCGTGGCGCTGGCACGCGAGGTATGGTCACCTCAACTTCCGCGGACTTCGGAAGCTGGCACAGGGGCAGATGGTGCGAGGACTACCGCAGATTGATCATGTCGATCAAGTTTGCGAAAGTTGCCTCGCCGGGAAGCAGCGTCGTTTGGCGTTTCCGAATGAAGCTAAGTATCGTGCAGAGCACAAACTGGAGCTGGTACATGGTGACATCTGCGGTCCGGTGACTCCACCTACACCAAGTGGTAACAAGTTGTTTCTTTTACTCGTTGATGATCTTAGTCGCTTCATGTGGATCATTCTGCTCGAGTCCAAGGATCAAGCTGGTACTGCAATCATGCGGTTCCAGGCTGGAGCTGAAGCGCAGGCTGGTCGTAAACTCGGGACACTACGCACCGACCGTGGTGGAGAATTCACATCCCGAGAATTCAGCGATTACTGCGCAAGTCAAGGCATCCAGAGGCATCTAACAGCACCTTACACACCACAACAGAACGGTGTGGTGGAGAGAAGAAATCAGACCGTGATGGGAATGGCCAGAAGTATGATGAAGGCCAAATCTTTACCAGGCTGGTTCTGGGGGGAGGCAGTGACAACAGCGGTTTTTATCCTAAACCGAGCTCCAACTCAGAGTGTTGAAGGGAAGACACCTTTTGAGGTATGGCATGGATACAAACCCCCTGTACATTTCCTTCGTACATTTGGTTGTGTAGCACATGTGAAAGCAGCCGGTAGACACCTTGCAAAATTGGATGACCGGAGTACACCCATGGTGTTTGTGGGTTATGAGCAAGGATCGAAGGCCTACCGATTCTACAATCCAGCTACAAAGAGGGTTCATGTATCCAGAGATGCTGTGTTCGAGGAAGACCGTCCCTGGGACTGGGGCAATGACAAGGGAGCCGGACCAGATGACGATACCGAGCCCTTCAGTGTTGAATATGTCACCCTACCCAGGGAGCACAGCAGCACCATGGATCCAGAAGGGACGGCACCAGCCTCACCACCGTCATCACCGGCAACTCCAGTCAGCGGGACGATGCCCACGTGCGGGTTTGATTCTCGCACATCACCACCATCGACTGAAGCAGGGATCGAGTTCACATCACCACCCTCGGGAGAACTCGATCTAGATGCTGATCACGATGATGCTCCACTCCGATTCCGTACCATGGACAATGTCCTTGGCACGGCATCACCTCCTGGGCTAGCTGAGCGAGAGTTGGCCGAGGAGCTACTGGTGGCAATTGGAGATGAACCAGCTACCGTTGAAGAAGCAAAGCAAGTCAAGGAGTGGCGGATGGCAATGCTAGAAGAGATGGCCTCAATCGAAGAGAACAAGACATGGTCCTTAGTTGACCTCCCATCGGGACACCGCGCCATTGGGTTGAAGTGGGTCTTCAAGCTCAAGCGTGACGAGCGTGGTGATGTTGTGAAGCACAAGGCCAGACTCGTCGCCAAGGGATATGTACAACGGCCGGGCATAGACTTTGAGGAAGTATTTGCGCCGGTTGCAAGGCTGGAAACAGTACGTATAGTACTGGCAGTGGCAGCAAGTCGTGGATGGGCAGTGCATCACATGGACGTCAAGTCCGCCTTCCTCAACGGCGAACTGGAGGAGGAGGTATATGTGACGCAACCCCCTGGATTCACTGCTACAGGACATGAGCAGAAGGCACTCAAGTTACACAAAGCTCTCTATGGGTTACGGCAGGCCCCACGGGCATGGAATGCCAAGCTCGACACGACTTTGAGTAAACTTGGGTTCATAAGAAGTGAGTGCGAGCATGGCTTGTACACTCGGGAAAGTAATTCCTCACGGCTGGTAGTAGGAGTCTATGTTGATGACCTTGTCATCACGGGGGAGTCTGCTAAAGAGATTGGTGCCTTCAAGATGGAGATGAAGACACTCTTCCGGATGAGTGATCTAGGGTTGTTGTCTTATTACCTTGGAATCGAGGTAAGACAAGGGAGACGGGGCATTGAGCTGTGCCAAAGCGCTTATGCCTTGAAGTCGCTCGACAAAGTCGGCATGAAAAGCGCAATGCCCGCACGACGCCATTGTCGCTCTAGCTCACTACTATAAAAAAGTTATCTTGGGCGTCTCATCATAGGCGATTTCATAGAAGGCGTCGGTGTTGCAATTATCACAGACGGTTCGGATTAAAACCGTCTATGATGTATCTTGATATCACAAGCGATTTTTAATCCGAACCATACGTGATAATACCACAACATCGATTCGTGTCATCTCTTCCGATTTCGATCTCACATCCATTCTCTCGCATCGAATGGCGGACACCGACCTCCTCCTTCCTCTCACCCCTTATTACCCCCCTCTCCCTTTTCTACTACTCCTATTTCATTCACTCCTTATTACTTGCTTCCTCCTCCAAACCAAAGCGTCTCATCCCTCGGCAATGCCGACTATTGCCGTGAGCACCTTCGTCTCCGGTTGTGGCGCCACGGTTCACTCGCCCAAGACACTTGGATTTTCGGATATAACTTTTCATTAGTTTTCAAACGAGTCCAAGAACATCGAAACCAAAGTCCGTATGCAAAAGTTATACTGTTTTATTGAGTACCGCTTTCAATTGATTTGTGAAATAGATGTGTTTGTTTCTGAAATGAATTTGAATTGAATATATACATATACTTGTTGTATTTCTACTTGTTTCAGAGGGCACGACTAGCATTTTCTGATAGTAGCCAATAAACAGAGATACAAAAAAAATATCACAGACGGTTTCTAAGATAATCCATCTGTGATATATCTATCACAGACGGTTGGTAGCTAGAACCGTTTGTAATGTGCGAGTATCACGAGACGGATGTTAGTTCGAGTGTCTATGATAGTCTCCTTCATAGGCGTTTTTATCTGAACCGTCTATGTTGTGGCTTATCATGACGACTTACAAATCATCGTGATACATGTCTATTATTATAGATATATAAATTCAGATGATTTAGAAAATCGTCTGGGATAGCAATGAAAACCTAACAATCTATTCCGTTCCGAGAGATGAACTTGTAATTAAACGTGGTCGATCGGCGCCAGGTCCAGTGTTCTGTTACTAATTAATTCAATTCAATAGGGTGCAGCTAATAAGAAGCAAATCTAAGGAACAAATCCTTGGCACGCATGAGTGCAAGAAAAGGGGTACATTTGCTTACACGCTCAGATTCGTTATGGATGGCAACAGCCCGGCTCCTCTTGGTGCAAGTGGACGGCGACCTCGTTGCAGCTTCCCCTTGATCACCACGTTGTTTCCCTCGTCGCACAGCCCGTCTCTCTTTAATTTTTCGACACATGCATGCACCGATGGACACATAAATAAGCACACGAAATCTGCAAACCGGTGGGAATCAAGACGAGCTCTACGTGCATGTAAGATGCTTACGATGGAGACGTCGAGTACGTAAATAAGATGAAGCTAGTAAGTACTTGTAGTATATTTGTAAGCAGAGCTTGCCTGCGACCAACGGCTAAAGCAACGGGGTCGCTGGCGCCTCCGCCGACGCTCGTGTTCTCCGTCTCCGGGAGCCCTTGTCCTCCCTCTCGAGCGACGTCGCACTGGGTATGTACTTGCTATATCCCTCCTCCCGGCCCGTCTCAGCGCAAAGCAAAGGCGGGTGGTGGGCGGCTGAGCGGAGATACTTATGTAGCGGTGGGCGGGCGGGGTGGTACTACTACACTGCCGCGGAGATTTTTGCTATATGCAGCTCTTTTTGATGTATATTTCCAGAAATATCCGTATATAAACGATATTGATAAAAAAACGTTTTTATCATTCGTTCACCGAATAACAGCACACGATAGTCGACACGTGGCGCCTACAGTCCAGCCAGCCGGCAGGTGGCTTGCCGTAGCCAGCTTAATCACTTGCCTACATTCGTAATTTTACATTATATTTATTCAAAATTTTAAATATAGCACATGAGCTCGAAAAGTTACGAATTTTTTGTAGAGCTTTCCGAGGCATCATGGTACATTGCGTAACTTTTTTGTAATTTTTTGCGGGCATTTGCTAGATCTAACAATTCTTGGAGTGACGCATAATTAACCGGATGATTAAGCAGTTACACGTCGTTCTAAGAATTTTTAGAGCTAGTAAATGGTCTTGAAAAATTATGAAATTTTCGTTGGAGCTTCCTAATGCAGCGTGCTACATTGTGTAATTTTTATATAATTTTTTACACCACTTTACTATATCTAAAAATTATTTGAGCGACGCACAATTAAACAGGTGCCGCACAATGGCCGGGCGGCAAGCCATTAGCCCCCGACCATTAGTGCTTAATCATTTGTTTAATTGCACACCATTTCAAGAATTTTTAGAAGTAGCAAATAGCAGTGAAAATTGTAAAAAAATTACACAATGTGGCAAGCTACTTCGGGAAGCTCCCTAAAAATTTCGTAATTTTTTATAATTCTACTTCTAAGAATTCTTGGAGGACATGAACTAAACCGGTCATTAGGGCTAATTGGAGGGCTAATCAACTGCCGCTCAGTTACCGGACGGCAAGCAACCTGTCGCACAATGACCGGGCAGCAGGCAGCCTGTCGCCCGGTAATGGTGGATGTGGCTTGTTTGCTATATATAATAACTCCTATAAATATCAAAATCGTACAAATTTTTGAGCCACATTTATAGTGGATAAAATTAACAAAAAATGACATAGTTAAGTATATTATGTCGAGAGACTGTACATAAAATTTCGTAATTTTTCAAACCCATTTGCTATATTGAAAAATTCAAACAAAAATATGAAAAAAAAATTAGAACAATGATTAAGCCGGCTAATTAGTGAGCTTAATCAACTGCCGTCTGGCCATGGGACGACATGCCAGCAAAGTGGGCAGGTGGCGGGGCGGCAATCACATGCGTCAGTAAGCTGATGTTGCTCGTCTGGCCACCGAATGGTAAAAGCACCATTTTTATGAATATAATCTATATATTATTATTTTTATAAATACAGGTATAAATAGTGTCATATATATACCAAAAAGGAGGTGGTGGATGGATAGCCGGAAGGGGGGTACGGAGAGGGACGGCACGGGGAGAGGGGCCTAGGGCTTGTGAGGAGCAGCCGCGCACGTAGCCGCCTCGCCTTCCACATGACCACGCAGCACACTAGCTGCTGCTGCTGCTCTCTGTTTCTGTAGCTACAATCAGAGCAGTACTTGCTACTCCGGCAGCTGGTGCTGCGTTTCTTTCACGCCTTCCGGGGATGTCGGCGGCGTCGAACCGTCGGATTGCCATTGAGTGGTGGTGCGGAGGGCGGTATATATGGCTGCGTGTTGTTTCTTGTTCTCCTCTGGTTTTTTTGCCGCTGGGGTTCATCTCAGATGGGCTGCGTGCAGCTGGCTTCTAATAGTTTGATCATTGCTGTATCAGGTCAAATTCTCGTCTCTTTCTTTTTCACTCGAATCAGCTGCAGTCGGCCAGACACCGCACATCCTCTCGGATACAAAGATCGAAGCCTTGGATTGCACATCAGAAGGGAAAATAAGGAGCGACTGTGATCCTTCTTTTTCTCTTGTTCTGAGACCTTTACACCCAGGGGCGGAGCCAGCCCGAAGCCCAGTCTCGGGCCCAACTCATTGAAAAGCTCATCAGAAAGAAAAAAATCAAGATTTCCACCGTTGATATCGATGTCGGTAAAGACATTTTAGCTGGGCCTCGGGCTATTGCCCCGGCGGCCCGAGGCCCAGCTCCGCCCCTGTTTACACCCCGTCAAGGCCTAACAAAATATAAAATTTCAAATATAAAATTTTCATAAACACTAAATTCACGATCTATCCTATAATCTAACAAATATAAAATTTTCACTTATGAACCAAACGGGACGGCATACTCTTGTTTACATGCTACTACTGCTCGCTAGCTCCGTTAGTGCTACAGCTACTTGAACCTTTTCTATCACACTTCACAACATGTTTGTCCGTACGAGATAGCTAGACATTTGTTACGAGGATTGTTAGCCCTTGACCAAGGCACAGGCAAACTTATCACAAAGAGATAAAGAACGGTGATCGCCAAAACGTACGTAATGGGGATCGATCGGGCAGCTTAAACGCTTCATTTGGATCAGATTACGAGTACACATGTGTGATGCCGAGGTCGACAAAGGTACGACTTTTGTGTAGTACGTTTTGTTTTTGTCGCCGTTCTCGCCCTTGCAAGGAACGGCGATAACATCCGTCGATCGACAGGGCTGTCCGGCGCCTTCTGTTTACTGCAGGTGGTTATGTACGTGTCTTCTCCCTAGATCATGGAACTGGAATCTTGCCTACAGTTCATAAATAAAGGGAGAATAGAAGGGCTTATTGACCAGTCCCCGGAGCAGACGACCGAAAGGGTAATACTAATACCTGTGTGGAGAGATAATGGGGCTGTTCCTTTTTTGCTAAATTTTATAGCTTTTAGCTGTAACTTGTGGCTTAGATTATTCGTGTGTGAGATTATAGAGTAACAGAAAATCACGTGCGATTTTTATTGATATAAATGAAGTCGGTACACTATGTATTATAATTAGCTAGTAGATTTTATCTTAAAAAAATACTCTATTTAAAAACTAGGTACTGTAGAAAAACCGAAAAAGAGCATTTAGAAGCTGAAAAGAACATCGGAATTGCGATTGAACTTTTTCGGAGCACCTGCTCTCAGTCGATTAGATGGGCACACTTTTTTGCAGGTTGTCGGCTCTATATTTCTCGTGAACATGAGGATTTTCTTTCGTACGCATAGCAGCGCTCCCAATAATAATTAGGAAGAAAAACGGTTCTGAATGTTTTACTCTACGACATAATTCTTTTTTTACGTTTCTTTGCCAATTACGTAGCTAGATCCATCCAGTTTCTCCATTTTATCTGCAAGCTAGGTTGAGTAGGAGCAGGTTGGTCTCTTGCGAGGAAATAGCTAGCTAGCTTGTCATGGCGAAGTGCATTGAAGACCCCATGTAAACACAAGATAGCTAGAGCATCTGCTGCTCAGTAATTCTTCTCTTTCTTGGTCGGTCTCTAGATAATCTAAACATCTTGACCTCTGGCTTGCCCGGTGCGCGCGTTGTATGGACCACGGTGTTGCATCGATTAGTTTGGGTGAATCTGATCTGATCAAGTCGTCCATGCGTGCTGGACCATGCCAGAAGAAAGCATAGCTAGCTAGGGCCGTTGTCGTCTGTCCATCCCCAGGTTTTATTCATCACACACTTGGAGATGTGTGTACGATGGACTCAGTACGCGACATATCTCTCTTGCAACTGCCTTGTTGTGCTGACACGTTGGTGCTTTCTTGGCCACAAATGAACTCAGGCGATTGATTCGCTCTGGCCACAAGATGGCTCTACTGCTGCTGCTACCATGCTGATGCAGTGGCAATTATTTGCACGCCGAGATCCGTTACAAAAGGTCAGCTAAATCGCAGGGGTCTCCGCGTAAAAAAGCCAAACGGCAATCATTAGTCATGACCGCAGTAGGGTGGCCCCACCGAAGGAAAGCGCGCGTAGGGCCCTGTGGGGTAGGCTGTCAGTGACTCGGCGCACTAGCGAAGGGAAGGTTGTCCCCACCCATCAGTAGTGGAGGGATGGAGCACCGACGCCCACCGCCTTCTTCTTCCTCTGGCTCTTGCGCGTTTCCTTCCCACAGATATATATTCGATCTCGCTCACCTCTCTCTCCCGTAGTCACCGCGACGCGACACGTCACTCCCAGACCGTGACCCTAGCTTCTCTCCGTCGCGGTCCCCAGCCTCCCTTCGCGTAGCGCCTCGGCCCAGTTCGGCTCCCGTCAAGGCTCGTGTGGTCTCCATCTCGGCGTCGTGGCCCCCAGCCTCCCTTCGCGTGGCGGCTCTCCTCCGAGTGCGACTCCCGTGATGGCTGGTGCTGCCTCAACAACGGACTGTTCTCTGTAGCTTCTAAAAACGGCTTTTATCTTTTACTATTATGTCTAACTTTTAAATAGGTATTTTTAAAAAATAAGATTTACAAATTAATTTTTATCTTTTACTATTATACCTAACTTTTAAACAAATATTTTTTTAAATAAGATTTACAAATTAATTATAGTTTATGTTAAAAATCTAACATCTATATTAGTTAAAATCATAAGCAAGTATATTTCTTCATAATATCTATCACAAACAATTCAAAATTTAGAAATTTTAACTAAAAACTATAAATCACACCATAAACCAAGAAAACATGCGTATATTATGTACGGAAATTGCTTCGGCGCATTAACCAGCGCCGGCCAGACCACTATTTACATTGCTAGACAATGTACGGAACTTACATGGCAAGTTACCACCAAATCAACAAACCATATCATAGTTAGAGATAAGATCTCTGAACAACACGGTATGTACAGCCTGGAGATGAGATTGATTTGTTTTCTTTTAACAGTCCTCCCGACCTAAACCGCATCAAGATTTAGATTGCGATTAAATATCTCCAATTGTTTAGCAGTCAGCGGTTTTATAAACCCATCTGCTACTTGGCCTGTTCTTCCGATTTCAGTTTCTGGCTTTTGGTTTCTAATTACTATTCCTTAATTTTGTTTTTTATCTTTTGGTTTTTTCTTTTTTTCCCGTATTTATTTGTACTATCCGTGATGGGCTAACCTATTTTTTATTTTTAAAATTTTTAAATTTAATTACACCAAAAAATCTACTAGTAGTTACAATGCAAAATAAACCATAAGCCACACAAAAGAGCCCAAATGAGCAGCCCATATAAACCTGGTATCCAATACCATGCAAGCCACTCTTTCTCGAACAAAATACAAGTCTATCTCAATGTGTTCCATTCTGGCATGAAACGCAATATTAGCTGATAAATATGTCGCTCCTAGATTGTCACACTATACATAAACGGGCTTTGATGAAACACTCGTAATTATTGGAGTGATTGTATCCAGACAATCTCAGCAGTGACATTAGTAAGAGCCTTATACTCAGCTTCCGTATTGGATCTTGAAACTGTTGGTTGTTTCCTAGCACTCCAAGATATGAGGTTTGAACAAAAAAAAAAAAGATTGCAAAACCTCCTGTTGACCTCCTTTCATCTAGGCATCGTGCCCAACGCGCATCAGAGAATGCACTGACTGGTGTTGACTTGGATTCACATATCTTGAGCCCAACACTAGTAGTAAATTTCAAATACCTCAAAATTCTCTTAACTGGCGTCCAATGTTGTGTCGTGGGTGAATACAAGAATTGACATACCTTGTTCATAGAAAACACTATGTCCAGACATGTCAGTATCAAATATTGAAGTGCACCTACCAAGCTTTGGTACTTTGTGGCATCAGCAACGCCTAAGAGATCACCTTTGGTCGGAGATAGTTTTTCTAAAACAATCATAGGAGAAGTGACCGGTTTACATTTCAACACCCCAGCACGTTCCAAGACCTCTTGTGTGTACTTGGCCTGTGAAAGCGACATACCACTTGGTCTAGGATACTACATTCTAGGGCCCACTCACGGCCGACGTGTAGAACTTATTCGGGCGTAAGTGAACTAGGCTGGGGCCATAAAGGTCCACTGTGGGCATTCGAGCCTAACCCACTAACGCGGCCCGCATGTGAAACTCGTTCTACAGGCCTTAGTTACGAACCGGGTTGGGACCAAAAGGAACTCATAGGGCCCATTAACGGCCGAGATGGTTCGTTTACGACTGCTGGAGGATCTTCACCGCCCATTACGAGATGTTATTTGGGCGTCGTAGTCAATTAAGAACATAACCACGATGAGTCCATTGGATAGGGATCAAATTCCAAAACAACGTGCTACACCGAACAGCTACGATTCATTAGCCTCTAAGCAAGTACTGCCCGATAATTTTTTTTAAAAAAATGTAATCTCGCAGTACGAACGCAATCGAAAAATTACAGGTAAAGTCAGCACTGGAACTATCTGAAATACACGATCCAGTCAGTGATCGACAGTCCTAAATGCACAGACAACCGAGTGAACTTATCAGAATCCTTTAATGGACACCATCGGGGAGACCAACTCCGTCGTCCGTAGCTTTTCCTCCACACGACCTCGCAACAGACTCAAACAGCTTCTCAATCTCAGGTGCACAGCGTGTAAAGGATCGAGCCCAAAAGCTATAGCGTGGGTTCTACAGAAAGCAACGCTGTATTAGAACTGTTTTGTGCCAAAATTTCTCCACTTAAGCGGTCACAAGTGGCATACCTTTATCAGCTCAATGAAAGTAATAAGTAATCCCCAGGGATGAGGACGGTTAACAATTAGGCGTTCTAAAAGGACCCTGGTTATCTGCTCCTGAACAATTTCCTGCAAGTCTCAATTGTGCGTCATCAGTAGTAGATATCACGTGGGTGCAAATGACACTACGACAACACACACACACAAAAGAACAGAATTGAGGAAATCATCATACCTGCGTTGCCTCCGCAAACAAGTATAGAATGATGAAGGAAAAGTAGTGAGTATGGTTGTTTGGATAGCGCAGCTGGTTGGCAATTGCGTTGAGGAGGAGGTAGCGGCCTTCTGTATCCATATTCATTATAAGATTTCTGAAGACCTCGGTAGCTGTTTCAATCTGAAAAATATCCAGTGAAGGACTTTGGTTCATTTGCTGCGCCGATGCTGATGCATTCGCCTTGTTATGCTGTAATTGTTGCACAGCCTGCATTTATAATTTACATACCAAGAGTCTTCAAACATGTCAAGCACAGTATAAGCACTGATTAACAACATGATACAGAACAAGCAACAATAGGAAAACGGTTATGTTGAACAAAAGCAAACTTAAAAGCCTAGGTACAGATTAGGCCTACTCTTTTATAGAATCCAACAGAAAAAAATCATCAGAAGAATATCACAATCAAGTGGAAGATTTACACTGACCTGCATGCCGACATAGAGGACAAGAGAATTAACTAGAGGAACATTGTAACGAGTCCCAGCAACATTTGCTTCGTTTTGAGGTAGCAGTAACTTATGCTTCAAATCAGTTAAAAAGGAGCCCTCAGGTCTCTGCAAGAATGCAAATGAGAGAAACATTATGCACACCATCCTTGTATTTATGAGTTATCACACTATAATCTGTCAGGTCAGATTAAAAGTAGACTTACAGCACTGCCTAGTGTCTACTTCAATTAGAGAAATACAGGGTTTTCTACACATTAAGCCATCCTTACACCAGAGAAATGCAGAAGTATAATAAGTGCATACAGTACAACAGCAGCGATAACTGTCATTCACCTTGAGGTACTCGTCAACCTGAGTCTTCATTTGCTTTGCCTTCAACGCACCATCCACATCAGACATGATTCTTGGAGCTATCGAAATCTCAGCTAGCAGATCAATCTGTGTTAAAAGAAACAGCTGGAGCTGATTAAACATATAAAAGCATGGTGAGAGTATGATAGTATTATGTCTTCACAGCCAGCAACTACCTTCAAGTTAGGAGTAGAGGGATCTGGAAGTCTCATATTGCGTGGAAAAGCACTAAGAATAACATTACGCATTTGAATGCAGCTTGGGGGGATCACATCACAGAAACTGAAGTGATAGTCGCAAAGAAATTCAGGGAAGTCATGCAGTAGCACAAGTAGCACCCTCAAAGTTCCTTTGTACAAAAGATGAATCTACAAAGGAAGAATATTACAATATATTAGAATGCAACACGCAATGTACTAGACGGCTGCAACTGAAAATGTAAGAACCAAACTTACGGGTTGTCCCAGTTCAGCATTTCTTAAATATGGTTCCATGAATTTGAACAAATCAACAAGCAACCTATGGAAGAATGGCCAGCCTTTTTGTGAATTGCACATCAATAACTTTGGCATGAAGCTTCTGTGGCTTACCAACTCAAGCCAAGCAAAACTACAGTAAAAATGTAATTAGTTAACGAGCAACAAAACTATATAGCAATAAGAGCTGACAGACAAAAATATCATAGTTACCACACCAATTTCATAACTTCAAATTTTTAAAAGCACAAACAAGTGGATGTGCCGGTGGGAATTAGGGAGAGGATTATCATATGTAACCATAGTACGAAAAACCAGACCAGACCATCAGTTTAACTGGGAAAAACCAGGACCGGTGCCTGGTCCAGTCCTGTCTCAAGAAAAGACCGTTCATGCATATGAGCCACTTTAAACCAGTGAAAACCGGGTTAGACCAGATGGTTTTGCGCTGAACCGGAACTAAAACCTGACCAGTTGGACCAGACTCTTGCACACTAAAAAAATTTGCACCCGATAGGAATCGAACTCGAGACCTCCCCAGTGCCCCATGAAACCATCTAGGCAAGGTTGATTTGTTGCCTTTCGAGGCAAAATAAGTATAGTTAACCCTTCTCTACCAAACTGACAAACTACTATTACTTTATTATTTTTTGGAACCGGTGGTCCAACAGGCGAACCGACAAGCTCGGCAGGTCAATCACTGGTCCGGTTTTTGTACTGTGTAGATAACCATAAATGTATCACTCTACATTGATCCACGTAGCAAACTGTGTTTTTCAAGTTTTTAAAAACAGAATATTCTCTCATTCATTGTAAACATTTCTGTTATTTCTTCGACAGCTCTACAAGTCTTCGATCGATTTAGGGCGTAAAGTCATCCTAGGATGGTTGGCCCAGGGTTCAAAAACCCGGTGGTTACTGGTTCTACCGGTGGGGACCGGTAACCGAAAAAACCGGCCAAATTCAAATTTTGATTTTCGAATTTTGACCGGTTTTTCCGGTTACCAGTTTCAAAACAGCCCAAAATAAAAATTTTGATCCCGGTTACCGGTTTTTTGGCTGGTTTTCCGGTTACCGGCCGCCAGGCAGGTTTTCTCCCAGTTCCGAGATTTGTATCCTTTGGTTGGCCCATCATGGGGTCATCCACAATTTTTGTTGTGTGGCATTATTCCTCATCTTCTCACGGAATTGTGACCCTGTGGAAATTGGAATGGCATGGCTATGGACCAACTCATCCTATATCTCAAACAAAACAAGAAGGTTAGGTTCAGAATTATGACCTGGTGAGTCTAGGACTCTAGACCATTCCTCACACCAAACAGCTCACTATTTTCCGCTATCATGCATATTGTTTAATTTGCATTGCAGGAACACGCAAATACTAAGCATCATTTCATAGAGTGCAAAGCAAAAATTGGTACAGTGATAATATACATTTGAGAACTTCAATTGCAACACCAGGCATTGAAAGGAGCCCATTATTTAGTGCCCATGAAGCATGAAACAATAGAGAGAGAAGAAAATCGCAACGAATGAGAAAAATAACGAGTAAAAAAAGGACATGACAAACCTCCATGCAGGAACTCTCAAGGGTTGTAGCACATGGAAAGCATTTGCAAATGCAGTCAAAACCTGGCACATCTAACTATTGTCATATAAAGTACAGGAGGTACAAATAAGTTGTGCAATTCTGAAACTGCATTAGCATATAAAATTGGTGCAACGAAGTTAAATGTACATGACATGTACCTGAAAATTAGCACCATCATGTTGAAGGTCAGAAGTAGTAAGTTCACTTAGCAAATTTATAAACAATCGAAAATACGGCCGAGGGTTGAAAGAAACTTTCTTTTCTTCAGCATCTTTCTGAATGGTCCTAGCTGTTATAGAGAGAATCTGCACAGAACAATGATGGAAACCTTTTAGGAAATACCAAAGATAGGTCCCAAAGAGCATCATTGACAAGGGTAAACACTGACCTTAGGAAGAAGGCTGCCTTTATTTGGTCCCAAATCCACAGAGGTGTACTGAAGATTAAAAAAACAGTAAGTATAATCTTCATTCCTAACCTAACCTAACTTGTTTGGGACAAAAGGCTTTGTTGTTGTTGTTTGTTATAATTTATCATGAAGAGCTTAAATATCCCCCAAAAGGCCCTTCATATTAAGTTTATCATTGATCAATGATTAATAAGTGCCTTTCACTATAGTATCACTTTAAAAACAAGTCCAAAAAGATTCCTTGGTAAAATAAAAGCACTTCAACAGAAAGGAAAGCATTTTATCTCTAATGCATATTGGCAGAAGAAATTTCAGCAACAGGAATGGCCCATGTCTACTGCTGCCATATTGGTTTACCAAGCTATCGCAAGATGTATCAAAAACAGCTTAATCCAGGAAGACAAGACAATGTAGTACAATGTCCAGAATACGCATACCCATAGGTAAGGGGTCTATCTAGTTTAATCTAGTAAATTGTGTGTAAGTTTTCAAACATTCTAGAAATATTGGAGGATTTAAAATATTTGTGGATATAGAGGAAGTGATGTTCTATTACTCCCCAAAATTTCATGATCAAATTTGATTGCATTCGGGAGCAAAGAAAAGAAGCCACGAGATTATGAAACATTGAAGTGCCAAAACAGTAAGTTCCTATCAAAACTTTAAATTGTCAACACACTCAAGTCTAATCATGAAGTTTTTTAGAATCTTAAAACACTATTTTCCTTATATCCACCAATATTCAGATATTGCAAAACTCTGCAAGCTAACACACAATTTTGCACACGGTTACACAGAATTTTGTGTTTACACCTGATATTTACCACATAAATATATTCACGTGCATAAATTTAAATCCTATCAAGTCTAACATAAAACCAAAAGGGCCAAAGAAATAACACAAAGTATTTGACTTGGCCGTACATGTGAGCTCAGTTTCAGCAATGCACATTCAGTTATAGCTTCTTAACAAGAAATATAATGCATATGCAAATGTTGTTTGCTTAATGCAATGAAAAAAATAGTTTTCTTTAGACATTTAACATACATAGAATGGCATTAAATATACCTTGACCAATAAAGCCACAAGCTTTGAATATGAATCAATCGAGAAATATGAAATCTGGAGTTGCTGGGTTGGCTGCTGAGATATTCCACCAGGAGCAATAATTTGCTCAGAGACTACAGTGTGTGCGACAGCAAGTTCCTGGATAATTTTAGAATATTAGCACTATCATGATCAGTAGAAAAATGGTATTGGGGTAGAAGAATCACCGTGAGAATATGGAAGAAGCGGTCGGTCAAATCATCTCCCTTCAGCAAGCCATTCTGTTGCAACTGCACAATGTGATGACTATATGCTGTATCACCCATAGTTGGATGATCACATATGTGACACCACTCAGAGAATAAAACTGCAACCTGTGCATCAACCAAATAACGCATCAGCTTTCTATGAAGTTTAAATTCAAACAGTCGATCATAATTTTTTTTCTAAAGTCTATGCAAATCAATTACCAAAGAGCCATGGATTTACTCTCTGATAGACTGATACAAAGCAATACGATTTTTTTACCAAGAACTTCTGCTTAACTGTAAAAGTATATTTTGGCTCCATTGAACATTTATGAGTTTATTGTTTACTTGAAAAATAATTTGGAGGTTCATCACATTATATCAAAACTTGATACGTTGTCCTTGTACCATCCATGTTTACTGCACATATTAGCAACTAAAGCAACAAGGGTTACTAGCTAATCCAGGTCAATTTCTTTGGAAATTTAATCATATGACTATGAATTCTTAGAGGACTACGGAAATATAAGCTCTCTAACCCCAGTGAGCAAATAGAACTTAAACTTACAACTAACACCACAAAATTATATGGAAATAACATCTTACAAGCTCCTTCATCTTAATATCTCCTAATCAAACTAATCTAGTAAGGAAGAACCCCAATTTTTATAGCAAATTAACAACAAATGGATACTAGAAGTATGCTACACTTGTACAAAACCATAAGTTATAGGTATAAATAACTACTTGATCTACTTTACTAGTACATGTGCACACACAATACACTGCACACCCACACTAAATAAAAATATTTGCCAAACAAAATGAGCCCATATGATTTTCACCAAAGAGAAACATTACTGGAAAGAAAAAAATGTAATGCACTTATATAAATTGAATTCCATGTGAATGCATTTGGTTTGGATTATTGCTGTGCGATTGGCTACAACAATCGAGTCACCAACTATTTTTCCAATAAGGAGAAAATTAGCGAGTACAACATATTGATTTCTCTACGAAAGGTGGTATTGAAAAGTTGCATCTACATGGCTTCTCTTCTGACCATATAGCAGAAATTGTAAGCATGATAAAGAAAGATGCTACTGTGCTGATTATATACTAGCTTGCACATAACCATACAGATATTGCACATACGCTGAAGTAGATAGATGGTATCACTAGTATACTGCATGGTTATAACTTATTATCATACTGCACAATGTACACCACCAATGCTGTACCTTTCACAGTACATTTTCAGACTACAAATTAGTATAGTAAATGCTTCCTTGAGAAACATTTCCAATAGTGAAGTGACATGAGAAAAAAAAACAAATGCAAAGTACAAAAAATGGGATGAAGAAAGAGGTAACGGAACAAGCATCAGGGTAAAAAAGACATAATAAAAACACTTAGATCAATAAAGAAAAAAATTATTTGTTGTTCTATCTTTAGTATTTCATCATAATACAATTCTTGCAGAAAATGTATGATGCATGGTTTTCACAGAAAAAATAGTTAAGTGTGTTTCATAAACCTGGTCCTGAAAACCAACTGCATCAGCCAAAGCAATGTCATTAGCATTATTTTCTTCTTTATTCATCAAAGGACGACCAGATAAAACCTGCATCATTCAAAAGCAATTTATCATCGAGTATATATATATATATATATATATATATATATATATATATATATATATATATATATATATATATATATATATATATATATATATATACACACACATATATAACAGAGATACTTGTGACCATTTATCAATGTTCAGACCTTTTTATCTGTTGACTGCCTAACATTTTCATCCTTCATGGCAACAAAGCTAGCTGCATTGTTGAAATTACTCCTTGCGATATCAATCAACTGCTGCAATGATTCAGGTGAACCGGGCCTGATTGCAAGCTGCAAAATAGTACATATTACCACTTAGAAGTGAGCCAAATACATAGTGATAAGACTTAACAGCATAATACATCTACTAAAAATGGCGTACCTTTGATAAGGCATCAACAACATTATAAAGCTCGGATACGCTACTGGATTCTTGGGTAATCATTGTCTGGACTAGTGATATAGCAAATTCTGTTGCAGCCTCTGAGGATGGGGAAAACACATGAATACCCAGCGATGAAAATAACTAAAATTATGAAGCAGCACATTGCATTGCTTAAAGATTTGACTTTTATTAGGCATGGGTACCTAAACAAGTGTAAAGCTTAAGGCAACCATTGGCATTGCAGTGGCTTTTTGAAAGTGCATTTGCTTTTGTATTTCTGGATATATTTACTAATTGAAAGCCTTCTGTATTGAGATGTAATAGAAATGTTTTACCGTAGGGAAAAAATTCTCGGTAACTACGCCAAACTGGCACTAAAATAAACAGTTCAACAATTGCTCATCTCCACATTCAAACATAAGCAGAAGGTAAGTCATTTGGGCTTTCCTCATGTCGTTAATCTTTAATAAGGGGTAGAGTGGTAGACATAGTCTGTCATTTCCTTTTCATTTATTGCCATATACCTATTAGAAAGCATGTCTTGCACTTTCTTAAGCAATTTGTTGAACAAATCACCATCATTCAGGTACTATAGCTATACTAGTTTCTGTGCAGAATCATAGAAAGGGCGAAATGGAGTAGAATTATTTTCATGTTCTTTTTCTATGTTAGTCAGATGCCTACACGGTTCCTTTGACACTGGACACCAGAATACCAGATATTCTGAGGACCAAACTCCTACCGTTACTCTGTTAACTGTCACATACATGGAATCATGAAAAGCGGTCTGCTCAGCCACTTAACCAAAGCAACCACATTTCACATTTTACAATCCAACGTAAGTACTTCAGTGACCCCATCGTTGGGTGAAAATAGGCCAAATTATGCCAGTTTTGTCACTTTTTCCTTTTGGTAATTTCAGTAAGCCAAAACACCCTCGCCAATATCCCTTAGCAATAATCTTGCAAAGTAATAAGCGAGATTATGCACATGTTTTTCATTTATATACAGCCCAGCTAGGACACACAAGCACGTGTATACTGTTTAGGTCATAACAGATGCTTATTACTTTCTAGAACAATGGTAATGGTAGTTTACTACCCATGTGCCACAATGGCCAAGTCAAACAATGGTAGTATTTTATTTGTTTCCTTTCTAAAGTTTTAAATACAGAAGAAAAACTATTTTATCGTACTATTTCTTCCACCATCAATAATCTTTGCTAAATGAACATTGTAATCCCCAAGATTAAGCAGCTCAGAACGAATTAGTCCAATAGTTATGTCGATGTTAAACTTCTTCTCTTCATCAGAATATATTACCTGCACAAAATGTTTATTAAGTTAATAAAATAAACATGTTCCAGAAATTACTCACAACAGAACTATGTAAGAAACGAAAAATCAAGTAGACATGGCATCAATTGACAACACTTTGTAGAACAAGAGAAAATTGCACCGGAGGCCCCTACTCCCTAAACTTTTAGCAACAGGCCACTGAACCTAAACTTGATAATTAACTTGGCAAGCAGGTCCCTAAAATTAAATATGCGAAGTGTGTTGATCATTGCTGCTTAACTTAATTAGCTCGAAGTAATCATGCAATAATGCAACAGAGGCAAGAAGCTGATTGCGGTCAAATGGATCATCCATCTAATTGATCCACATCAGTTTTCGTAGCTTCGTATCACTGACACCTACGCACTTTTAGATAGTTGAGAGGCTAAATGACCAAATTGAGCAGTGTGCAGGTTTAGGGGGTCTGCAAGTTAATTTTCACGCAACGCAAGTGCCACTTAACTACGAGTTAAGGTCTTAAGAACCTCCAGTGCAAGTTTCTTATAGAAAAACATAACTACTAATAGTTGTCTCAAATGACATAATAGTAGAATCCAGAGATCAGCCTTAGTAACTCACATGACATCCATTTAATCAATTATGCAATATGACGCTCAATATCTAACTATTTATAATAAATGCAAACCAACAGAAGTTCTACAGTAGTAAGCATCAAATTCAACCATATCAATTTAATTAACTCCGATATGGTACATTCATGGTTTACAACAGTTTGATTTCCCTAGAATACGAGGCAGATACATTTTCATGTCTGATGCTGACAAACATGACTAGCCCCAATCAAAAATCAAAAGATACTAGCACTCTAGCAGTTAAGGCTGTTCATCTACTGGTTGAACGGGTCCGCAGACACTAGGGGCAGTTTCTACTTAGCACAACCACAGTGTTAGCACCAACATCCTCCTACTTAGCACAATCATCAATGTACGACCCAACTTTGAACGGGTCCATGCAAACCGCAATTACAGCCCTACTAGCAGTAACGGAAAATATTTTATATAAAAAGGAAATTTAGCATCGCAAAAATGGTTATACGAAATGTCAAGTATAGTATTTATATCATGCAAAAGAAATAGTGCATATGTACAACGGATTAAAACGAACATTTAATGACATAAATAAGGTTAAAAATGTCAGGTGTCCACTGAACTCAAATACAATGCGTAGACAGGAAACACTTCAAGTTGTTATTTTTACTATTATAAAAGGAGGACTTGGTGGTGGTGGTGGTGAGTCTGCATGACTGCATCTACCTCCCCACCTCTGAGTTGGTGGGATCTTTTGTGGATAAATATATGCACGCATGCATATGATACAGTATCCTCTGTGGAAAATCAGATTACATGTACATGTGGCTTGTGATAAGATTCTATATGGCTTGTTGATTGGATACAAATTTTGTATGAAGCTTTCTAAGTTTAGAACTTATATTATGTTTGTTTGAAACCCATTGCAACACACGGTCACTCGGCTAGTAAAATATAAAGCAGAAGAATAAACGAGACACAACCCTCAAAGAATACAAGACAACAAAATCAAATGCTATCAAGGAACTAAAAGTGCTTCTGCGCAATATTTAACCTACCCAGCTTGTTAACTCTTTAACAACAAGTTTGCAAACGTCACGTATTGCAACCAAAGTCGCTAGAAGCCATGTGACGAAAGTACTCTTTGATGCATTTTCATACAAACTTCGGAAAACCTGGAACAAAAATAGCCAAATACTAAAAAGAGAGAATAAGTGGAATAAATGTCTAATTACAAATCAGAAATGATGGCAGACCTTTTGTGCAACAGCCAATGCAGCTTCATCCCGACTGACACATTTGAGTAAGATATCAGGAACTTCTGCAATAACAGACTGAACACAACAATAAACCAACATAAATGCCACCATTATGACAAGAAAAGGGTAATCTACTTAAAAATGAATCTAGTCTACCAATGTATACAAATAAATAGATAAAGCAAAAAATCTAAACCCTGGAGGGAAAGATTCAGATATGTAGCAGCATAGCAGACCTGAATTTCTACATCGTTACCATCCTTGGCAATCAAGGCTTCCAGCTGAAAAGGTAAAAGATATAATATGAAAGTTGCTCAATGACAACATTGCCCAAAAGGTGTAAGAGACCATAATGCAGAAGACACCTAGAGCCAAAACAATGGAGAATGGACACCTTACCAAGACAAGTAAAAAAAGGTTAAGAAGTCTAGCAGCACTAGCAATTTCTTGGTGGAGACTATACCAGTGAGAATAAACACACTTAAAATTGACAGGCAAAGTTTTCAACTATTCAACAGGACCACCTTGGACAAAGTTCTCCATTTTCTAGGTGGACTTTAGGTAGTAACATGTAACACTGGTCATGACATTTCTCCGTGGTACAAGTTGAACTCAAATACAGTTACCTTCGAATATAAAAATATTGTTACCTTCTGTGAAACCTGTTGATATCTGTCCAATGCATCGCCAGTATTCAAAGGTTCAGCAAAACAGATCCCATTCGATCAACAGCAGTCGAGGTGAAACTTGTACTGTAGAACCTAGATCCTGGTAGCAGAGTTTTGCAAGTTATAAAATCAATCTCTCTGTACTTTGTTCATGCAGATAAAAGAATAGAAATTACATCTAAAAAAAAGAATAGAAGTTACTGACTTTAGTTGCAGTTGTTGGTTCACCCACTGGAAGGTCACTAGATGACATAGGGGGGAATATAGATGCAACATTTATGGTTCCACCAACTTGGGCAGAAGTGTCACTGGTACCAATTTGTGCAGAAACACTGCAGACGACAAAAGATATCCAATGCTTCAGAACAAGATGCTCCAATAAAAGGTAGACAAATGAAGGAAGTCCAAGCATCTTTACCTTAAAAGATGTGTAGTACCATGATCTGACACTTCAGGTACCAGCTCTGTTGACTGACTTGCAGAAGTGAATGGAGCATTTTGGAGAGTGGAGAAACTAGTGGACGATGGCTGTGAGGGATTTGGACTATAAACTCGAGGTATAGTGGAATTGCTTGGAGCAACAGCCACGGCAGTAGCAGAAGTAGTAGCACCAGCATTTTGACTACTCTGGCTGTGCCATACAGTAATGAAGTCCTGAAATCGACAGTTAAGCAAGACGCAGATAGTCAAACATGTTAGGAAAAAAATCTGAATAAGGCGGAATTTTTATCAGTTGCTTCACCTCATACACTCGTCGTTGCGCAGCAGATAAATGGCCAGCAGGCTTTGGACAAAGTGCATCGGGGACACGTGCAAGACCTTGTGTGTAAGGAAAAGCATCATAATATGCAGAACCAAGTGACTCTTTTTGTCTCCTTAGTTGTGAAAAAGGCCGCTTGATTTCTCCATCAATCATCTCAACAGCCTGCAAGAATATCATTGATGTTGTGACGCTGCAGCGGAAAATTCCATAATTTCTGCTATACTACTGTGAGTGCACACATTTGGTAGCAAAGCTAAAAAGGTCCAGTGGTTGACAGCATAATAAACAGAAGTAACAAAATATTGTTGGCTATTTGACCAACAAAACACATAGAAGCAAAAAAAATAGGCGTGCTAAAGATTGCCGAGAAGTATAAGCAAACTTAATAAAATGCCAAAGAGCCACCTTGCGTGTTGCAACAGTCTCTATTAGCGCACATCCAAGATCCAGATTATCGTTGATAAGAATATGAATTATTTGCTCAGTGGTTTCACTGTTGTTATTCAGGTTCTGAATGAGGCTTCGAAGATGAGATGACAAAGCAACACGAAGAGGCTCCTGCAACAGAAGACAGAACAGTTGAATATGCCATCATACATGATATCTAAACCTGAACAAAACTAATCAACAAGCTGAGAATGTAACTACAACTGCGAACTAAATCTAAGAAGCCTTAAGCAGAAGTACCTTGGAAGTAACATGCGCTAGACTTCCAGCTAATGTGCCAACCATCAAATGTGCAGAGCGAGATACTGCGCTATCATCAGATTCCATTGCATGATCCTGCAGGAAAGCAAATATGACAGCATGTTAGAAACCTTTCTATCGCAGTCAAAACAAACAGCAAATGTGGATGGACGGCTAGCAAAACAGTCCATGGTGCTCACCTTTAGAATAAGTTCCTTAGTTGTTCGGCTAGCTATTGTAACACTTCTTTGAATAACAGGGCCTATAATCTCTTTGATAGCCTTATCCAAAGCCACTTCCATGATTCTATGAAGATAATATCGTTAGCAGATCATCAGTAAAAGAAATTATAATGTAAGCTAAGCTTATCTTGAAAAGACATACTTGCTATATTGCAATGAGCCAAGAGAGCTAAGCTTTTCATTAATTCTGAAATATATATCCATGACGTGGAATTGCTGCCATGAGCTGTAAAGAACCCATGCAAGAAAAACAGTCAAGTACAGAAAAATCTAAGTTAACAAAAGAACTACAAAAGAAACAAGGGCAAACCTGACTAAGAGAAAACAGAGACGGCGATGGTGATGATGTTTGAGATGGTGAAACCTGGCTCAAACTGTGCGAGGTAACCTGTTCAGGCATGACTAGAGCAACCTTATCATCTTCTACCATGCTGTTTGGAGGAAGATGAAGAGGTGCTGCATACTGCAGAACAAAAATATCCAAAATGAATAAAGACTAGAAGAATGTGCAGGTATTAAATCCTAGTTATTATGAAAGAACAGAACCGACCTGGCTTAGCATATTTGCAAGGCTTGAAGCCCGGGAGGTGCTATTTATCTCTGGTTGCACTTCCACATGAATTTTTGTAGGCATGATACCTGAGGAGACCTCTGCAACTACTGGTGTTTGAGATGAACTAACATCTTTATTTGAAAAATCTGGATTTCCTTCATTTTGGCGAATACGATCTTTAAGAAGAGAAGATGGTTTTACATCTTTCATGTCCACACTAAGATTCTTAAACAAGACCTACGACCCCAAAAAATTGCAATTAGCTAGTACACTTCTAAGCAAATTATAATCCTCAGTCCTCACAAAATAGAATAGATAAAGAATGGCAAAACCTCAATGTCAAACTTCAGGTTCATCTTGAGATTAGGTAGATTATAGATCTCAGCAAGTAGGCTAAGAATACCCATTGTCCAGGGATTTGGAGGACGATATGCTATACTTGAATGGCAAGGTTCAAGAATCTGAAAAGCACTACCTGGTTATAATGGCAAGCACAATAAAACAAAGTTTTTTTTTACAAAAATCAGATCAACATAAAGAGCAGCACCTTTGAAGTAAACGGAATAACTGCAATCATCAACCCCCTTTCATATGCCTGAAAAAAGGAATTCAAAATGGAAAATGTCAGCTCAAGGAGAGGCACCATATTTCACTACACTGCAGGACTAAAATCACTGCACCAATCTAAACAACTCTTAACACGACTTAAATTCAACATAAAATCATTACACCAATCTATACAACTCAAACACAACTTAATTCAATATAAAATTATTCCACCAATATATAAAACTAAAAAAAAGAAAGTTCTCAGCAACTGAAATTAAAATATAGCAACCAGTACAGTTTCGTTAAAGTAACAATAGATTCAGAAGTTGGAGGATTAGATGCAGTAATGAACAGCCAGAACTACATTTCTCTAATTTGGGCATGAGACAGCATTACAGCAATAAAGAAGATAACCACAATCAAAGTATTACCTCAACTATAAGAAGTTTGGGGTCAATTTCCTTGGCTCGTAATGTTTGATTCCTTTCTATGGTGAATTTTCCAAGCCAACTACCAAGATTTTTTAGCAAAGAACGCTCTTCGGAACTAGATTTGATAAGATCCGATTGTAACAAGACCTGCAGAAACAAATTTTCAAGTTTTCAACCAGAGAGGTTAAAAGAACGAGAGGAAGGTAGATATTAGTAAAGCATGACCTTGCAGTTCTCATATGTAGCTTTCATCATCTCCTTATTCAAGGATTTTGAGTTAACTTTGTCAAAAAACTTCAAATACAAGTCATGAAAATTTGGTTCAATGCTTGCCCTGTAAAGATACCCACATGGTTTTATAATTAGCATGTAGAAAAAAATGTTACTTGAAAAGAAAACAAGTATGTTGGTAATCATGGGTACCTTTTCATGACCATGTATTGTGCAAACCAAGGATAATACTGTTCCTGCAAAACCTCGTTAAATTCTTTTGCCTTTGCTTCAATATTAGAAGTGGAGATGTTATTGATCATGAAGAAAATCTTGTCTTGAACTTCAGAGGGAGGGACCTATGTGAGGTGACAACAGAGAACTTAATTAGTCTGGCAATGAAACAAGTTATTATCCCCCAGAGAGTATTCAAATAAAATAATAAAAACTACAATTGATTTTCTCAAATATGTCCTACTGTATCACTTAGGTCCTTACAATAGAATATTAGAATTTTAGTCTGTCGGGTCCCAAATTAAAAGTGAGGACCTTTGGTGCAACTCACTACAAAAAAGTTAAACAAACCTCAATTGGTGTATCTCTTCGTTCTGCTGCAGCAACAAGAGTTTCAATATTTAAAGCCGCTCCAAATCCTGTAGAGTAGGAAGGTTGTCGAATGCCTAGAAAATGGAGCAAAGAATCATCAATACTACAATTAATTACCAGCACCTTTCTGGTTAATATTGAACTTAATATGTAAGCTAGAAGTAACCTGAAGGAGCTGAACTTCTAGGCCGCAGAAAACTAGTGGGTTGTGAAGGAGCTGGCATGGTGGTAGAATGATGCGAAGAAGCTTGTGAGGATGGTGGCACGGTAGCCTACACTTGTTCATATTTTGCAAGAGGTTAAACAAACATAGTGGTAAACTTAATAAACAAGAGATACAAAAGGAAAAGTTACTACATTTGTCAAGCATCACATGACATAGAACATTAATTTAACACTAGTACCTTTGGATTAATAGCCAGATCACCAGCTGTTGAAGCAACAGGAGGTTGACTGATGGACAAAATGTTCTTTTCTTGGATGCTGTTTGTAGAGCCCTTGGACCTCTCCCCAAGAAAACCCTGGTGCCTCCGTTGCAGTGGAATAGAAGAAAGTGTTCGCTCAAGTTGTGTTGGAGTTGGATTGATCAACTGCCATGATGCTTCAGAAGCCTATATAAGCCAGACATTTCTTTCATGAAAGGAATAGTTGGTAATAGTAGTACATAAAATTAGCAAGCATGCCAAACAAACTTGTTATCTTAAAGCAATGTCAAACAATATGTAGCAACAAGTAGTTGTTAATCCAACATGTAAAAATTTTGGCAGCATGACTTTACTTCTTGAGATGTAATATAAGTGTACCTCTAAGTTTCCAATAGATGATGAACCAGAACCATGCTGATCCGCAGAAAGCATGTTGTTAGCATTTGGTTCATTTTGACTTGACGATATCTTGGCAAGTGCTCGCTCAATTGCAGAAACTAATTCGGCATGTGTTCCACGAAGATGTGAAATCTGCAATATATGGTTACAGTATTGTGGCCACTCTATTAAACGATCCATAAACTGCTCCAACGCTGTTGTACCGAACATAAACATCTGCAACCATCATGCCATCACACTTCAAACTTCACATATAAGTTCGCGAGATAATGGAGATAACACAGCAATTTAAGTAACAACAGCTAACCTTTGAATCAACAGATTTACGCAAGGCATCAAGAACACTACGTAGTGCAATTCCAAGTCCCAGGTGAGCCACAAGTTGATGTTTAATGAGAGAACCTATTTCCAAACATAAAGGTACATCAGAAACAATTGATTGGAGTAGATCATGACTTGGCACTTCGGCAGAACAAAATTCCATGTCATGCTATGCAGCTGTATAATACAACATAGCCTGTTCTAACTTACTTCGAAAAAATGGCACGCAAATACACACAAACCTGTAAGGAAATAAAATCGAAGAAATATATGACAGCGTAGTAACTTTCTGTGCAAGCTCCTTGCAAATGATGTTGCAAACTATAATAATGCATGCATAGGGACAACACACATTTCTTGTGAAAAGAATATGCTTTCCAATCAAACCCAATTACCCAACAGATTCAAGAACAAAAAGAGAAATAATCAATCTCATTTATCTTGCTCGTAACTGCTGTTCCAACTTCCTACATACTATATAACTTTCAAAATAGCAGTCACAGAGCACCAAAACCTAGTTGCAACTAGATTTTGTAAATTCCATTAAACCATGAACTATCTAAGCAACAAGCTAACAGTTTTCGGTGCACAAGTTCACCAGTCAACATGCTGGAAAATATTTCGTTGGCTTAGACCATAAAGTAATGCCAACTGCAAATCTGTCTATATGGATAACTTAGGCAAATGAAAGCCAAGCAAAGAAGAACACTTACCCATTAGCACAGCAGCTAACTTAAGCTGTGTATCTGGATACTTCGGGAAGAACTTGTACTCTTCGAACAAATTTGAGATCATGCAATTGAAAATTGCTAGCTCCCTGGTCATTCATAACATTAAGAAATCCAAAATTCCAAACATCAGCAAGTGAATGAAACAGATTATACATAATTCAAATTTAAGACAAGGTGCCATGAAAAAGATGAAAGGCGAATGATGTTGACTAGTAGTTATATTGGAAAAACAGGAACTCGGCCAACTAATTTACAGGGCTCTTATGTTGTATATGCAAATAAAAAAATCATATATATATATATATAACAAGATTGTTTTGACACAGGCTCCCTCACTCTAAGGTGGAGCCCCAGCCGGCATGTCAATGAGAACCCAATGGCAAAAACAGAATTGCAGTGTGACGCAATGGTAAAAAGTAAATTTGCCCTAAGAAAGTGGTCCACAAACCAATCAACACATTGTAAAGGGTGAATCAACACAAACCAATCAACACATTGTAAAGGGTGAATCAACTGGACAAAAGGATCTTGGCAAGAAGAATAAGTAACATACACAAGGCCAGAGGAGAAAGAAAGAAAGAAATGGTACAGCTATAAAGCATGCCTACATTACAGATTTTTACATCACTTCATTTAGTACTAGTTCTTTTATTACCTCTTCCAATTAATTTTGCGGTTTTATCATGATGCACGTATTGGAGTCAGGATGGTAACAGATTAAGCAGAAAGTAGATCAAATCAAGTACGAAAAGCACCTCTTGTTTGTAGATTCTTTGAAGCGTGAGAGCATTTGTATCATAGCATCAATGCTTATCTGTCCAGAAAACATCTGGTGAAAATATATATTTGCCTGTGCTTCGGTGTCATCAGAAACTCCCTCAGAAGTAGGGATGTCCTTTCCTACAGTACCATGAATCCTTGATTCATAAACTGCTTCCACTCTACTTAGTTCATCCACTAGTTGGTTAGGCAACTGCTGCCCTGAGTGAGACTGAAGAACCTGCAAATGTCACACCATTTGCACATATATTTACATATATTCATGCAAAAAAGAAATGTCACCGAACGGTAGCAAAGGCACAAAAAGAACAGAAGACCATTGAAACCTTTATAATTAGAGGACAAGATTCCGGCAAATATCCGTAATTGATGCTTGAGGTTGTTGAATAGCACCTACTGCAGCATCATGGGTTGTGTTTATCATAATTTCTTTCAAGAATTTAACACATTCCTGGGAGTACCAAGCATTAGCATGCAATTTAAGAGCATAGAGAGCTGAAGTGGAAGTACATATAGAAAAGTACAATCTGAAAGATTATGTAGTGATGTAGGGGAAAGTCATGTATATTACCTCAAGAAAAGCCTCTCTTTGTGCACTCAACTTTTCAGTCAGCCATTTCTCAAGATTGCTGTGATCTTTCCTGAAGGAAATTGTAGCAAGTCTGATGCTAAATGCGAATGGGGTGGAATCAAGGACTGCAGATAGTATCTGTTTCAAAAGAAGTGAAAGGGTAATCAAACAAGCACTGAATCACTGACAGGATCCATCAAGATCGGAATAACCTATTGATGAATAACCATGAATGTGATATGAGTCTATCAAATGGTATAATTAATGCGAATGTAAAAATGGAACTTCAAATACAGTATCGTGTAATAGTTATGTAGAATAAAACTCATGAAGACTTTATTCTACTAGCAAAAAGTTAATGGCGAACCATGGCTGCTTCCATTAAAACATTTACTTTTGCACAGTGATCCAATGTGGACAAAACATATTCCTTTCACCACAAAATATAGTTTCAACCAATCATAATCAATGCTACCAGCACCACGCATGTCAAAAATATGCAATCAAACCCATCCTTCTGGCAATACACATTGTCCATAGTTAAAACTTTAAAATGTTAGATCACCATCACTTCAAAAATCTTAAATCGCCATCACTTTTCTAGGTTACTTTTGACTTTCTAAGATTCACCATGGCTTAGCAGTCATTTTTTTAGTTTGCCTTTAACATTTTGTTTTGGGTTGAGAACCCAGTTTACCAACCATGGTTTGCCATTAACATGTCCAATCAAACCCAAAACATATTAGTAGGCACGCAATAAAATCAGTTTATTAGCACTCTAGTAGAGACTCATTAAATTATATGCAAGTACAAAGTAAACATTTAACTTCCAAAAATAAGAAAAAACTATAACAAGGTTGTTCAGTTGCTAACTCAAAAAAATCACTGCATAAGATTGGCGTAATTGTGTTACCTTTAGGTCTTGACATATCTCAACAGTTCTTAGAAGACAATTTATATCAGAATGAGCATCAACAAATCCTCGAAGAGTGAGGTAAGGGTTGACATGCCAGAGATAGTTCATAAGACTGTTCTGTGTAGTGTCCTTCAGTACAGCAGGAAAAACACAAGACAATACTTCATATTGGAGGAGATTATATGCAGTCTGCAAACAGAGGAATAAAGTTCACAATAGTTAAAAATATGCAATATTTGGGGTGGGGAGATTCCACAGATACTAGGAGCAGAAAACATACATTGGTGTGGCTAACACCAAGAAGTAAGACTTCTGGACAATGACTAAGTGGGTAGTCAAGCATCGATCGCACTAATGTTGCATAGCCAAGTTCAGCAAGTTGGCATAACACCTCCATAAGGTCTAGGCAGTACCAAGCCTGATTGCCTTGTGTATGATTAGCCAACTCTGGAAATACCTAAAGAAGATCAGAAAGGTTAGATGTGTGAAATACAAGATGTTTATTAGACAGGCTACCAAGATATTACAATAAGATACCATCTTCCGGTAACAATGTTTGAATGTAAATGTATCAGTTGGTGCAGCCACTGCATGTTTCAAGAATGATAATTGTCCTTCTGTATTCTTCCACAGTGACCCACAAACAGCATGAAGAGGAAATGGATCCTGCATGATTCAATGAACTAGTCAGTTGTACAGTTCAGGCACTCAGTGTCCTGATCCAGAAATACTTGTATATACCTTGCAAGCAGAAGAATATATAGACATCAATAAACGAAAAGCTGCTTCATCAGGGATATTGAAACCCTCGTGATCAAGATTTTCCATTACACTGGTCCAATTAGTTCTTGGGGCCTGCATTTGCAAGCACAAACAACTTAAATTATTAAAAGAAAGAACGGAAAGCAGCGGCCAAGCAATAAAAACCAAGGTAATAAAAGCTCACAATTTCATTGATTGAATCCACAAGAATATCAATATTCCATGCCGTCAATTGAGATGAGTCACTTGTTTGTCTGTTGCGAAAGCGAAATGAACGTTGAATATGTATTGTGAGCCTCACCAAGACCAACACGAGTGCAAACAACTGCCCCAAGCAACTTAGAGATTCCCATATCATCAAGAGGCTCAAAAAGGGATAGTATCTCTTTACAATGAGCAATGTCAGCAGTACATCCATAACCCAATTCAGTAATGATGTCGGCCATGCTTATTTCTTTCCCAATTTCAGATAAAAGGGAATCAAAATCATCATCTAAGCTATCAATGTACAGCTCCGTATGTCTGTAAGACACAAAAGCGCAAGCAAATGTACATGAATAGAGCAACATACAACATAAATATAAATAGAAAAGGGAAAAGGAAAAAGGAAAAGGAAAAACTTTGTAAACCTTGAAGAATTTGCTGGCCGAGCATTGCCTTCCTGAATTGGGACAGGAACATAGAATGGCCTCTCTTTGACTTTGAATAGGGAGATAATGTTAGTAAAAGAATCCATATGCTTTGAGAGGCCATCAGTCTGGTGAAGAAACACAACAATATCGTGAATTTGGTCATTTGATATATGTTGGAGAGGATTTGAGCATAACTCCTCAATTTGAGCAATTGAAAATTTTTGCCCTGCAAAACAAAGAAAGAAAGGTGTGAGTAAGCATCTAAAGGATAACTAACAATTGACCAAACCTGCAAAATTGGTTTTCCAAACCATTTACCTTTCAGATTCCAGCCTAGATTTTCAGAATCTGACAGGGCAAGTCCAATACCAACCCTCTCAGCTGCTGATAGTTCAAATTCATTTGATAATGTTTCAAGGAACCCATCACTGGCGGGTACTATCCTCAGTGCTTCACAAAAACTGGTGCTGAAGTATGGTTTATCCAGGCAATATCTGAAAATGATGGATAGGAGATCATGTTTCGATTGGGAGTTCTTTGCCACCCCGACATTCAGCAGCACTTCATCCAAACAAACTTGAAGCAGCAAAATGCAACCATCAGGACTGCAGTCTACTAACTGAAACAGTGGAAAGATAAGCATATTAGAATGACGCCAATCCATAAAGCTTAAGCAAACCTCAGTGGGATCACAATGAATGTAAAGAAATTACTTAAGGCAACACAACTTTTGAAATGCAACCAAGAAGTTGCTGAATGGTGCACAAATGATACCTTGGCGTATGCACCAATCGTGTAAACAAGTCCTCGCAAAAATGCATAAACAAGTAGAACAAGAAGAATGCAGCATACATCTAACAAGATCTTATATTACAAGATAAAAAGTAGATAAGTGAAAGTTGAGAGTATTATTCAACCAAAGAAAAGCACATTAGATGCTAAAGTGGAGATGAGATAAACATCAACTAAAACAAGAGAGTCCATGTTGCTGAAAATAGCATTCCACCAATAACCCACTCAAATGCAAGCTAGCATTCTGACACAATTGAGTAACTTTAAGCATGCAAGACTGAAATGGTGCCTAGTGGTTGGCACCTTTTTTGGCATGTTAAGTAAATGATCAAACTACATCTTAATATATCTGTGTGAACAAACAATCCAAAATTATTTAGAAGGTCACAAGCAGGTACAACTTAACACAACTCTCATCTGCAAACCTCTAAAGTTTTTAAGAGAGCCGTCCATTCTGACAAAAAACCAATGTGCTCTTCACCAAAATATACATGAAGCATCAAAATGAGTGATTCCAATATATGCACTGTGAACAGCAAGTCTAGACAAACAGGCTACGAACCATGATATCTAAAGCTTAGAACTTATCAATCCATGAGTGAACTTTGCACAATTATCAACCTGGGCAACTCCAATCATGGAACATGTGCCCCATATTAAGGGATCTAACGGGCGAAAAAGAACCGATCAAATGGGGCCCACGTTATCTGATCGCAAGCAATCCCCATCAAAACCCTAAGATTAAATCGTGCGCAAGTACAACGACGGTGCAACCCTACAATGCTCTTCGCCGATAACCAGAGGACAACTAAATCCGCCAAAACCCTAGATTCGCCCAGAGATAGAGGCGTTTCAAATCACGAAACCAGCACGGGGGCAGATCCTTGGATCCAGACGAGCGGGCCCCGAATAGACCGCGAGGGGGGACGCGCGGGCGAGCCGGAACGAAGCACGAGAGGGCTAGGGTTTCAAGGGGGCGCACGGCATCTCGTTACCTGGCAGAGCTCGCGGTAGACGGAGTCGAAGCTGGAGTCGTCGGCGCCCTGTACAAGGGAGCGGACCTCGGCGGCGACGGCGAAATGGAGGATCATCTCGCCGGCGGCGAGGCGGCTGTCGGAGCTAGGGTTGGGGTTGCCGCTGCGACTACGAGCGCGAGGCTGGGAGAGCAGAGGCGAGGCGAGGCGATGGAAAGGTCGGCGAAATCGGGATGCGAATGCGACCGATACGGGCAGATGGCACAAGGGAGAATTGATCATTGGCCATTTGCTACGCCAGAGTGGCGCTCGATCATTCCATCTTCCCCATTATAGCTTACTTGTTTGGACCCTTTTGCCCCTCCTCCGGTCGGGTGCTGCTTGCCTCTTCCTGTTAGCTCTCGTCCTCGTCTCTCAAACCCCCTGGCAGATAATATTCTCTCTCCTCCCCTTCCATTGCCACATCTCTGTCTTCCGAATCAGATCCTTGCACAATGTTCAACGAGGACCAATCAACCCTACCCTATGATGCATTTGAGGTGGCCGCTGCATTGGATGTACCTGCTGCATCTTGAGAAACTGTCAGCTGAACAACATGCTGTGGCAATGTCGGCTAGGATTGGCAAGATTCATAGCCTGCCTTGTCGTATATTTCAACATGTGAAAGCTGTTTCCCTTTGTCAGATCATCTTGCCCTTCATTGTTCATATCAGTGCACCACACTTGTGGCTCCTGGCAACTACCCCATATGATCCTCTCACCCAATTCCTTCAAGAACTTATCGATTGCATGTGTAGCACCTTGAATCAACAACCCATTCAAAATCCTGCCATTGAATATGGGTCATGCTGCCATCAAGGCGCCGCGTGATGTAGGGCGCCACTCTAACGCTTACTCTAAACGCTTGTTCAGGGCCAATCCTACTCGAATGGGAACTAAAGGGGAAAAGGGAGAAATTGAGTTAGGGCCAGATCATGAGCATTTCTGCAACATCAAACCAAAACCACTCCTGTGACTGGTAAAACACAGTTCTCCACTCCATGCGGCAAAAGAATTCTAAACATGATCTGCAAGGGGAAGAAACACAGTTGGTAAATAGTACACAACAACAATGCAAACCTACTAAGAGCCAATACAAAAGTTTCAACAGTGCAGAAATTGCAAACCTAGTAAGAGCCAATACAAAAGTTCCCAAAACATGACATGCACATTCAGTTCGGGCAGCATACACGACAGTCTTGTAACATGACATGGACATTCCACAATTTTATAAGCTTGCAATGTACATTCAACATGGACATTCCAGAGTTTGGCATTTACCAACATTTCACGTTGAACTATCTACGGTGCCAAAATACAAGTACACAAGTGCGAGGCCAAACAAGCAGCACGCCATATCGCACGAAGACACCAACCCTCAGGGGGGACTACTCGTCATCGTCATCACGGTTGCCACAGCTGCTTCAGCAAACCCTACAAGGGATCTAGGGCTGCACGGTGGAGGGAGCAGGGTGCATGGAGGGAGGAAGACTGAGGCAGCGTCGGGTCTTCCTCGCCGTCCCTGTGGCCAACAGGTGGGACAGGGAGAGGGAGAGCCGTGCCCTTCCGCCGGGGATGGAGATGGGGAGCTCGGTTTGGGGATGCAGATGGCGACCTCGGTTTGGAAATGGGGATGACGTTGGGTCTCCCTCGCCGATGAAGGGGAGCCTTCCCCGAGGGCCGTTCCTCTCATTATAGAGGCCTGGGCCGTAACAAAAATAGAGACTTTTCGTTATAATATAAATACGTGATAATATATTTTATAATAATTACAAAAACTAAAATTTAATATAATAACCATTAGACTTAGTACATCACAAAAACAAAGTAATTATTGGTGATATTAGACTTGGTACATCGTAAAATACAAAATACTTATTGGCAATCCAGACACTAGGGCAGTTTCTACTTAGCACAACCACAGTGTTAGCACCAACATCCTCCTACTTAGCACAATCATCAATGTACGACCCAACTTTGAACGGGTCCATGCAAACCGCAATTACAGCCCTACTAGCAGTAACGGAAAATATTTTATATAAAAAGGAAATTTAGCATCGCAAAAATGGTTATACGAAATGTCAAGTATAGTATTTATATCATGCAAAAGAAATAGTGCATATGTACAACGGATTAAAACGAACATTTAATGACATAAATAAGGTTAAAATGTCAGGTGTCCACTGAACTCAAATACAATGCGTAGACAGGAAACACTTCAAGTTGTTATTTTTACTATTATAAAAGGAGGACTTGGTGGTGGTGGTGGTGAGTCTGCATGACTGCATCTACCTCCCCACCTCTGAGTTGGTGGGATCTTTTGTGGATAAATATATGCACGCATGCATATGATACAGTATCCTCTGTGGAAAATCAGATTACATGTACATGTGGCTTGTGATAAGATTCTATATGGCTTGTTGATTGGATACAAATTTTGTATGAAGCTTTCTAAGTTTAGAACTTATATTATGTTTGTTTGAAACCCATTGCAACACACGGTCACCGGCTAGTAAAATATAAAGCAGAAGAATAAACGAGACACAACCCTCAAAGAATACAAGACAACAAAATCAAATGCTATCAAGGAACTAAAAGTGCTTCTGCGCAATATTTAACCTACCCAGCTTGTTAACTCTTTAACAACAAGTTTGCAAACGTCACGTATTGCAACCAAAGTCGCTAGAAGCCATGTGACGAAAGTACTCTTTGATGCATTTTCATACAAACTTCGGAAAACCTGGAACAAAAATAGCCAAATACTAAAAAAAGAGAGAATAAGTGGAATAAATGTCTAATTACAAATCAGAAATGATGGCAGACCTTTTGTGCAACAGCCAATGCAGCTTCATCCCGACTGACACATTTGAGTAAGATATCAGGAACTTCTGCAATAACAGACTGAACACAACAATAAACCAACATAAATGCCACCATTATGACAAGAAAAGGGTAATCTACTTAAAAATGAATCTAGTCTACCAATGTATACAAATAAATAGATAAAGCAAAAAATCTAAACCCTGGAGGGAAAGATTCAGATATGTAGCAGCATAGCAGACCTGAATTTCTACATCGTTACCATCCTTGGCAATCAAGGCTTCCAGCTGAAAAGGTAAAAGATATAATATGAAAGTTGCTCAATGACAACATTGCCCAAAAGGTGTAAGAGACCATAATGCAGAAGACACCTAGAGCCAAAACAATGGAGAATGGACACCTTACCAAGACAAGTAAAAAAAGGTTAAGAAGTCTAGCAGCACTAGCAATTTCTTGGTGGAGACTATACCAGTGAGAATAAACACACTTAAAATTGACAGGCAAAGTTTTCAACTATTCAACAGGACCACCTTGGACAAAGTTCTCCATTTTCTAGGTGGACTTTAGGTAGTAACATGTAACACTGGTCATGACATTTCTCCGTGGTACAAGTTGAACTCAAATACAGTTACCTTCGAATATAAAAAAATATTGTTACCTTCTGTGAAACCTGTTGATATCTGTCCAATGCATCGCCAGTATTCAAAGGTTCAGCAAAAACAGATCCCATTCGATCAACAGCAGTCGTAGGTGAAACTTGTACTGTAGAACCTAGATCCTGGTAGCAGAGTTTTGCAAGTTATAAAATCAATCTCTCTGTACTTTGTTCATGCAGATAAAAGAATAGAAATTACATCTAAAAAAAAGAATAGAAGTTACTGACTTTAGTTGCAGTTGTTGGTTCACCCACTGGAAGGTCACTAGATGACATAGGGGGGAATATAGATGCAACATTTATGGTTCCACCAACTTGGGCAGAAGTGTCACTGGTACCAATTTGTGCAGAAACACTGCAGACGACAAAAGATATCCAATGCTTCAGAACAAGATGCTCCAATAAAAGGTAGACAAATGAAGGAAGTCCAAGCATCTTTACCTTAAAAGATGTGTAGTACCATGATCTGACACTTCAGGTACCAGCTCTGTTGACTGACTTGCAGAAGTGAATGGAGCATTTTGGAGAGTGGAGAAACTAGTGGACGATGGCTGTGAGGGATTTGGACTATAAACTCGAGGTATAGTGGAATTGCTTGGAGCAACAGCCACGGCAGTAGCAGAAGTAGTAGCACCAGCATTTTGACTACTCTGGCTGTGCCATACAGTAATGAAGTCCTGAAATCGACAGTTAAGCAAGACGCAGATAGTCAAACATGTTAGGAAAAAATCTGAATAAGGCGGAATTTTATCAGTTGCTTCACCTCATACACTCGTCGTTGCGCAGCAGATAAATGGCCAGCAGGCTTTGGACAAAGTGCATCGGGGACACGTGCAAGACCTTGTGTGTAAGGAAAAGCATCATAATATGCAGAACCAAGTGACTCTTTTTGTCTCCTTAGTTGTGAAAAAGGCCGCTTGATTTCTCCATCAATCATCTCAACAGCCTGCAAGAATATCATTGATGTTGTGACGCTGCAGCGGAAAATTCCATAATTTCTGCTATACTACTGTGAGTGCACACATTTGGTAGCAAAGCTAAAAAGGTCCAGTGGTTGACAGCATAATAAACAGAAGTAACAAAATATTGTTGGCTATTTGACCAACAAAACACATAGAAGCAAAAAAAATAGGCGTGCTAAAGATTGCCGAGAAGTATAAGCAAACTTAATAAAATGCCAAAGAGCCACCTTGCGTGTTGCAACAGTCTCTATTAGCGCACATCCAAGATCCAGATTATCGTTGATAAGAATATGAATTATTTGCTCAGTGGTTTCACTGTTGTTATTCAGGTTCTGAATGAGGCTTCGAAGATGAGATGACAAAGCAACACGAAGAGGCTCCTGCAACAGAAGACAGAACAGTTGAATATGCCATCATACATGATATCTAAACCTGAACAAAACTAATCAACAAGCTGAGAATGTAACTACAACTGCGAACTAAATCTAAGAAGCCTTAAGCAGAAGTACCTTGGAAGTAACATGCGCTAGACTTCCAGCTAATGTGCCAACCATCAAATGTGCAGAGCGAGATACTGCGCTATCATCAGATTCCATTGCATGATCCTGCAGGAAAGCAAATATGACAGCATGTTAGAAACCTTTCTATCGCAGTCAAAACAAACAGCAAATGTGGATGGACGGCTAGCAAAACAGTCCATGGTGCTCACCTTTAGAATAAGTTCCTTAGTTGTTCGGCTAGCTATTGTAACACTTCTTTGAATAACAGGGCCTATAATCTCTTTGATAGCCTTATCCAAAGCCACTTCCATGATTCTATGAAGATAATATGCGTTAGCAGATCATCAGTAAAAGAAATTATAATGTAAGCTAAGCTTATCTTGAAAAGACATACTTGCTATATTGCAATGAGCCAAGAGAGCTAAGCTTTTCATTAATTCTGAAATATATATCCGCACGTGGAATTGCTGCCATGAGCTGTAAAGAACCCATGCAAGAAAAACAGTCAAGTACAGAAAAATCTAAGTTAACAAAAGAACTACAAAAGAAACAAGGGCAAACCTGACTAAGAGAAAACAGAGACGGCGATGGTGATGATGTTTGAGATGGTGAAACCTGGCTCAAACTGTGCGAGGTAACCTGTTCAGGCATGACTAGAGCAACCTTATCATCTTCTACCATGCTGTTTGGAGGAAGATGAAGAGGTGCTGCATACTGCAGAACAAAAATATCCAAAATGAATAAAGACTAGAAGAATGTGCAGGTATTAAATCCTAGTTATTATGAAAGAACAGAACCGACCTGGCTTAGCATATTTGCAAGGCTTGAAGCCCGGGAGGTGCTATTTATCTCTGGTTGCACTTCCACATGAATTTTTGTAGGCATGATACCTGAGGAGACCTCTGCAACTACTGGTGTTTGAGATGAACTAACATCTTTATTTGAAAAATCTGGATTTCCTTCATTTTGGCGAATACGATCTTTAAGAAGAGAAGATGGTTTTACATCTTTCATGTCCACACTAAGATTCTTAAACAAGACCTACGACCCCAAAAAATTGCAATTAGCTAGTACACTTCTAAGCAAATTATAATCCTCAGTCCTCACAAAATAGAATAGATAAAAGAATGGCAAAAACCTCAATGTCAAACTTCAGGTTCATCTTGAGATTAGGTAGATTATAGATCTCAGCAAGTAGGCTAAGAATACCCATTGTCCAGGGATTTGGAGGACGATATGCTATACTTGAATGGCAAGGTTCAAGAATCTGAAAAGCACTACCTGGTTATAATGGCAAGCACAATAAAACAAAGTTTTTTTTTACAAAAATCAGATCAACATAAAGAGCAGCACCTTTGAAGTAAACGGAATAACTGCAATCATCAACCCCCTTTCATATGCCTGAAAAAAGGAATTCAAAATGGAAAATGTCAGCTCAAGGAGAGGCACCATATTTCACTACACTGCAGGACTAAAATCACTGCACCAATCTAAACAACTCTTAACACGACTTAAATTCAACATAAAATCATTACACCAATCTATACAACTCAAACACAACTTAATTCAATATAAAATTATTCCACCAATATATAAAACTAAAAAAAAGAAAGTTCTCAGCAACTGAAATTAAAATATAGCAACCAGTACAGTTTCGTTAAAGTAACAATAGATTCAGAAGTTGGAGGATTAGATGCAGTAATGAACAGCCAGAACTACATTTCTCTAATTTGGGCATGAGACAGCATTACAGCAATAAAGAAGATAACCACAATCAAAGTATTACCTCAACTATAAGAAGTTTGGGGTCAATTTCCTTGGCTCGTAATGTTTGATTCCTTTCTATGGTGAATTTTCCAAGCCAACTACCAAGATTTTTTAGCAAAGAACGCTCTTCGGAACTAGATTTGATAAGATCCGATTGTAACAAGACCTGCAGAAACAAATTTTCAAGTTTTCAACCAGAGAGGTTAAAAGAACGAGAGGAAGGTAGATATTAGTAAAGCATGACCTTGCAGTTCTCATATGTAGCTTTCATCATCTCCTTATTCAAGGATTTTGAGTTAACTTTGTCAAAAAACTTCAAATACAAGTCATGAAAATTTGGTTCAATGCTTGCCCTGTAAAGATACCCACATGGTTTTATAATTAGCATGTAGAAAAAAATGTTACTTGAAAAGAAAACAAGTATGTTGGTAATCATGGGTACCTTTTCATGACCATGTATTGTGCAAACCAAGGATAATACTGTTCCTGCAAAACCTCGTTAAATTCTTTTGCCTTTGCTTCAATATTAGAAGTGGAGATGTTATTGATCATGAAGAAAATCTTGTCTTGAACTTCAGAGGGAGGGACCTATGTGAGGTGACAACAGAGAACTTAATTAGTCTGGCAATGAAACAAGTTATTATCCCCCAGAGAGTATTCAAATAAAATAATAAAAACTACAATTGATTTTCTCAAATATGTCCTACTGTATCACTTAGGTCCTTACAATAGAATATTAGAATTTTAGTCTGTCGGGTCCCAAATTAAAAGTGAGGACCTTTGGTGCAACTCACTACAAAAAAGTTAAACAAACCTCAATTGGTGTATCTCTTCGTTCTGCTGCAGCAACAAGAGTTTCAATATTTAAAGCCGCTCCAAATCCTGTAGAGTAGGAAGGTTGTCGAATGCCTAGAAAATGGAGCAAAGAATCATCAATACTACAATTAATTACCAGCACCTTTCTGGTTAATATTGAACTTAATATGTAAGCTAGAAGTAACCTGAAGGAGCTGAACTTCTAGGCCGCAGAAAACTAGTGGGTTGTGAAGGAGCTGGCATGGTGGTAGAATGATGCGAAGAAGCTTGTGAGGATGGTGGCACGGTAGCCTACACTTGTTCATATTTTGCAAGAGGTTAAACAAACATAGTGGTAAACTTAATAAACAAGAGATACAAAAGGAAAAGTTACTACATTTGTCAAGCATCACATGACATAGAACATTAATTTAACACTAGTACCTTTGGATTAATAGCCAGATCACCAGCTGTTGAAGCAACAGGAGGTTGACTGATGGACAAAATGTTCTTTTCTTGGATGCTGTTTGTAGAGCCCTTGGACCTCTCCCCAAGAAAACCCTGGTGCCTCCGTTGCAGTGGAATAGAAGAAAGTGTTCGCTCAAGTTGTGTTGGAGTTGGATTGATCAACTGCCATGATGCTTCAGAAGCCTATATAAGCCAGACATTTCTTTCATGAAAGGAATAGTTGGTAATAGTAGTACATAAAATTAGCAAGCATGCCAAACAAACTTGTTATCTTAAAGCAATGTCAAACAATATGTAGCAACAAGTAGTTGTTAATCCAACATGTAAAAATTTTGGCAGCATGACTTTACTTCTTGAGATGTAATATAAGTGTACCTCTAAGTTTCCAATAGATGATGAACCAGAACCATGCTGATCCGCAGAAAGCATGTTGTTAGCATTTGGTTCATTTTGACTTGACGATATCTTGGCAAGTGCTCGCTCAATTGCAGAAACTAATTCGGCATGTGTTCCACGAAGATGTGAAATCTGCAATATATGGTTACAGTATTGTGGCCACTCTATTAAACGATCCATAAACTGCTCCAACGCTGTTGTACCGAACATAAACATCTGCAACCATCATGCCATCACACTTCAAACTTCACATATAAGTTCGCGAGATAATGGAGATAACACAGCAATTTAAGTAACAACAGCTAACCTTTGAATCAACAGATTTACGCAAGGCATCAAGAACACTACGTAGTGCAATTCCAAGTCCCAGGTGAGCCACAAGTTGATGTTTAATGAGAGAACCTATTTCCAAACATAAAGGTACATCAGAAACAATTGATTGGAGTAGATCATGACTTGGCACTTGCAGAACAAAATTCCATGTCATGCTATGCAGCTGTATAATACAACATAGCCTGTTCTAACTTACTTCGAAAAAATGGCACGCAAATACACACAAACCTGTAAGGAAATAAAATCGAAGAAATATATGACAGCGTAGTAACTTTCTGTGCAAGCTCCTTGCAAATGATGTTGCAAACTATAATAATGCATGCATAGGGACAACACACATTTCTTGTGAAAAGAATATGCTTTCCAATCAAACCCAATTACCCAACAGATTCAAGAACAAAAAGAGAAATAATCAATCTCATTTATCTTGCTCGTAACTGCTGTTCCAACTTCCTACATACTATATAACTTTCAAAATAGCAGTCACAGAGCACCAAAACCTAGTTGCAACTAGATTTTGTAAATTCCATTAAACCATGAACTATCTAAGCAACAAGCTAACAGTTTTCGGTGCACAAGTTCACCAGTCAACATGCTGGAAAATATTTCGTTGGCTTAGACCATAAAGTAATGCCAACTGCAAATCTGTCTATATGGATAACTTAGGCAAATGAAAGCCAAGCAAAGAAGAACACTTACCCATTAGCACAGCAGCTAACTTAAGCTGTGTATCTGGATACTTCGGGAAGAACTTGTACTCTTCGAACAAATTTGAGATCATGCAATTGAAAATTGCTAGCTCCCTGGTCATTCATAACATTAAGAAATCCAAAATTCCAAACATCAGCAAGTGAATGAAACAGATTATACATAATTCAAATTTAAGACAAGGTGCCATGAAAAGATGAAAGGCGAATGATGTTGACTAGTAGTTATATTGGAAAAACAGGAACTCGCCAACTAATTTACAGGGCTCTTATGTTGTATATGCAAATAAAAAATCATATATATATATATATAACAAGATTGTTTTGACACAGGCTCCCTCACTCTAAGGTGGAGCCCCAGCCGCATGTCAATGAGAACCCAATGGCAAAAACAGAATTGCAGTGTGACGCAATGGTAAAAAGTAAATTTGCCCTAAGAAAGTGGTCCACAAACCAATCAACACATTGTAAAGGGTGAATCAACACAAACCAATCAACACATTGTAAAGGGTGAATCAACTGGACAAAAGGATCTTGGCAAGAAGAATAAGTAACATACACAAGGCCAGAGGAGAAAGAAAGAAAGAAATGGTACAGCTATAAAGCATGCCTACATTACAGATTTTTACATCACTTCATTTAGTACTAGTTCTTTTATTACCTCTTCCAATTAATTTTGCGGTTTTATCATGATGCACGTATTGGAGTCAGGATGGTAACAGATTAAGCAGAAAGTAGATCAAATCAAGTACGAAAAGCACCTCTTGTTTGTAGATTCTTTGAAGCGTGAGAGCATTTGTATCATAGCATCAATGCTTATCTGTCCAGAAAACATCTGGTGAAAATATATATTTGCCTGTGCTTCGGTGTCATCAGAAACTCCCTCAGAAGTAGGGATGTCCTTTCCTACAGTACCATGAATCCTTGATTCATAAACTGCTTCCACTCTACTTAGTTCATCCACTAGTTGGTTAGGCAACTGCTGCCCTGAGTGAGACTGAAGAACCTGCAAATGTCACACCATTTGCACATATATTTACATATATTCATGCAAAAAAGAAATGTCACCGAACGGTAGCAAAGGCACAAAAAGAACAGAAGACCATTGAAACCTTTATAATTAGAGGACAAGATTCCCGGCAAATATCCGTAATTGATGCTTGAGGTTGTTGAATAGCACCTACTGCAGCATCATGGGTTGTGTTTATCATAATTTCTTTCAAGAATTTAACACATTCCTGGGAGTACCAAGCATTAGCATGCAATTTAAGAGCATAGAGAGCTGAAGTGGAAGTACATATAGAAAAGTACAATCTGAAAGATTATGTAGTGATGTAGGGGAAAGTCATGTATATTACCTCAAGAAAAGCCTCTCTTTGTGCACTCAACTTTTCAGTCAGCCATTTCTCAAGATTGCTGTGATCTTTCCTGAAGGAAATTGTAGCAAGTCTGATGCTAAATGCGAATGGGGTGGAATCAAGGACTGCAGATAGTATCTGTTTCAAAAGAAGTGAAAGGGTAATCAAACAAGCACTGAATCACTGACAGGATCCATCAAGATCGGAATAACCTATTGATGAATAACCATGAATGTGATATGAGTCTATCAAATGGTATAATTAATGCGAATGTAAAAATGGAACTTCAAATACAGTATCGTGTAATAGTTATGTAGAATAAAACTCATGAAGACTTTATTCTACTAGCAAAAAGTTAATGGCGAACCATGGCTGCTTCCATTAAAACATTTACTTTTGCACAGTGATCCAATGTGGACAAAACATATTCCTTTCACCACAAAATATAGTTTCAACCAATCATAATCAATGCTACCAGCACCACGCATGTCAAAAATATGCAATCAAACCCATCCTTCTGGCAATACACATTGTCCATAGTTAAAACTTTAAAATGTTAGATCACCATCACTTCAAAAATCTTAAATCGCCATCACTTTTTCTAGGTTACTTTTGACTTTCTAAGATTCACCATGGCTTAGCAGTCATTTTTTTAGTTTGCCTTTAACATTTTGTTTTGGGTTGAGAACCCAGTTTACCAACCATGGTTTGCCATTAACATGTCCAATCAAACCCAAAACATATTAGTAGGCACGCAATAAAAATCAGTTTATTAGCACTCTAGTAGAGACTCATTAAATTATATGCAAGTACAAAGTAAACATTTAACTTCCAAAAATAAGAAAAAACTATAACAAGGTTGTTCAGTTGCTAACTCAAAAAAATCACTGCATAAGATTGGCGTAATTGTGTTACCTTTAGGTCTTGACATATCTCAACAGTTCTTAGAAGACAATTTATATCAGAATGAGCATCAACAAATCCTCGAAGAGTGAGGTAAGGGTTGACATGCCAGAGATAGTTCATAAGACTGTTCTGTGTAGTGTCCTTCAGTACAGCAGGAAAAACACAAGACAATACTTCATATTGGAGGAGATTATATGCAGTCTGCAAACAGAGGAATAAAGTTCACAATAGTTAAAAATATGCAATATTTGGGGTGGGAGATTCCACAGATACTAGGAGCAGAAAACATACATTGGTGTGGCTAACACCAAGAAGTAAGACTTCTGGACAATGACTAAGTGGGTAGTCAAGCATCGATCGCACTAATGTTGCATAGCCAAGTTCAGCAAGTTGGCATAACACCTCCATAAGGTCTAGGCAGTACCAAGCCTGATTGCCTTGTGTATGATTAGCCAACTCTGGAAATACCTAAAGAAGATCAGAAAGGTTAGATGTGTGAAATACAAGATGTTTATTAGACAGGCTACCAAGATATTACAATAAGATACCATCTTCCGGTAACAATGTTTGAATGTAAATGTATCAGTTGGTGCAGCCACTGCATGTTTCAAGAATGATAATTGTCCTTCTGTATTCTTCCACAGTGACCCACAAACAGCATGAAGAGGAAATGGATCCTGCATGATTCAATGAACTAGTCAGTTGTACAGTTCAGGCACTCAGTGTCCTGATCCAGAAATACTTGTATATACCTTGCAAGCAGAAGAATATATAGACATCAATAAACGAAAAGCTGCTTCATCAGGGATATTGAAACCCTCGTGATCAAGATTTTCCATTACACTGGTCCAATTAGTTCTTGGGGCCTGCATTTGCAAGCACAAACAACTTAAATTATTAAAAGAAAGAACGGAAAGCAGCGGCCAAGCAATAAAAACCAAGGTAATAAAAGCTCACAATTTCATTGATTGAATCCACAAGAATATCAATATTCCATGCCGTCAATTGAGATGAGTCACTTGTTTGTCTGTTGCCGAAAGCCGAAATGAACGTTGAATATGTATTGTGAGCCTCACCAAGACCAACACGAGTGCAAACAACTGCCCCAAGCAACTTAGAGATTCCCATATCATCAAGAGGCTCAAAAAGGGATAGTATCTCTTTACAATGAGCAATGTCAGCAGTACATCCATAACCCAATTCAGTAATGATGTCGGCCATGCTTATTTCTTTCCCAATTTCAGATAAAGGAATCAAAATCATCATCTAAGCTATCAATGTACAGCTCCGTATGTCTGTAAGACACAAAAGCGCAAGCAAATGTACATGAATAGAGCAACATACAACATAAATATAAATAGAAAAGGGAAAAGGAAAAGGAAAAGGAAAAACTTTGTAAACCTTGAAGAATTTGCTGGCGAGCATTGCCTTCCTGAATTGGGACAGGAACATAGAATGGCCTCTCTTTGACTTTGAATAGGGAGATAATGTTAGTAAAAGAATCCATATGCTTTGAGAGGCCATCAGTCTGGTGAAGAAACACAACAATATCGTGAATTTGGTCATTTGATATATGTTGGAGAGGATTTGAGCATAACTCCTCAATTTGAGCAATTGAAAATTTTTGCCCTGCAAAACAAAGAAAGAAAGGTGTGAGTAAGCATCTAAAGGATAACTAACAATTGACCAAACCTGCAAAATTGGTTTTCCAAACCATTTACCTTTCAGATTCCAGCCTAGATTTTCAGAATCTGACAGGGCAAGTCCAATACCAACCCTCTCAGCTGCTGATAGTTCAAATTCATTTGATAATGTTTCAAGGAACCCATCACTGGCGGGTACTATCCTCAGTGCTTCACAAAAACTGGTGCTGAAGTATGGTTTATCCAGGCAATATCTGAAAATGATGGATAGGAGATCATGTTTCGATTGGGAGTTCTTTGCCACCCCGACATTCAGCAGCACTTCATCCAAACAAACTTGAAGCAGCAAAATGCAACCATCAGGACTGCAGTCTACTAACTGAAACAGTGGAAAGATAAGCATATTAGAATGACGCCAATCCATAAAGCTTAAGCAAACCTCAGTGGGATCACAATGAATGTAAAGAAATTACTTAAGGCAACACAACTTTTGAAATGCAACCAAGAAGTTGCTGAATGGTGCACACAAATGATACCTTGGCGTATTGCACCAATCGTGTAAACAAGTCCCTCGCAAAAAATGCATAAACAAGTAGAACAAGAAGAATGCAGCATACATCTAACAAGATCTTATATTACAAGATAAAAAGTAGATAAGTGAAAGTTGAGAGTATTATTCAACCAAAGAAAAGCACATTAGATGCTAAAGTGGAGATGAGATAAACATCAACTAAAACAAGAGAGTCCATGTTGCTGAAAATAGCATTCCACCAATAACCCACTCAAATGCAAGCTAGCATTCTGACACAATTGAGTAACTTTAAGCATGCAAGACTGAAATGGTGCCTAGTGGTTGGCACCTTTTTTGGCATGTTAAGTAAATGATCAAACTACATCTTAATATATCTGTGTGAATAAACAATCCAAAATTATTTAGAAGGTCACAAGCAGGTACAACTTAACACAACTCTCATCTGCAAACCTCTAAAGTTTTAAGAGAGCCGTCCATTCTGACAAAAACCAATGTGCTCTTCACCAAAATATACATGAAGCATCAAAATGAGTGATTCCAATATATGCACTGTGAACAGCAAGTCTAGACAAACAGGCTACGAACCATGATATCTAAAGCTTAGAACTTATCAATCCATGAGTGAACTTTGCACAATTATCAACCTGGGCAACTCCAATCATGGAACATGTGCCCCATATTAAGGGATCTAACGGGCGAAAAAGAACCGATCAAATGGGGCCCACGTTATCTGATCGCAAGCAATCCCCATCAAAACCCTAAGATTAAATCGTGCGCAAGTACAACGACGGTGCAACCCTACAATGCTCTTCGCCGATAACCAGAGGACAACTAAATCCGCCAAAACCCTAGATTCGCCCAGAGATAGAGGCGTTTCAAATTACGAAACCAGCACGGGGGCAGATCCTTGGATCCAGACGAGCGGGCCCCGAATAGACCGCGAGGGGGGACGCGCGGGCGAGCCGGAACGAAGCACGAGAGGGCTAGGGTTTCAAGGGGGCGCACGGCATCTCGTTACCTGGCAGAGCTCGCGGTAGACGGAGTCGAAGCTGGAGTCGTCGGCGCCCTGTACAAGGGAGCGGACCTCGGCGGCGACGGCGAAATTGGAGGGGATCATCTCGCCGGCGGCGAGAGGCGGCTGTCGGAGCTAGGGTTGGGGTTGCCGCTGCGACTACGAGCGCGAGGCTGGGAGAGCAGAGGCGAGGCGAGGCGATGGAAAGGTCGGCGAAATCGGGATGCGAATGCGACCGATACGGGCAGATGGCACAAGGGAGAATTGATCATTGGCCATTTGCTACGCCAGAGTGGCGCTCGATCATTCCATCTTCCCATTATAGCTTACTTGTTTGGACCCTTTGCCCCTCCTCCGGTCGGGTGCTGCTTGCCTCTTCCTGTTAGCTCTCGTCCTCGTCTCTCAAACCCCCTGGCAGATAATATTCTCTCTCCTCCCCTTCCATTGCCACATCTCTGTCTTCCGAATCAGATCCTTGCACAATGTTCAACGAGGACCAATCAACCCTACCCTATGATGCATTTGAGGTGGCCGCTGCATTGGATGTACCTGCTGCATCTTGAGAAACTGTCAGCTGAACAACATGCTGTGGCAATGTCGGCTAGGATTGGCAAGATTCATAGCCTGCCTTGTCGTATATTTCAACATGTGAAAGCTGTTTCCCTTTGTCAGATCATCTTGCCCTTCATTGTTCATATCAGTGCACCACACTTGTGGCTCCTGGCAACTACCCCATATGATCCTCTCACCCAATTCCTTCAAGAACTTATCGATTGCATGTAGCACCTTGAATCAACAACCCATTCAAAATCCTGCCATTGAATATGGGTCATGCTGCCATCAAGGCGCCGCGTGATGTAGGGCGCCACTCTAACGCTTACTCTAAACGCTTGTTCAGGGCCAATCCTACTCGAATGGGAACTAAAGGGGAAAAGGGAGAAATTGAGTTAGGGCCAGATCATGAGCATTTCTGCAACATCAAACCAAAACCACTCCTGTGACTGGTAAAACACAGTTCTCCACTCCATGCGGCAAAAGAATTCTAAACATGATCTGCAAGGGGAAGAAACACAGCTGGTAAATAGTCCACAACAACAATGCAAACCTACTAAGAGCCAATACAATAGTTTCAACAGTGCAGAAATTGCAAACCTAGTAAGAGCCAATACAAAAGTTCCCAAAACATGACATGCACATTCAGTTCGGGCAGCATACACGACAGTCTTGTAACATGACATGGACATTCCACAATTTTATAAGCTTGCAATGTACATTCAACATGGACATTCCAGAGTTTGGCATTTACCAACATTTCACGTTGAACTATCTACGGTGCCAAAATACAAGTACACAAGTGCGAGGCCAAACAAGCAGCACGCCATATCGCACGAAGACACCAACCCTCAGGGGGAACTACTCGTCATCGTCATCACGGTTGCCACAGCTGCTTCAGCAAACCCTACAAGGGATCTAGGGCTGCACGGTGGAGGGAGACTGAGGCAGCGTCGGGTCTTCCTCGCCGTCCCTGTGGCCAACAGGTGGGACAGGGAGAGGGAGAGCCGTGCCCTTCCGCCGGGGATGGAGATGGGGAGCTCGGTTTGGGGATGCAGATGGCGACCTCGGTTTGGAAATGGGGATGACGTTGGGTCTCCCTCGCCGATGAAGGGGAGCCTTCCCCGAGGGCCGTTCCTCTCATTATAGAGGCCTGGGCCGTAACAAAAGCAGAGACTTTTCGTTATAATATAAATATATAATAATATATTTTATAATAATTACAAAAACTAAAATTTAATATAATAACCATTAGACTTAGTACATCACAAAACACAAAGTAATTATTGATGATATTAGACTTGGTACATCGTAAAATACAAAATACTTATTGGCAACAATCCACTGGCATAATATTACGAATAAATCTTAGAAAATTATAACATACTACTAAAGATAAAATAATTTAGGAGAAGGCTACATTATCCAAAGCACACTAAGAGAGAGTTATGGGCCATCATTTATCACCTACCGAACAAGTAAGCGAGTTATGAAAGAATGATCACAAAAAGAAATTTCTTCTAACATTTCTAGATGTAAAGTCATTGATAATAGTATCAACTTCAATATGTATCTAATGGATAATAGTATCAACTTCAATCTGATCTAATGGATATCTAACATATCCTTCTAAATACATAAAGTGGACACACCATTCAACCTTTCATGTGACATTGATGATTTCAAATAGTTTTTAATTTGCCTCTCTTAGATCTAATGGATATCTTTATATAAAAAAGAAGCTGATGTTATAAGAAAGTCCAAGATTTTGTTCTAGATAGTATAGATGTTACGTTTGAGGCTTTGAGTGGTATTTAATAAATAATCAAGGAATAAAAATTCAAAAAATATACCATGCATGCAACAGCTATATGAGGGGATTTCAAGTAAAAGTGAAGAAATTAAAGGCAAATTGGTTAGGGATCGATGAAATCGGGCTCTTCTCCTCCATTAATGGCGATAACAACGACATTTGTTTTAGGGGAAGAGAAGACCGGGAGAAGAGTGGAGAGGTCAAGGGGTGTAGGCGGTGTGTGTTGGAAAATAATCATGACTTGAATTAGTTTTGAGTCTTGCATATAGGATAGAAGTGTTAGTCATTTTATTCTTAATGCATGATTAGTTTTGGCCAGTGTGATTAGTCCTGGCCGGTGTCATTAGTCCCTGCATGTAGGTCATTTATTGTGGAGTTGGTGGTTATCAACCAGACCGGTTCTTGCGGATGGAGTAGGAGTCATGCGGTGCATGAGGTAGTTGCCCGTGCATGCGTGGAGACGTGCTCGTGCATGCGTGAGACCCGGCCAGCAGGTTGTTGCTCGGCGTGCGTCGTTGGGCTTTAAAGTCATGTACTCAATTGCATTTGTTCGGAGTGGAGTAAATAGAAAAACCGACGTTAAATCGCCACAATGCTCTCTCTCTCTCTCTCGTGGCTGTGTACGTGTTCTTGATCCACTCCCACCCAAGCACATGTGTGTGCATTCACCAGCTAGTTGTCTTCTTGTGTGCTCCATCCAGCCAACTCGCGTGTGTGTTACGTGAGAAGTGCAGCCAAGGGAATTTGTGTCGTTACGCAAGCTGCTGATCCTGGGAGCTGCTCCAACAGTGTGCATGGTCGATTGGATCTAGTGGATGACTCAATTGATGTGTTCTCTCTGTGAATGTCCATGCTTGGATATTTAGGGAGCGCTCGGCGCTGAATGCACAACATGGACCAAATGAGCCATTACTTGACTTTGGCAGCTGGCCCAACTAATCATTAATTAATTATGTTCAGTATTCAATACATAGGCTACATCATACATGTATACATACTAACATACATAGGCTAAGGGTCCTTAGCTTTCATGGGCCCTAAGCGGTAGCCCTGCTGCCTAGGCCCAGGGTCGGCCCTGCTTCCCCGGGGGTGGAGATGGGGAGCTCGACCACGATTTGGGGATGGAGAGAGGGACTGAGTGGCCACTTAGGTAGGATTTGGGTGGGGAGAGGGCCTTCCACTAGGGGCTGAAGAGAAAATCACGACGCCCAGGCGGGGGGTTCTCTGCAAAATGCACGCCAGGCTTGTAGTGGTCGGATGTAGATTGGACAACCGAGATCTCTCACGTGCATGAGTGCAGCAGCTCTGCCGTGTGCACAAGATACGCCCTCTTTCACACACACACACAACACACACACACACACACACACACACACACACATATATATATATATATATATATATATATATATATATATATGTATATGTATATGTATATATATGTGTGTGTGTGTGTGCGCGCGCCTTTTCCGTACTCCTAAGAGTACACACTTTCACTTCTAATATACCACTTAAACATATATGTTATACTTATTTATCATTTTTATCAACCTACTAGGTCTAAGAACTGAAAAAGAACAATGGTAGCTAAAAGTAAATACAAGAACCTAATAAAACAATTCAGAAGATGTGGCAAGAAGAGTACTTGTCAGTGATGTTATCTTGATCCAAGTCGGCAAGTATCTTATTTAGCTGGCGGTGACAATTATCTGCAACATGGACCTGCTTCATCTGCTCTTCATCCAAGCCTGTGCTCTTCAGTGCTTTCTTAGAGTAAAGCATACCTGAGAGTTTTCACCACCAAGATAACAGGACCATCATCCCTCTTGGGGCCGTGAGTTTTCACCTCAAATCGAACTTCTTCCTCTTCTTTGCCTGCTCAATCAATCAAATATTTAGAATTCATGTACAATTAATACTATTATATTATGAAGTATTAATTGTACAAAGGAAATGGGTGGCAGCCATACCGGTAGCGATGATGTCTGAGGTGTTCCTGCAATCTCAGCATCATTTCCTTCCCTACCGGCAATGGGGTACATGGAAACTATCCATCGACCAATAGTTCAGAAAAACTCATAAAACCCAAAATTCCAGAAAAGGAAAAAGTACTAAGGAAATGGGTGGTGGCGGTGCCTAAGGTGGTCCTGCAATCTCAACATCATCTTCTTAATTTCCTGCCGGCAATGGGGCCCATCAATTGGTTGCTGTGGAGGCATGAAGCAGTGGAGATCTGGATCTACAGTATGAATCCGGGGTCGCCCGGTGGCAGGAAGTGGTGGAGGCGGAGGCGCCATGGTGATGGTAGCGCCTAGAGGTGGCGAAGGAGAACGGCGGTGGCCACCACCAGTGAAGCAACCAAGCGGATGGGTGCGCATCGGAAGAGGAGGAGGCGACAGGGAAGATGCCACATTTAGAAAGACCCTTAAGACCGTAAACATACATGGAAACTATTTTTTCCATAAAATGCGCTGGATTGACCTGCATGTGTATAGGTAACGGGTTGGATACAGAATTCATGGATAAAATATCTGCTAATTTTCACGAATTGTAAAGCAATCGAATGGATGTTGGTTTAGGTGTCAAGACACCAAGGTGTCCTAGATATTTTTACTATATACATACGCATGTATGCATATGTATGCATACATATGCGTACGTGTGTATACATACATATGCATAAATGTGTATGTATGCATATGTATATATATGTGCACACACACATCTATATATACTAGCTAAATGCTCATGCTTTTATACGGATAAAAAAATCATATTATTCCAGCACGTCGAATCGACATTGTTAGGATTGGCCTGTCTGGCCCACATCGTTGGCTCTACCCCTGTGCTCGGTTATGTCGTGTCTCGCGCCCTCGGTTCTGCTTTGTTTTTTTTTTGTTAGAGAGTTTGTAGGGTGGTGTGGTTTTTTACATATTATTTTTTCTTTTTCGTTAGAGATTTTTTAAAGAGATACAAGGGAGAGTTGAGAGATATATATAAACCACCATCACTACCTCCTTTTAAGCAGCAAAGATATTCACCTCTCAAAGTTGTTGCTACTTGTTCTAGGTGCAGTTGTAATCACCTTGGTGTTTTAGGTCACATACAAGAATTGTATAGTTGTGGACTATGCCAGCACACGAACATGATTGTTTAATAAGTGTAGTACAGCTTTAATCAAACTCGCCGCAATATATGGACACCCAAAGAAGCCACACGCACCCACGCACATGGAAGTCGGCAGGCTGCATGCATGTACACTCCATGGGCACAGCCACACAATGAGCTCTGCCCCAAGTCATCTTTACTTATTCCACCTGTTGCACGCACAGCCCCACCGGGATGATAAGACTAATAGGACATTTTTTCTGGCTTTTAAAAACTATTTTATTATAATTAATTTTTAAATAGACTGTCTTTAAGATATAGTTTATAAATTAATTATAGTAGATACTACAGCAATTTCATTTATCATCAATTAAAATCATATATAAATTTCTCTCTTACAAATAAAATAGTAAAACACGTAAGTCTAAACAAAAAAAAAAACTCAACCAGAAGCAGCAGCGTTATGAAGGGCGGCACTGTCACGTGACCAGAGCATCGCACACTCTTTCCCCTGCCAAAAAGGCCATGATAGAGCCAAGTCACGTGTTGACCCAACCACCATTCCCGGCTCTGCTCCCTCTCTCTCTCCTCTCCTCTCTCGTATTTCTATTCTTCGCCATTAAAAAGCTTGACCTACCAGTGAAGAAAAAAGCAGTTGAGCAGTAGTAACTAGTAACTACGAAGAAAGCTAGCTAGCTGCAACCCAACGAGCAAGAGGAAGAGGAAGAAAAGTCCCACCTAAAAATAACAAGAAAAGAAAAGAAAAGCAAACGAGAACGAAGAAACGGAGCGCGCATGCAGGCATGTATAGTACTGATAGTTACGTACAACAACTACTAACCCCACGCTAAATCACAATTGTTCGTTTGGTTTTAGATGGTTGATCATGATCGCAATTATACCAACAGAATTGATTGATTGATTGATTGATCTCTCATCGTAGAACTTAGAAGGGAGGTAGATACCAACAAATTAATTAACAGAGGATGAAAAATTTCTGAAAGTAAGAAGCCGGAGAAGAAAAGGAGACGGGGGAATTTTGCAAAAGATCTTCTAAGCTGCATGCGATGCATGGCTCCGTCCGGCTTAATTAGCATATGCCGTAGTCACGGAACATGAGCTCCGGCCTCCCGGTCGCGCCGGCGGATCCTGCCGCCGCCGAGGCAGCCGCAGCCGCGGCGGCGTCACGTTGGCTGCCGCGGATGATGAGGAGCTCCTTCTGGCGGCGCAGCTCTACGACCTTGCGGTGGGAGTTGGAGTGCTGCGTCAGCACGAACGTGGGGCTGGCCGCCGGGCGGTACTCCGGCATCAGCCGGCCGGACTTGAACCGCACGCCGCACGCGTTGCAGAGGGTCTTGGGCCCCAGGGGCCCCGTCCTCCACTGCGGCGTCTTCTCCGACGCGCAGTGCGTGCACCGCCGCATGCCGCCCTCCATGCCCACCTCCCCAGAGGGCCCGCCGGCCCCGGGGCTCTTCTTGCCGCGGCTGCTGCTGGAGCCGTTCGGGCGTGCCGGCTTCGATGATGGGAAGTCGGACGACGAGCAGGACGATGAGGGCGAGGACTGCGATGGCGGGCGCGGCACGAGGGAGTGCCACGCGGCAGCAGCCGCGGCGGGCGCTCCCGACCTCTTGCTTCGCGCGCCGCGGCCAGGCGCCGCTGTGATACAGCTGTCTTGACCAGCCGAGTTGACACCACCGTTGCTGGCCGCGGAAGCAGCCACCGCCGCCGCCATTGCCGCATGCGCTGCCGACGAGTAATTCGGGATGTCGGAGTAGGAGTCGTCCACGAACTTGGATAGCCACTCCAGCTCCGCAGCCTCCTCGGTCTGAATCACACACACATCCATACATATCGCCATTGTTCAGCTCAGCGGTTCGGTCTCAAGTCTCAAAACCTCTCAAAGTACGTACATATGCAAAGTTCACAAGAAATACGCGTGTATGCCTATGCAAGTGGCTGCGCGATCTTTAGTGATCTGGTGCTTACGGGTATGTAGAACTCGTCGGCGAAGGAGAGCATCGACGTCTGGTGATCCGTCGGCGTGGCGGACGGAGTGTTGGCCGACGGCTCGCCCATGGCGCCGTGGTGGTGCCCGTTGTCAGCCGCGGCGGCCGCCGCGGAGGCAGGGAAGAATTCGTGGGCCCCCGCGTCCACGCGCATGGCGTCGCCCATCGGCGGCATCCCGTAGTAATGCTGAGCCGTGGAGAAGCTGCCTCCTTTGCCGTGGTGGCTCATCGGTGCGGCGCTGATGCTCGAGGCGTTGTGGTACGTGCTCATTCCCATGCCAAGCTCCACGCCCATGGCCATTTCCCACTCCGACGACATTCCAGACGCAAGCAAGAGCTAGCTAGCTAGCTTGGCAACTAGGTGAGGTTTTCTTGAAACGAGCACGTTGTTCTAGTACGAGCTTAGCTAGCACAGCTTTGCTAGTGGCAGTGAAGATAGTGTGCGCGAGAGAGAAGGTATATAGAGTGATGAGGGGGGAGGTGTGAGGAGGAGAAATAGTGCTGGGTTTGAGGAGCTCCAATCAGTCACCAGTAACAGGAAGGGTTGTTGCGAAATAATTAATATAGAGGAGTACTGGTGGTACATGTGTGTGCACAAAACTATGTTTGACAAAAGCTGTGCAGAAGAGCATTAAGGTGGTGCGATTAGGGGGAGTGTAGAATTAGCGTGCAGAGAGGAGAGGAAGCTGCGCAGGAGCAGGCCCCGACGTGCCCCATGCACTGCATCCGTCCTCTTGCCATACGCTCCACATATTGCCTCCCGCTGAAGAAGGCTTTTAATTACTTACGGGTGATGACTCTATATGGCTAAAAATAAGTAGTAGTGGGTAAAAAAAATGATTTTTAGAAGCACAGCGTGAGCAGTAGGAAAAGTGAGGAAGAGATATTTGCATGAGAATTTTATCCGCCATGGCCTCAATTTTTTGAGCTGCGGTTGATGGCTTTTAACTACCATTGATAGGTCAGATGAATAGTATCGACCGATAGAAACTGAAGCCAAAAGTCAATTGAAAAGATGAAAAGAACGGGGCAACATGAACAGGGCCCTTAATTCCCTTACCTAGCTTGCTGCTTAGTAAACTTATTTCACATGTCACACCATGTATATACTCACAGTATATCTAGTTTAATCCTGTACTACTAGTGGCTAGTATTTTCTTCTCTCTCTCTCTTTGGGAGAAAAAGAGAGAAGAATCTAGCCTGTTACTTTAACCGTAATGCATGCACACAGGCACGTGATTCCATGAGCTGTATCCTGTGGCGAGTGTCCATGGAAGTGGATGCCGAAGCATCCTGACGGAAATCAATGCTAGCTCTCGCACGCAGCAGGGGCATTCGTACAGGCAGGCAGCTACTCCAGCTAGCTGCAGAAAGCCTGCCACCGAGCACGGTTAATTGGTCAATTTCTTGTCCGGCGAAGGAAGTGACCGTCTAGCTTGGAGCGGCTGGCCGGCGCTCGTTTTTGCCGGCCGGTCTATCTCCGCATGCAATGAAGGCGTTTGCCATGCTCAATCGCTTCTTCCACGTACGTACTGCTGCGATCGCTCTTCAATCCTACTGCTGCTGCTGCTGCCGCTGCTGCTGCTATGTTTTGATTGATTTGGGAATTGGGAGGGAGAGGGCAAGGACCTGGCCCCGGCCCCGAGGAATCTTTCTTTATAGAGGCCACAGGCCAATTACTTCCCCCAGCTGCCTGCTGCGTGCATGCTTCGGTATGCGGTGACTGCGCATGTGCCAAGATGGGATCGATCGGTAACTAACCTAAAAGCGCTTCCCAACCCATCACATCTTTTGTTCGGTTCCCATAAGAATCCATACACTGGCCATTGCTACCACACAGGTTCACCGCGACCCGTGCTAGCTAGCTAGCTGCCTTTCCATCGGCGAAGGATCGAGAGGCAGAGAGCGAGAGAGCATGGTACTACGTACGTACATATGTACGGTAAAGTTTGTTAATGCCAGTAAATTAAAAACCGTTTGGCCACAGGTAAACCGCGCAGGGTGAAAAGGAAACGTCCATCACTGGTAGGACATAACCCGACAGTAGACCTGTTGACACATGGTGCACCTGACACACGGAATATTGATACGTGAGCTAATGATGTGGAGCTGTCGTTTAACGCGTCGCCCTCATGTAACCTTTAGGTGACACCGGTAATTGACGCCTTTTGAGCTACCACTTCTTGTAAATTAACTTTAATTAAGAGCTATATATACCATATGGAGAACTGCAATTTGATTTCTCTAGTAACCAGCTGAAGCAGCACGCTAGTACTCCATATGCACATGCATGGTTGCTAACCTAACATTTGCTTGGGAGCCAGTTAAAAACCTTGATGTTTAAGCAAGTCAAACTTAACATGAGCTCTAACTGGTCTCAAGTGCGTGGGCTACATATATATTCGTCGAGAGAAAAGAAATGCTGTGCTACTACGAGTGATCACACCGAAATCACATGCATAAAGCGGTTCGGCACATAAGATAACAGACTTAATTCGTACTGAAAGGATACATTAATCTTGTGGCATCACAGCTAGCTAGCGATCGAGTTTCAAGTGAGCTGTCTCAGCTTGACCACAGCTAGCTTAATTGACACCCTTGGGTCTGGTCAAAAGGGGGCTAGATAGACTTAGGTATGAGCCTACTACATCCGTATACATCCGGCACCCTTCCTATGAGTCCAAATTCCAAAGTGAAATGGGAAAATAAATAGGGTATTTGTAAGTTGCCTATTTTTTTTTAAAAAAAAACTCTAAGTCGATTTACTTAGCCTTTGATGTCACTCTAGATTGAACCAATGGTACTATTGGCTGTAAACTTTCCATATTATATTATATATGTGCCTGTTTCGATGGTACTATACATATGTGACGTTTTTTTGTGACAGTACGTGGTAGGTAAATAAAGAAGTAGTAGAAAGAGGTGAATCAATGTCGGAGTTTTACAGGGAACTGAAGGTGGCACAGGAGTAGCACTTACGCTCTAACACTTGAGAGTCCGGAGAAGACATGCACGGTAGCGTTTAATTACCGCAACATAGCTACATCTACGCCGGGCTGGGCGGCCAAGCGCCAACCACTTCGGTCTCTCTCGCTGGCTTGTGCGCAGTAATCAATGATGAGCTAGGCAACGGCGAGGCCGGCGAGGCGATCGAGATAGAGAGAGTGTGAAGAGCGTGCAGGGAATTGATAAAGGCGAGCGGGGCCATGCGTGCAGTGGGGGTGCTGCTTCGGTTGGTGCAGTGCGCCGCGCGCGCCCGCGGTGGTAGCTACCGCAGGGAAAGGGCGGGTTGACGTCAAGGCAACGTGGAGTGTCGGCGCTCATGGGGACCTCCTGCCGCTCCTCGCTCCACCCCACCCCTCGCGTTTACTTTCTCCCCCCTCTCCTCTCCTTTTCTTAACTCTTCACCGCTGCCCAGTGCCAGTGCAGTGCGTGCCCACCATGTTTCTCTCACCTCCTCATTCTCTCTGCTCCCAACCCAATATTCTTCCACCAATTACCAGCTACACTACTAGAGCTTCGGGGGGAGGGAGAGAGAGTGAGAGAGGATTGCACATTATCCACACACAAATGGAGACTAGTGGTAGTAGCAGTGGTAGACTACGACACATGGGCAGTGCTTCGGTGTTCCCTCTCTTTCACCGCCAGCGCCAGCCAGGGATGATGCCAGCACGAGCGGCAGTACGTACGTACTCCCACCCCGTGGTAAAAGGAGCAAAAGGTAATGCGAGCGAGCGCGGCCTCTTCTGTTTCGTGCGAGGGCCGAGGCTATGGATAGGCGGGGCCCGCGAGTGACTCTTGCTAGCTGCGACCAACGGTGAAAAATTCCTCCTCTCTCTCTACCTCTCTCTCTCTCTCTCACCACGCTGCTCCCTAGCCTCCGGTCCGCGACGTGGACGCCTCTTGGGCCGTTCCTCCTCCCTTCCGTACGTCCATGATCTTATGCGCAAGCTAGCTCCGTCTCTAGTACTCCTCGCAGCTCCTGTGCGTGGCACCCTCCGAAAACGATAACTTGCATACATGAACGAGAGAACGTACGTATAATGCAGTAGTGGTTACAGAGCCTCAATCACATAACATTCGTGCGTGCACGTTTATCTAATTAGCAATATCATACGAAAAACTAGCATTTAGCAGTATCCGAGAGAAATTAGCTATTGTCATCTAAGTTCGATCGACGATTTGTCGCGAGCTAAAAAAATGGTCGCTATTTCAGAGTGGCGACGACTGAGGAAATTACCACCGTGTTTCGCCAATTAATAACATATATAATGTACGCTATCAACTAATTTGTACATACCCAAGAACCACCACCTTGGTTAAACAATGAGTAAAATATATTGTAGGTCCCTAAACTTGTTATATTGGTTCACTTAGATCTCTAAACTTTGAAATTGTAAATTCATGCATCTAAACTTGTTTAAGTGGGTCGGTAAGGTTCAAAGGCGATTCGCTAGACTTGACCGCTGACTTGTAACCCTGACCGATGCCAGCGTGGCCTAGGGTGCAATGGCAAGATTTTGCGTGCCATTTGTAGGCTAGTTTTCTTGTACTTTGTTTATTTTTCTTTTGATTCGACTAGCCTCGCCCGGCCTCGATTCGATTCGCACCTCCATCCTCCTTCACCTATAGTCGGCGCGTGCAACCTAGGATGATCGCCTCCAGTGGTCCGATCGGGTACACTAACAACATCGAAATATGAATTTTCTAAAACGTTTATAAAAATTAAATTCAACTCAATCAAAGTGTCGATTATTCATCACATACATATTCTAGATCTTCAACACTGAAACATGAATTTTCAAAAACATTTGTAAAATTTAAATTCAACTCAATTAAAATACTGATTATTCATCACATACATATTCTAGATCTTCTTGCGGTCTCTCAGACGACATGAAGGACCACAGGGTGGAGGTGGAGCAGGGGCACTGTTGTCTCGCCATGGAGATGGAAAGATGTTTGCTAGCTGTACACCTCCGTTCACTTGCGTACGACTAGAGGACCACTGGCCTCTTGCACCCTGCGCCCACCACCCATTGTACACTGGGACAACGGGCGTATATACAAAAGAACTGACATGCGGGGCCGGCTCTAGTGGGCCCGATCCCGTTAACCTTGCTGGCTGCTGTGACATGACATTGTACCATGCATGGTAACGTTGTTTGGCTCTCAAGATGGACGGACAGATCTTCGGCGCCCATACGCACACATACATAAAACTTTGGAACATTGAGGCCCGAACATGTACATGCACTTCACTCACTGATAGTTAAATCACTCACGAGGGACAGGCATACTAACGAAGTGTCTGACAGTAACCAATAGTATGGGGGTACTATATTAATTACCACCAATAATGATATCTATACTGCAGAGCATCATCAATCAATTGTTAATTAGTAGAGCCATTGGAGCAGTGCACAGTACGTACTTGCGACACATGAAACAGCTCCTCTGTCCGATGCCAACCGAGCAAGCGGTTGCATGCACGCACGGATGCGCGCGGAAATCGCAAATCAAGCGCTACGCACGCACCATCCGCCGCGCATGGAAGCAGGGGGGAAACAACGGGGAGCGGGGGCGCAGCGAGAGCCAACAGAGGAGAGGGCGAGCCGAGTGCGCCAGCGGCATCGAATCACGTGAGGGCGACGAGGATCCCGAGGCGCGCCGGGGTCCCCGGAATCCTCGCGGCACGTGCCCACTCGTGCTTCCGCGCCTCCCTCCGCCCACCTCCGCTCGTCGTATCGTACCACGCGAGGCGCCCGTCCAATCACCGCGCGCGCCGGCCGGTTAGTTCGCTCATCCCAATCGCCTCCGAAACGCCAGCTCAGCGGCAGTGACTTGACCGAGACACGGCGCGCGGCGGTTGCGTCGCAGCTTGCATGGCGCTGTTCGGCTGCGCCGCCGCGAGATACGTAACGTGGGCGGGCGCGTTGGGAACTTCGCAAGCGTACGAAGCGTCGTGGGCTGTGGTTGCGTCCGGTGTTCGATTGGAGAGGCCGGACGGATGGATGGATGTGGGGGCGCGTCTCTTTCGGGGCTCTGACACTGGCCTGCTGGGCATCACGTGGCGGTTGCTTTCGCCGTACCCCTGCTACGTGTCGGTTGGCGGCCGGGCATCTCGCTATACCTCCTCTCTTGTTAGCCCACCCCACCCCTGCCATAGGTCTCTTCTTTTTTATTTGGACTTACGATTTTATAGATGTAATTTATGGTTTTATACTGTTTATTTGTGATAGATAATATAGAGTAATATAAATAAAGTTACTATAGTATATACTATAATAAATTTGTAGACTCCGTATTGAAAAGATAATCCGTTTGAAAGCTAGTTACTGTAGAAAAATTGAAAAACAGTTTTTAGAAGCTGAAAAGAAAGATGATATGTGCCTCATGACTTTTGGTTGTAATTGATAGGTACCATAAATAGTAACATCTTATAGAGGCTAAAGTTAAAATCGGCTGAAAAGCTAAGAAGTACACGACTTTTATTTTACTACTACACGTAACTAGTTGCTACAGGTTGGCTACGAGTCTAGTAAAATAGATTGGTAGTGTAGTATGTTGGTCTATCCAGCTTATGCTTTTGATTCTCCTTGGTTATATCTTATGATTTATGATTTTTCTCGAACAAACAAAAACGGTTTATCAGGATAATATTTTTAAAGTGATTTATCGGTATTTAGATCGTTCACATAAGCACTCACGCTAAGACCAAAAATTATAAGCCGCAGCTATAAACCATATGGTCTGTTCTTTTGGGTTGCACCTTGTTGGCAGAAATTTTTGGCTTTTGTCTGTTAACAAGAGATAGTACAAAGAGAGAAATTCACATGCAATGTTGGCTGATCTAGATGAAGTTGTTATAATATGTAATATAATTAACTTATAGATTATATTTTAAAAGATACTTTGTTTAAAATCTACTATTATAAAAAAAAACTAGAACCTGAAAAGAACCGTCCAGCTATAGGAATAAAAACCCCCACCTGTTACTGAAAGCAGTTGGTTTCGGGGCTGTGGACCTAATAATTACTCGCTCACAGAGTAGGGTGCTCCCGCGCGCGGACCAGGCCGTCACGTGGGCGGCACCCCGGGCAGAGAGGGCAGGGCAGGCTCGGTGGGGAGTGGACGCAGCGGGATGAGGAGGCCGCTCTGGTCCTCGTTTTTGCCTCGTTTCGCCGCTGCTCTGCCTCGGCTGGCCTCACCATTTGCCGTGGGCCTCCGTTGCATGTGTGTACCTCCCCCACCAACGCTAGCTTGCCATGCTTAAACCGTAGCCAAGCTGTACATGGTTTTTTTTTCTCTTCGACTACGGGCTTAATTTTACCGAGGCCTCCATTGGACAGTTGGGATTGCCTCTCTCGTAAAAAAAACAAGGAGGTATTTTTCCATTAAGAAGAAGAATAGGCGTCCAAATTTAAGTCCAAGAGGACTCGAAACTAGATGATAAGATGTGTATGCCCACACCTCCCACCAACTGAGCCAGGCTCATCACAAATGGGAAAGATAGGAAAAATACTACAATTTTGCCATGGAGATATGCACAGCCATTCAAAGTCTGAACCCACTATGCTACCGAAACTCTTCTTGTAACTTTTAAAGGTATTTTTAAAAATCTAGTTCGTGAAAATCGTTAGATAGAGCTGGAATCGATGCTTTGGGTGTGAATACAAGGAAGTCCCACGCCTTCTTTTTCAACGATGCTTTGATCTAAAATCAGAGGACTTGCATGCATAGGCAGATGGTCTACGGTGACTCCCCTCTGCAAGTACAAGTATGATTGTATCAACTGATGTAGTACTCCTACTGGCATATTTTTTTTAAAAAAATGTTGGGTTGGTCAAATATTTTTCGAAAAATATAATCTTTTATTACTACTAGCTAGCACTATCAAAGCTTGGGCGTACTTGCTCTTTCTAGGAGTAACTGAATGAATGTCTATATAGGTTGTGTGCAAACCGAGAAGAAAATTGTATGCTTTCTTTCTGCTCAAGACACTGCAGGTTCATACAACAAGAAACAGTTTGCCTTTGAATATGGACAGTAGCTTTCATGGTAGTTGCATGTATTGAATGGATCTTTCATTGTTTCCTTTCAAGCCGGCTCATTTGTGTCTTGCGCTTGCATACATAAAGGGCGGTTGCGCTCGCTAAAATTTTGAAGGTCCATGTACGAGAGATAGATACTCACTTGTGATTTTGTAGCATGGATGTTGGGCTTTAACGTGTAGATCGTTTAACTATAGACCCGTCTTGAGAAAATACTCCGTTTGAAAGTTAGGTGATCAGAAAAGTCAAAGTCACGGCCGGAGGAAAAGAACATGCCCAAAAGCGGTTGCGCTCGTAGGTCCATGTAGCAGCAATTTTTCTCTTTTTCTTGTGATGTATAGATGAGGACTTAGGATCCTTTTGGTTTTGGGGAAAAGAGGAAAATTGAAAGATGTTTGGTTAAACAAGTATAAAATATACTTTTGTCTTTATCTCTTTAAAACAACTATGAAAGAGTTTTATTCAATCTATTTCTAAAAGCGAAAGCCAAAAGCCAAAAGCGAGTCAAACAATTTTCAAAATATACTACTAAAAGCAATTTTAAAAACAAAGCAACCCTTTGGTTGGGCTTAGCTTTTTTCAAGCCAAAAGCCCAACCAAAAGGACCCTTAGAGTTTGTTCCAAGCAGCTTATAGCTTTTGACTTTTAACAGAATAGTTTTTTAAGGTGATTTCTACATGTTGTTTCTAGAAGTCAGAAGCCGTTTTGAACGGGTGACTTCTCAATGCGACTGTTCTTTACTCTATCAATCTCTTTCGCAATTAGTTAAAAGCCACAACACTTTTGAACATGATTGGCTTCTCGAAGCCGCTTTTCTAAATGGCTTTTCGATCCCAAATTCATATACGCCGTTCATATCAATGTTTTTATCGTCCACCACCATATAAAAAACATATATAAAAACTACCAATCATAGCAGTGGCGGACCCACAGGGTATGCCGGGTGGGCCCCGGCATACCCTGTGGCTATGGGACCCAGTCAAACTGTCGAATAGCGGAAGTATCGGTTCGACGGTTTCCTTCGCTCGCGAACCGCACGCGTGATGCACCGCTCGAATCGATCCTCCAGCGAGAGCGCGCGCCGCCGCTCGATCGCATCGCCGCCGCGCGCACGCGCGTGAGACGCGCCGCCGCCGAGAACGAAGCGCCGCCTTCGTCGATCGCCTCGCCGCCGCATGCACGCTGAGACGCGCCGCCCGCCGAGCGAAGCGCCACCTTCGCTCGATCGCCTCGCCGCCGGCTGCCGCATGCACGCGTGAGTTGCGCCTTCACTGCGTTCGCTCGCCTGCCGCCAATCGCGTGATGCGTCGCCCGCCAATCGATCCTCCGCCATCGTGAGCGTGATGTGCCGCCGCCGCCATCGTGATCATCGCCCCGGGATCACCGAGAGATGAATATTCGTAGAGAATCACCGGTGACACGGTAATCAAATAATCAATCGGTAAATATTCGGTGAGAGAATCACCGGTGACACTTTGATCATTCCCGGGATGGTTTCTCTTTGCAACCATTTTTGACCCTTTTCCTTAGTTTTTTTATCCCATCAGACTGATAAATGCATCAGGTACAACAACATACAATTTTGTAAGGAATAAAAGGACATTGGCTCGTGTGCGCCACTTTTACTTTGCGGTGCCAGTCGTTCACGATTTGTCAAGAAGCACCTGTAGTTTTTGCCTATAAATACATGCCTCTCGCTAATCTGTAGATATACTACACACAGCAGTAGCTAGCTAGCTATCATTTGCAAACTAATTAAGACTAACAGATCATACCAAGCAACTAATCGAGCTTGATCGATCTAGCTAGTGATGAAGCTGATTCTGTGTTTTTGTCTCTGGCATTCAAATTTCAAAATGATATATAATATTCTTTATTCTCTTGCAGGGCCGGAGCAATTGTTTTTTTGAAATTGTTCAGTTATGAAGAGAAACGGAGACATTGCATCTCTTTTCATAAACATGCGACCAAGAAGGCGGTGTTGCTATTTCAAATCTCGCCCATCTCCGATTGAAACTGTGGCGGAAAAGCAAACTCAAGAGCAAGAGAGAGTAATTGATGAAATTGTGAATCCTATACCCCTGCCCTCGCCACCGCCACCGCCGCCAGTTTATGACATCAATCGCCTTCCGCATGATCCAGGTGAAAGACAGTCCATTGAAAGTTATTTTGTTAATGATCAAGATGCAATTCGAAGAGCATATATTATTAAAGGTCCATTCCAACCTTATACACATGATTTTCCAAAAAGAAAGATTGGAGATAGAGATCGTCAATTCAATTTTGTATGGTTTCATAAACATGAGGAGTGGCTTGAATATAGTATCAAGAAGGATTCGTGTTTTGCTTTATATGCTACTTGTTTAAGAAGGGTACCGGTCGATAAATTCATGTTGGTGGTGGAGAAATTGGAATATAGGAGAAAGCACTTCTCAAACATATGGGTTCTAAGGCACATAATGCAGCTCAAGAAAGATACATTGGCTTTAAGAATCCTAAGGTAGCAATTGATTATCACATTGAGAAGTGGACTGATGAGGATCTTCATCTTTACAAGAAAAGGTTGACTTATTCACTTAGATGTATCAAGTTTCTTTTGCATCAAGGATTGGCATTCGTGGACATGATGAAAGTGAAGAGTCTAGCAAGAGGGAACTTCCTTGAACTTTTGAAGTTTCTTGCGGAAGCAGGTGAAGAAGTGAGCAAGTATGTTTTGAACAATGCTCCGTAATTGCACCTTAACTAGCCCAAAGATACAAAAGCAAATTATTCACTGTTGTGCCATAGAAACTAGAAAGAAAATAATTGAAGAACTTGGTGATGAGCCCTATGCAATTTTAGCTGATGAGTCTAGTGATATATCACATAAAGAACAACTAGCTCTTTGCTTGCGTTATGTTGATAAATTGGGAAGGCCATGTGAGCACTTTATTGGAGTTGTTCATGTAGATGATACTACCTCTTTATCACTTAAGGGTGCAATTGAAGCTTTACTTGTTAGTCATGGCTTGACTATGGCTCAAATCCGTGGTCAAGGTTATGATGGGGCTAGCAACATGAAAGGAGATATTAAAGGGCTGAAAACATTGATCATGCAAGAGTCACCTTCTGCTTATTATATCCATTGTTTTGCACATCAACTCCAACTAGTTCTTGTTGCTGTTGCTAAGAGTAATACTGATTGTGTGAGTTTTTTTGATCAAATATCTCTCCTGTTGAATATTGTTGGAGTTTCTTGTAAGCGTCATGGCATGCTTCGAAATGCTAGGCTTGAGAATATCAAGAAAGCACTTGATTGTGGTGAACTTGAATCTGGGAGTGGATTAAATCAAGAGATGGGTTTGCCTAGGCCTGGTGAGACTCGGTGGGGCTCTCATTACAAAACTGTATGCAACATCATTATTATGTATTCCACAATCCATGATGTACTCATAGATCTTGGTGATGATACTGCACATAAGGCCGATTGGACAAAAATACATTTTGTGCTTGGAGCATTTGAGACCTTTGAGTTTGTTTTCTTTGCACACTTAATGTTTGTTATTCTTGGATACACAAATGAATTATCCGAGTGTTTGCAAAGAAGGGAGCAAGATATTCTTAATGCAATCTCACTTGTTAATGTGGCAAAGAAGAATGCAACAATTGAGGTCGATGGTTGGGATAAGTTCCTTGGGAGGGTCACTTCGTTTTGTGATAAACATGGTATTGAAGTCCCTGCTATGGATGGTGATTATGTGCCTTATGGGAAATCAGCAAGATACGCTCGAAACCAAACAAATGATGATCACTTCAGAAGAGAAGTATATATTGGTGTTATTGATCAAATTAGCCAAGAGCTTGATAATCGCTTTGATGAGGTTAATATGGAGTTGCTCTCTTGTATGTCGGCCTTCAATCCTTCCAACTCATTTGCTTCTTTTGATGCACAGAAGGTACGTAGACTAGCTGAGTTCTACCCTAAAGAGTTCTCGAGCAATTATTTGCTAAAACTTGAATTGCAACTTGGTAATTATATTGATGACATAAGACAAGCTGATAGCTTCAAAGATCTAGATAATCTTGTTGATCTCTCAGTTAAGCTTGTTGAAACAAAGAGGCATAAAGTGTATGATATGGTTTACATGCTTCTCAAATTGGTTTTGCTTCTACCAGTGGCAACAGCAAGTGTTGAAAGGGTATTTTCTGCAATGGTTTTAGTGAAAACAAAGTTAAGAAATAAGATGGGTGATAGTCTTTTGGATGATTGTCTAGTCGCATTCATTGAGCGGGATATTTTCTTTGAAGTGGATGAAGATGATATAATCGAGACTTTCATGTCCTTTAGAAAGCGTAGACCAAAAAAATCAGACAAGTAGTATGGTAAGTCTCTTTTATGTATATTTGAGATTATTAGTATGGTGTTTGAACTATTCATATTGTAATTTGTGTAAGTTTCCAACTTAATCATTGAATATAAGATTTATCATATTATTTAGTGCTTGTATAATGAATTACAGTGCAAAATTTATAATTATTTACCGAATTGGCAAATGGTTTTATCGAATTACATATGAAAATTTTAGTGCGGCATACCCTTTGGTAAAATCCTGGGTCCGCCACTGAATCATAGCATATAAGTGCTGGTCAGTAAAACAGGGGATAGAGCTTGAATTCTTCCAACCACCAACCTACACGGCTACACATGCATGTTGTGGTTGATTAGTTACTATTATATACTTTCCGAGAATCAGATGCTATTATGCATGCTAGGATGGTTGTACATCAACTTTGCTTTGCATGAAAAAGCTGCCAAAATGTGCTTTTCCGTTGGGTGAAGCTTTAATAGAGGAGGGGTTTATCGTGTAGGTAAAGGGAATTAATTGACGCGCAAGTACTCTATCGTGACACACTGCACTTGCACATGCATGATTGTAGAATTGCTTCTAGCATGCGTCATGACTTTTTCCCTGCTGCTTGTCTTCCCAGCTAGAAACCAATTTCTTTAGGCGTCAGCGTTGGCTGTTGTACACCAGCTAGTATGGCCTACTCGAAGGTCGAATTAACAGCTCACATAATTATGTTTGCATTATTGATGTCTACTCGCTGAATACTAGCTAGCTGGATCGAAAACATCACTGCTCCGTTTGTGAAGTAAACATTTTTTTGTCATGAGTGTGAATACAAGCTAGTGTTTTTTACCATCAAATATCATAACAGTAAGTTACTAAATAACTTACTCCGACCTTAATTTTAACGATACAAACATGTTGGTGTTTTTATAAAATGATACCATATAAATAGCAATTCTGTAGATAATTTGGACGGAAATGTACACTGCCGAGTTGACCTGCGTGCTTCCCCAAACCTATACTCATGTTATTTGGGTAGATTTGAAACTGGGTATGGGAAAGGTAATAATCTGTTACCCATTATCTTACAAAGAATCTAATAATGGTGGTGTCTAGAGTACTTGAGTGTTTTTTTACTTAGAGCATTCAAATTTTTAGAGGGGTGTATATATGGGAGAAGGGGATTCGAGCATTTTTGTGGTTCAGAGCACTCATATTTTTTTTAAAGGGGTACATACATAGGAGAAGGGGGATTTGAGTATTTTTGGTGGTTCGGAGCACTCACATTTTTTGAACGGGTGCATATATGGGAGAAAAATCTGAGTGTTCTCAGTCAAAAACACTTGAATGTTGTTTAGCACTTCCTAATAATTAATATTGCAATCTCTTTCTTCTATCCTCGCACATGAAACACCTCTTTCTCAATCTCTTCCCTATCTCCAAACACCCCTCTCTCTCCCACAACTCTGAGCTGTCGACAACAACGCCGCACTATCGGCCTGTCGACACCCTGATCCACCGCCATTTGAGCCGTTGTTGCGTCGTCTCGCCATCGCTTCACCGGCCGTCCCGCCGGCGGCGGCAGACCGCCCGCCACCCCTCCCCAAGTTGCTTGCTGCCGCGATCTACACTTCACCATGAGACCGCATGGGACCCACTACCACCGGCCATCACCGCATCATCGTCGACCAACCGTCGTTGATGCCCTAAGCCACACAATCTCTTCTTCTTCCTCTCATCCTTTCTTGCCCAATGGATATACCCAATTTTATTGGGTATGAGCAATATGAGCAATGAGCTCGTCGTAGATGCCCTAAACAACAATCTCAGCTTGTCGTTGATGCCCTAAGCCACAATCTCTTCTTCCTCACTTCCTTTCTTGCCCATTGGGTATACCCGATTTTTATTGGGTATGAGCAATATGAGCTTAAATGGGTATGGGTATTTTTGGGTATGGTTGGTGTAGTAGGGTGGCCCCCTGAGCCCATACGACCTATCTAGGGCATTGTAGGGCCCAATGTGACAAGTGTAAGGATATGTATGCTCTTCTAGGAGATGCACGATGTAAAGGTAATATTGTAATTACGCTGCATATATATATATATATATATATATATATATATATATATATATATATATATATATATATATATATATATATTATATATATATATATCTTTACATCCGGTGTAATTACACCCACCTCTAATATACCATCTAAACAAACTTGAGATACTCCTTTATCACTTTAGGTATACTCGTATACTAATTATAAGATATTGCAATGAGAATCACATGAAACAAATTACAAGGGAGTCCATAGTTTTTAGTGTATTTTGTAAATACCATCATATACGCACATAAAAAGAGGTATGTTGAAAAATATAAATACCACCTTTGAAAAATTGTTCATACCACCAAAATGGTCTTAAATACTCGTATACTACATGTACATACCCTCCGTTACACAAGATACTCCCTACGTTGTGAGATCCGACATAGGGTGTAATTACACCAGTGAGTAGAATATATATAAACTTATATATATATATATATATATATATGACCATGGAGGAGGGCAAGCATTGTTCATCCATCACAACCACTCCATTACTCTCCTAGTTTACTATTTGTGTGAGCCGACCAACAGGTTGGCATTGTTCATCCATCACAACCACTGGGGACCTAGTTTACTATTTGATCAATAGGATTTCAGAAGTGATGGCACCTAAGCCGTGGATTTCGAGAAGTGATGGCACCTAAGAAAGCATCGTCGGCGACGAAAAGGAAGCGGAGAACGATGACGACGGTTGCAAACGCCAGGGCTTCGGTTGGTGGGCCATCTACATCGACATCGGGGACCGGCGCTGAAGGCGACGTCGGTAGGGCAAACGCCGACATCGACATTTGCGGTGGTACGGTCGGCCATCACGGGGATCGCCGCGACGCAGCCGGCTGGCCCTGCCGATGGTGCAATGGCCGACCGATGGCACCACGGTCGCGGAGCACCAATGCCAACGTCTGCGCCGGCATGCTTAGTGATCCGGGATCCGGTGCGGGGGTGACAGGTGGTCCCGACGGTCACGTCGGTCTCGTCGTTGACCGTAGGACCAGTTGGCTGGTGCACCGAACGGCTCCGACGAGTAGGCCGTAGTCGCCAGCAACCCTGCAACGCGCACCACTGCTCAGGCAGGTGCGACCGCCCCAGCGGTGGAGAACGCTTTGTTGGCGGCCCTCGGGACGTTGCAATGCGAGTTGGCAGACCTCAAGGAGCCATGCGGGAGATGCAAGAGGCTCGGATCCAATAAACGCCGCTGACAGCAGTGGTAGAGGTCACACCTGACCGGGCGAACAACCGCGACGCTCCCACCTCTGGTCATGCTATACTCCGATATGTAGATCTGGAGTCTCTACTCTTCATCGGCCTGCAGCAATTGACGTGACCAGAAGACTTCCACTCTTCATCGGCCTACAGCAGTTGGCGTGACTAGAAGACTTCAAGTCCTCACTATCGATCCGTACAAGTTAGGCTCTGCACAGCTGGCCATTCCTGGGTGTGCCGTGCGCGATCGAAATCCATGGAAAAATCACACCGCCCATTGCACGGTGGCGAGGCGTTGACACGAGCCTGCAGGCTTCTCGCCGTGCGTTGCCACTTCTACTCACGTACGCCGAGGCGAGGAGGTAGTTAAGGTACAGCCTACGTCAGTACGTGCCATGGCATGAGAACTGCACTCGCACACTCCCATGCATGCAGATGTGAATATATTAACCGGGCGTTGATTGGTGCACGATCCTCTACATTTGAACTGAACTAGCATAGTAGTACTGGTATACTGGTATATATCCTGTCTTCTTTACGGCGATCGAAACAGGAATGAAAATTGCAACTTGACGGCGTCTTCAACAGTGGCCACCTGGGTCATCTCTTACGTGCCACATTGTTCAAAATCTTAATTGAAAGAGATAAAGAAAGAAAATATATTATCTCTTATACAAGAGATAATTAGAACACATAAATCATCGTAAATAGCGAGAGAGTATGAGAGGACAAGCTCAGATGAAAATGATAAAAAAATAGTTAAGAAAATAATTTTAGAGATGAATTATTGAACATGTTGTCTTTAGTGTTATCATTAAGTGAGTTAAAGTCGTTAGAGACAACCTTAAAAAGTGAATTGTTATAGGTTGACCTAGCAATATAATTTAAACATCAACGGTTCAACACAAATGCAACCTTTTCTTGTTATTTGTGAACAAGGTACTGTACTGCTGCTAAATTCTCAACGGGGTTAGCCTGCACCTGCAGTATACGTCGGACATAAAACGAACCCAAATTGGGTATTTGGGTTTGGCTAATTAGCCGATCACACACCCAGAACCCTACTACACAAGCCTTTTGGGCCGCCTCTATCTCGCAGGCCCAAAATTTGGCCTTCGGCCGTGCGGCGTAGCAGGCCTCTGCTTGGCCCTTAGGCCGTGTTTCTTGCCGGCCAGTGCTGCCGGAGCGGCCTTTCTGGCCTGCTAGGCTGTGGGCTCGAGCCCAGGTATGCCGGTGGTGCTAGGGTTAACACCGCTGCGTCCCTACCACCGAGCCGCTGGAGGCGGCGGCACCCTTTTGCACGAGTTTTTTGCTATTATAGTACTCGCTAAGTATGGCTTCGACAAAACGGTATCCACGTCGTGGACTTCTCCAAAACGATATCTATTTCGTGTACTCTTTCTATAATAGTATTCCTGTGGATTTTCGAATTTTATCTCCTCTATATGACTAAACTACCCTTCCTAAAGATAAGCACATATATTCTTTACCTCCATCAAAACAAGACATATATTTTGAGTACGCTGCTCCGAACGACGCAAGAAGCGCGGCGTCGCTTCCTCTCCCTCCATTTCTTTTTCGAGCTCTTCTTTTGAAGCGACGGCTTGGGCTCTCCTCCACACGGCCGCATGCGGCGAGCACCCCGACGGCCTCTCCGCCCGACTTGCGGCGCCCTCAGCGCCCGCTTTTCCTCGGCGGCGGCGGCAAGACGAACCACGCAGACGCAGCGACGCGCCGCCGCGCGCGCCGTCATGGCAAGACGCCTGCGTAGGTCCCTCCACACGGCAGGCGCAAGACAGAGGATCAAGGGACACCATTAAACCATTTGTGATGGATCGCGACACCACCGGCTCCATTGATTGATTGGCAAGAGCCAACACCCATTGGTTAATTGGGATTCAATAGTAATTCAAGAGGAAACAGAGGAGCAAGGAAGGATAGAACTTTGCAATGAGGAACAAGTTTATGAGTTTTTGGGGTTGGGAAAGGAAGATGAGATGGAAGAAGATGCTAGGGAGGTTGTGATGGACCGTGGAGCAATTGCTTCAGAATCCCAGCTAGAAGGTACGAAGGTGCATCTATGCTTGTAGATGATTCTATTCGAGAGGAGACGTGATGGTGTATGATAAGGATAATCCTTCGATGGAATTGGGCGCTTGTATCCATCTATGGAAGAATTTAGACCGGCAAGTGAGACAATATGCTATTAACAAAGAGTTTGAATTGGGTATCAAGCCACAACCAAAAAGAAATATAGAGGCTACCGTAAGGGTGGCAAATGCACTTGGGCGATTGTTGGGCGACGCAGTGCACAACATGACCGTTATGGTACAAACTTGTGATATTAACATTTTGTTGCCATGTTTCATATTTGTTATAAAATCTTGTCTTATATATTTTCTCATGTTTTACTGTGTCACTTCTTTGAATGATATGCACACATGTATGTCTAGCGCAGAAGAAGGACCACTACACCTTCTTGCAAATGGGTAGCTTCTAAGGTCGCTTTCTATTCTCGCGCAAGAACTATCAAATGGGAACTAAAGAGTTGCGATTAAGTTACGTGATGATTACAACCGCACGATTGGGTATGACATCGTTTGGAAAGGAAAGGAAAAGGCTATGGCGTTGTTGTATGGTTCATGGGAAGAGAGTTTTCAATTGCTTTATAATTGGAAGGCGAGGTCATGGAAAAATGCCGACAAGATCATTGAGATTGATTGCAAGACGATGATGGCAAGGTTTATTTTCACGTGTTCTTTTGTGCGCTTGGTCCTTGTATCGAGGGTTTCCGGTCGGGTTGTAGGCCATGGCTTGGTGTTGACTCCACAAAGACTAAATGGCGATGGAATGGTCATTTAGTCGCAAAGAACCGGTGTGGATGGTCACAACCGGATGTATCCATTGCTTTTGGATTCATTGACTCGAAATGTAAGATAATTGGCGTTGGTTTATGTCTCAACTGCACAAAGTAGTCGGAGATCTTCCTTTACTTGCCATATGTACTGATGCTTGCAAAGGGTTAGAAACTGCAGTGAAGCGGGTGTTCCCACAAGTTGAACAAAGGGAGTGCTTTAGGCATCTAATGCAGAATTATATTAAGAGGCAAACTGGTGAGAGTGGTGGACATATGTGGCCCGCAGCTAGGGCATATGAGAAGGATGTGTATGAAAGGCACATGGCTGCCGTTTATGAGGGTAACCCGGCAACTAAGAAGTGGCTGGATGAACATCATAAGTTAAAGTGGTACAGGTCTGACTTCAATCCCAACATCAAGTGTGATTATATAACTAACAACATAGCTGAGGTTTTCAACAATTGGATCAAAGACATAAAGGACTTACCTGTTGTCGAGCTTGCAGACAAGCTGAGAGAGATGATTATGACACTGTTGTGCAAGAGGAGAAGAATTGGGGAAAGGCTTGATGGTACGATACTACCTGCAGTTTTACAATTATTGAGAGCTAAAACTAGAGGGCTAGGACACTTATCTGTTATCAAGGGTGATAATTATGCTGCTGAGGTTTGGGACAATTGCAATCACAGATTCGTTGTCAAGGCATACAAACACGAGTGTTCATGTGAGGAGTGGCAGCACACTGGAAAGCCTTGTCAACATGCTTTATCCTTGATATCCGCCCAGCAGATTAGAAATGTGAAGATGGAAGACTTTGTACATGAGTACTACTGTTGAGAATTTTAGAAAAGCTTATGCTCGATTGATTGAGCCAATTCGTGATAAGACAAAATGGCCCAAAGTGGAATTAGAATTTCAGGTGGTTGCACCCCTTTGTAAAAGAAGTGTTGGAAGGCAAAGGAAAAATAGGATCAAAAGTTGCCTCGAAGGTGGGAGTGGTGGATCAAAATCAGTTGCAAAGGTCTGAAAATGTCAATGAGAAGACAAAAAAATGGTTAGAGGCAAAGTACGTGTGCTCGTAATGTGGAGAGTTGGGACATAGGAAGGCTAGCTACAAATGTCCTTTCAACGGCACTAAAAAAAGGTAAGTTTTTAGCAATGTTTCATTTTGAATTTTTATTTCGTTCCAAAAGTTTTTTCATTTGTTTCATTTTTACCATGCAGAAAAAGAAAGCCAAGAAAAAATACCACTAAAGGGTGGGCTCCTAAAGATACAACACCAGATCGATCAAACATAAGGGAACAAATAATGCAAGAGAGTCCGGAATGGTGACAAGAAGGTAAAGAATTGGTAGTTCTCCAAATATATGTGTTGTTTTGACTAAGAAAATTGCAAAATAATACCGCACATGTTTGTGTAGGCGCTTATCTTTATTGATGGAAGAAGGCAAATTTTCTCAAGAGGCCTCTTCTTCTCAGACTCCAACCACCATTGCAGCGGCTCCTAAGAAGATTACTCCAAGAAAGGCTAAAGGGGTTTAATTATCACCGATGTCAACCATTTTTCTTCAAGTGGGATTTGAACTTCTTTTGTTATATTTGGTTGGAGACATTGTTCTTGTATGCTTGTATTGTACTGTTATGATTGTTATGGTTGGTACAATCTAGTTCTGGAAAGATGGTTAATTTATAAATGAACCTTCTTTGGTTGATTTGGCATTATGCTCTTTTGTGAATTTTCATCCAGACCATATAGTAGTTTTGGTTCTTGATGTAAATGTCAACAAGTGCATTCTTGGTGCCTCAAGATGGGAGTGGTGTCTTCTTGACCGGGAGGTGCTCTCCTAGTGCCGCCGCCGCCAGAGGAAAACTGGGCCGCTTGAGGATGCCGCAAGTCGGGGCCGAGAGGCCGTCGGGGGTGCTCGCCGCACTGCAGTGTGGAGGAGAGCCCAAGCCCGCCGCTCAAAAAGAAGAGCTCGAAAAAGAAATGGAGGGAGAGGAAGCGACGCCGCACTTGCCGACGTCGTTCCGGAGCAGCGCGTACTCAAAATATATGTGCTGTTTTGATGGAGGTAAAGAATATATGTGCTTATCTTTAGGAAGGGTAGTTTAGTCATATAGAGGAGATAAAATTCGAAAATCCCTGGGAATACTATTATAGAGAAGAGTACATGAAATAGATATCGTTTTGGAGAAGCCCACGACGTGGATACCGTTTTGTCGAAGCCATACTTAGGGAGTACTATAATAGCAAAAACTCCTTTTGCACGCGACTGCAGTGCAGGCGCTGGTGACCCGGCGGCGATTGCGCACGGCGCTCGCGGTTCCGGGCGAGCGTGCGGGCGGAAGATTGCGCGGTGACCGGCGAGAGCGTGCGCAAGAAGGCTCGCACGAGCGGGTGCTGCACGGCGCGACGGGGCCGGCCGCCGGCGCGGTCGTGCGTGCGTTGGGCTCGCCGCGAGCACGGCGGCGCTTCGGGTGCGCTTCGCGTGGGAGCGAGCGACGCGACGTACGACGAGCAGGGGGCGGTCTGGGTCGGCGGTTCCGTCATGGCTGGCGTCATGCGGGGCTCCGACTCCGAGGTTGGTACGTGAACTTCTCTATGGTCGTTGTCTCGATCAGTTCTCAAATCGGTGTTTGCATTTGGTGGCTAATTAGCCACTCACACACTGCAGCCACAAATGTCAGCAATCTCTGTGTGAATGGTCAGTAAGATCACCTACATTAACTAGTTTTGTTGTGTCAATTAAGGAATCGCCCTGTCGCATGCTTCCTTCTTTGATACATCAACTCACACAACAACGGCATGAACTATTGGTAACTAGATGCTTTTGTTTGATAACCATATATCTTGTGGGGAATCTCATGGGGTCTTGGAGGTTCCTAAATCCTAAGTGAACCTCTCTATGATCGTTGTATCGATCAATTCTCAAATCGGTGTTTGTGTTTGGTGGCTAATTAGCCAATCACACACTGCAGCTACTATGGTAGCAATCTCTGTGTGAATGGTCAGTAAGCTCACCTACATTCACTCGTTTTGTTGTGTCAATTGAAGGAATGATCTGTCGCGTGCTTCCTTCTTTGATACATCAACTCACACAACGGCATGAACAAGCTAAAATTGTAGTTTCTTTGTAGGATTGTAAGTTTGTTTAGGTGTCTAGGAACTGTTGTGCTTATACTAGTTCCACATTGATGGCTCACTTAACTCCTTCGTGTACTAGTTTCACACGTACGGAGAAGTACGGTGACTCGTTAGCCAGTTGCACCCTTCGCCTCCAGTTGTGCAGCTGGTAGTAGGTGTTCACCTAGATATAGTTTTCACGGTTTATATCTTGTGTATGGGCTAATGGAGCATCCGACAAAATTTAGTCCTCCAAGCTGTAACCGCGGACACTGCTGTTGCATATGATAAGCATTGAAGGATTGTGATGTTTCTATATTCTTCTCCATCAGTCTCTTTCTCTGTCCTTTTCCCCCTCAAGAAAGGGAGAAATGCATCTTCTGACACTAGTGCTATGTCCGACCACATCTGTTGTTGTGCTTCAGTTGTGGTGGCTATGTTTCTTCAGAGTACCACCGTTCAATTGTGACAATAAGTTGGCAATTGTGTGTCAGAAAGTTAAGGATCGTGTAGCTTTAGTTTATAGAATTGAATAATTGACTTGCCATTGCTGAGTAGAGAGTAATTACAACCTTTAGATTATACACAAGGTGATTCATAGCAGTAGTCTTCACCCCAGTAGTGGTTGCAGATTATCTTAGATATTGCTTTCAAGTTTGTATCTTGCATAGTAAGACAACCCAATGCAAAGTTATTAGAACCTTGTGCCAATTAGTTCAGGCAATTGCTTGTTGCTCTATAATATTGGAGCCTGTTCCTTCATACTTTTAATGATGATGATGGTTGATTAGAGGATATAATACCCAAAAGTTTTTTTTCCTATTCTTGAAAGCTGAAAGTCTTTTAATAGGTAGGATTTAGCACTTATCTTCTTTTCCATTGACTGGTACATTGAAAAAATTGATAGTTCTTGTTATATCATACTCCTTAAAACCCGAATGAATAATTTAGTTTCTTTAAAAGAAACTACTTACGCTGTATGCATTGATAATATGTATAGTATAGTTGATGGATGAGTATTGGGAGCTATTTTTATGTCAGTGTCTAGCATGATGGATGAACTGCATTTTTTTTTCATTGGGCTCACCTCTAAAGTTTCCATCATCTGCAGTTCCCCACGGCAATGTCGGTGGTACCCAATCTGAATGCTCTTGCCAATCTGCTTCTACTGTCAACCCTGCCTTGACTTCGTGCCGGAAGAAGAAATTCGACAATGCCTCTTTCGTCTCAGATATGAGAGATCACATCCACGAGTTCATTCATGCCTCCGTGGACGAACACAAGACTTGCTTTACAAAGACCATTCAGAGAATGTTTGGGATGTCAAAGGTTGTTGCAGAAAGATCCGCTGAATCGAAGGAAGCTGGAGCTGAAAGTGTTCTGCCACTTCAGACCAGAGTGTCGCGGTAGAAATAGGACCTAGCGGTAATATCTTGCTCTGTGGTCAAAGGCTTCTCTACTGTCACTAAGCATAATCCTCGGGCAGAAAGGACGTTGTTACACTTTTGACCAATAGATTACATCAGGCTGTTCTGTAACAATTTGACTCTGCAAAAGCAACCTATAAGAAGAGAAACACTTCTTTCTCTTCCATGGAAAACAAACACAAGAAGAGACGTTTCTCACGCTACCCCGTATCCTTTTGCGTATAAAAACATGTCTATCTACAAGTGCGTCACAAGTATGACGAAGACTACACCTGCCAACCTAGCTGATCCAGCAATCCAACTGCTGCTCCCCGGCGAAGTGGAGGTGTCTTGCTCGGAGAGCGAACTGAGGCTGAACTGTGGATTGGACCCGTAGAGTGTCTGGACGCCTTCGACGTCGTCGACGGTGAGGTCCACCTTCTTTTCCCGCGGCTTGATGCTCGGGTACATGACCGCGCGCGGCGACGCCGAATGCCCGAGCCCGAGGACGTGCCCAATCTCGTGCGTCGCCACGGACTCCAAGTGAACGGCCGAGGCTGCCGTTTCCGCGCCAAAGTCCACCGCCCATCGCTCGGCCGCGTCGAGGTGGAGCCGCCCGTTCTTTGGCGAGAAGGCGTGGCCGAGAACGCCGAGCGGCCCGTCGAACGGCACCCCGTCCCCGTGGTTGCCCACGTAGAATCCCACCTTGATGTCGGCCGCGTTGTAGTCCTCTGTCTCGACGAAGCCCACGGGGATGACCTGCGCCCACCGCGCAAACGCGCGCTGGAACACGGCCCGCACGGCCTCGGGCGGCAGGTAGTCGACGGTGGCCGTCGGCGAGACGGTGTACGTGAGCACGATCGGGTTCGACCGCGTCCACCGCGGCTCGCCCTTGAAGAAGGTGAACCGGCTGACCGCACCGCCCTGGCCGCCCGGCGAGAGGGTGACGGACACGGCATGGGCGCCGTCGTCCCCGACGCCGCAGCGCGGGGACATGATCTGGTCGAGCGTGACGGAGTCGAGCCGGCCGTTGACCGGTAGGCTGAGCCGGGACTGGTACCGCTTCACGGCGACCTCGAGGTGCTCGTCGAAGGCGTCCGTCGGGTCACCGTCCGGCTTGGGCATGTACCCGAACCGTGCCAGGTACCGCTTCAGCTGGGCGAGGCCCGTGACACGGCTGCCGCGCCGCGCGTCCAGCAGCTGCGTGAACGAGTGCCACGCCTCGCCGCCGTTGGGCCGGTGCAGCCTCGCCGGTGGCGTGGGCCGTGCGGAGGCCAGGTGGAGGCACGAGAGGAGGCCAAGTATCAGGAGCAGGAAACACGCAGCAGCCGCCGCGCGGCGACATAGAAACATCAGGGAGTTATGCCGAGCTGACGAGCTGTACGTGATTAATTGGTTGGTTATTCTCGTTACTGCACCGTGGAGCTGGATGGCGGCAAAGATTTTATCTGCGTGTATGTATGTATGCGTATGAACGTACGACGCTCAAAGCAAAACCAAAAGGCCGCCGGCTGACTTGGTCTCCTCCCTGCTTTTGCCGTTCTTCGTCACGTAAACGACGGGCTAGAATCGAAAGGTCTGCAACGAAGACCAACTTTTGCACGAGTTGGCACTTCATCAAAGTGCCGGTACTGTGTTTATATGGGAGTGGTTTTAGGCGTAATCACACTCGAGCTCCTGATCGGCTGGCTAATCCGGACAGGAAACAGACCAGAATTGAACTGGGACACCTCTTGGAAGAAGGTGAGATAACACTGTTCCGTTGCAGTTTCGGTTTGCTCGTCTTGACCGAGGTAGCATGAAACATTGTAGGTTCGACGCGGCTTCGGTGAAGGAAAGGAGAAGGACTCTTCTACAAATTAATTGATCGACGAAGGGCATGGTGATCAAGTCGACGAATGAACACAGCTTTAGGTGATCGGCTCACTGCCTGTGGTCTTCTGATGGGCAAAGACGGGATATGTTATGGAGGCCCTTGTCAAATGGCGTTTTCCACGCTTCCGCGCATAGCCAAGTTGGAAAACGAAAGGCCCCATCTCTCCTCTTGGACTTAAGTGGCTTACGTCTGGGAATAAACCAGAAAGAAAAATTGCTCGGTCTTCCTAGAAAGGTGCTTTTGCTCTCATCAGTTGAAGACCCGCGGATCAACACACCCAAATCATCCAAAAGTACTCTGTTGTCGAACAAAAACAAAGTAGAACAAAGATGATAAGGAATAAGAACAGAGTTGTATAAGGCGAAGAGTGTTTAGGTATTTTTTTTGTATTCACTTCCTTCGCAACATCGACTCAATTTACAGACCCCTTTTCCGTTCAAAAGCTAGGCTCACTAAGGTTCGGATTCTCCGGCCTCAACTACCTCGTTGTCTGCCCATACCGAGCAGTTTGTCGACTAAAAGACGGCATGCGTCATCCACGACCACCCGTACTGACGCCTGCTATAGTTACCACCAACTGCTATAGTGATCGCTGACTGCTACAGTGACTAGCCGCACAACCATTAACTTCGACCACGGCTTATCTTCGACCGCTTTTTCGCCCTCAGCATGTCTTCGACCGCGGCACTGTAGCTACGACCATTGTAGCCACGAACACTGTAGCTTCGACCACGCACACACAAGCGCCACGACCGCTGCGCTTCGACCACGCACACACAGGAACAACGACCACAACGTCTACGACCATGCAAGCCGGTCACACCGGCGTTCGACCACGAGACCCGGTCGTTACGACTACACAGACCGGTCGTAAACAATCACACAGAGAACCGGTCGTAACGACCACATAGACACCGGTCGTTACGACAACACAGAGACTCGGTCGTAAATGACCACACAGGAAACTTCCGCATAGTCAGATTTATTCGACCACATTCTTTTCTTCCTCCTGGACTAGTATCCCCCTAGGCATCATAGCCAGGAACATCATATCGATTCAAACCCTGCAAAAACGAAACCAATCCTTTCCATCATGCTACTACCCCGATGGCGTGGTGGGATCTTGTTCGGACGGGAGTGGCATCCATCCGATCAAGATTCTATCATCCTATGCCGTCGCAACGCCGCCGTGTCATGATCCGATGCCGATTTCTTGTCCAGTGCGAGCCAGGTGTTGGGCGTGCAATATATCTTCCATCCTTGCCGCGCGGGCGACTGTCTGATCGCGACGCGCGCACCGGAGAAAGCCGCGCGCCCAGCCCAAAGACCAGCGGTCTCCGTGTCCTTCCGCGTGGATGGATGGATGGATGTTCTTTCGGTCGCTTCCTCTTCTTTTCCCCATAATAACCATCATCGAATTGTAGTTAAAATTTTGGTTCATAAATATAAGCTATTGTGAACTCGCAATTGTAACCGAGGACGCAATTAATACGTATGCGGATTTTCTCAAGGGTTCATTATAGCACCTCCATGGCATGACGGTAGATGGCGAACGTGTAATTATATTTTTTCCTGTCAAAGAGGATGAGATGATGTAATACCCGTCGTCTCTTCGTACAAGATTCGTTAAGATATGATTCGGCTAGAGGGCGAAACTAAACAGGACTTGGCATAAGCAAACTAAACAGGACTTGGCATAAGCAAACAAGATTGATGAGTACAGTTTGGTTTAAGAACAAGATGCTACAGGCAGGCCTCTTTTTATCGAGATGATGCCAGAGTCGGGGGACCATGGAGATGGGAGACCTTTTCCCGTCACACTTGGATAGAGGGTTTGTACTTTTCGGCTGCGGTTTATGGTTTTTGGTTAAATTTTTGAATTTTGACTGTTTACGGTACAAATTACGGAGAGACAGATACTCACTTGTGATTTTGGTTGGTACAGATGTTGGACTTTTAACATATAGATCGTTTAACTTGTAGACTGTATCTTGAGAAAATACCCCGTTTAAAAGTTAAATACTGTAGCAGAAGTCAAAAGGTGATTTCAAAAGCCCAAAGAGAGTTACGCCTGATATGTAGATATCTGAAGAAGAAGATGGTTACGCCTATCAGAGTCTCAAGAAGAAGTGGCCCGTGGCCCAATACTACGGCCATCAGCATCAGCTCCAGCGCGACCTGCCTCTCTTCTCCATTACGGCCCAGCCACCCGGCGGCCGGTGCGGTCTCGCGCGGCTTGTGGCGCCCAACTCATGCGGCCATGCTCTCCGACGCCGACTCGCCGGCGGCCCTGTGCTCAATGCTTTTGTACCTCCCGTTACTCATAATCTACATGCATGAACAACAAGTCAACAACGTACGAACGTATGGGTTTGTGTACCACTGTTACTGTATGGGTTTCTTCTTATCTGATGTTTTAAGGAGTGACAAGATCGATCGAATATATTAGCAAGGCTGGTTCTCTCATTAATTACTTCAAGTATGTCGCCGATGTTGACAATGAGTGCGCCGTCGAGAGCGTCCACGGCGAGCCATTCGCCGTCCTTCCTGATCTGCAGGCCCTGCACGTCGTTCGCCAGGAGTAGCAGCGTCAGGCTGGTCGCGTCGGTGTGCGGCGTCGGGCCCAGCACCTTGCCGGCACGGCGGGTAGCAGTTCAGCCTTATGCCTTGTGTTAGAAATAATTTTAACTCTATGTGTAACTCAAGTTGAAGTTATGTTTAACTTAAAGTTCGAAGATACTAAGTGTCCATAGGGTTGGACATTGGTGGATACATATTCCAATTAACTTATTAGAGCTAGCAGTTGAGAATATGGTGGCCTGTCGCTAAAGCATTGGTTTCATAGTAATACTGTATTAAATTAACATATATTGTATCTTAATGAGTGGTACTACTGTTTTTTAGGAAACAGAGAGATTCCGATTGGTAGCAGGCGAATCTACACAGCCACACGTAAAAAAGCTTGAAGTCTCCAGACCACTAACCTACCAACATAACAAACTACTCTATTACAACCTCCATGAGATCACACAAGGAATAAAAAGAGTTCCTTTTTGACACTTTCGATCTCTGATTGTCTAGCTAGTTTTCATCCATGAGATCTTCAAGCCTCCCGATCATTGGCGCCCAGCCTCTGCTCCCCTAGAATATCTCACTGCGACTTGGCAGATGAGCTTGGCGCCAACCATGATTTTCTTTTGCTCTTCCTCCTGCAGTTTAGCCCAGCAGTTAAGCCAATGACAAATATATTAGAGCAATTGGATCCCGATGAATTTTTTTTCCTGAAAGCATGCCATATTCCTTTGCAGCACCCCACATACAGCTAAACTGAGATACTTGATTAGACTCAAATGCGGACTTATGTTATTTTATATGTTTGTGTTAGTTCCCGAGCTTTCTGAAGCGACGATACAAGGACCGGAACATGGCAACAAAGTCTTCGAGATAGTAGAACAGCAAGACAAGTTAAAAGTTCTTGATCATATTGAATCCCATAAAATTTAAATTATTTTATTACTGTATTTGCATTAATGTTATTTGTGAAATACTATTTAATTAAAATAAATATTTAGAATGACTTGTTAATTAGTTATGTCCTACCATTAGAAAATACCATGTTTAATTTGAGGCCATATTCACCTTGACAACCATAGTAATATTTATTTACTGTACAAATAATTCTAGACTAGCTCATTCAAAATTTTATACTACTAAGTGACTTGGCTTTTGGTCGGTAGAATTATTAAATTGGTTCTAGGGTAAGAAGGAATCGTGGAAAGCCACAAGATGGTTGGAGTTCACGACCTTATCCTAGGGTGGAGATTTGAGCAGAGGGATGGTTGTGCCGTCGAGCACGCGGGGATGTGATTGGTTGCCTCAAGTGAAAAGTAAGGACAAGAACCTTATGCTGAGTAAATGATACAGTGATCGCTCAACCACAGGTGTTGACTTGTCAACCCTGGTTTAGTAGCTGCTCAACTCGATTGAATCTCTACAGGAGGCAGAAGTGTGGATGATGGAGAGTTGGTATGCGGAACAATTAAACCATAACTAACAACGATAAGGGTCATTTAGGACGGACATAAGTGATTAGGTTTAGCCAGTTAAACTGAGTCTGGGTGGATCTACTGGGTAAAGCTGGGCAACTTTGCAGAATAAAATAAAGCTGAGAAATCTTGTGGGTAAAGCTGAGCAACTCTGCAGAGTAAAGTAAATGGTATTCGAATACGCCGTGCTTTCGGTAAATGAAGCTGTGTTTAATGAGTGATTCTAGCAGCGAGGCATAAGTAGATTTCTTTATGTTTTAATTTGAGTAAGCTGAGTAATCAAGTGTTGAAAACCCCCTAATCTTGAAAAGTTTTCATTTGTGTTTTCTTGTTTAAAAATGTTTTGTAAATAAAATTGCATCCACCCTCGTTAATAAAACTAGCATCTTCCCATCCTTTGATAAATCCTGGCAATTAGTTAAAGTATGATTTACCCTTGTGACTTGCTAGGTACAGTTGTACTTCTTACTTGCTAAACAACAAATAGAAGAGCAACAAACATCGTTGAACAAGCTGTTGATGAAGATATGGAATGACCATACTTCTTCGGTGACCAGTAATTTTAGGTCTTAGCCACCCTCAAGTACGCCTGTGGGAGTTTCTTTTGTACTGTACGTTAACTTTGGGCTTGCACGTCCTCTACGTCCAAAACTAAGCTGTTAAACCTTCCTTTTGTAATAAAGTTTGGTTCTTGTGTGTAAGCATGTGTTGAACTGATGCTTATTCATGTACAGTACTTCGTAACTGAACAGTCCTGAATAGTTACGAAAATTACCGGCGCTTCCAGAAATGAGGGCGCCGTTACACAATTGCCCAGCTTTATTAAGGAAAGCTAGAGTATGGCTAAAACTTATTCAGACACCAAAAAAGAGGCGGCACCGCAGGCTAGCACCTGCGTTGTTCATTTGCACTGCTGCGTGGTCAACTAATCCTCAGGCTCTCGAGGTGATCCCTTCCATCAAGCCTTGCCGTGAAGAAGCGCTTCATGAAATCCATGTAGCCCATCGATCTGAATCGTGCCGCGCCACCGCCGTCCTTCACAAGCTTTGGCAGAGGGCCGACCGTCGCATTCTGGCACGGCTGGTGGAACACTGCCGCTGAGATGCGCACTCTGTTTGGGTGTACCACGGCCCTGTGCTCAATGCTTCTGTATTTCCCGTTACTTAGAATCTGCAACAGTTATGAACAACACGTTACTAATAAATATCAGCTCAAGTTTGTTAGCATCAAGCCAATACAATGAACACGTAGATCCAAACCGGTTGAGCTTCTGGGCTTCTTCATTTTGGTTTTTTGATTTTTCTTTTTCCCGCTTGTTCTTTTTCATTACCTTAAAAGATATAACAGTGTTTTTCAAATTTTCTCACTTTTAATTATTTTTTCTTATGTTTTTTGATTTAAAAATCTAACAACTAATACAGTTCATTTGAAACTAAAATATACATAAAAGACTAAAAAGTCATGATACCAGGCTACTCTTTTCATACTTACCTCGAGTATGTCGCCAACGTTGACGATGAATGCACCGTCAAGAACGTTCACAGCGAGCCACTTGCCATCCCTTCTGATCTGCAGGCCCTGCACGTCGTTCACCTGGAGTAGCAACGTCAGGCCGGTCGCGTCGGTGTGCGGCGACAGGCCCACCACCTTGTCAGCCTGCCTGCACGGCGGGTAGTACGTCATCCTCATGCTCTGCGGCTGACCTCCGAACATCTCCAGGAGGGACTCCGGCTCAACACCCATGTCCATGGCCAAGAACTTCAACAAGCAAGACACTAGCCTTGCCGCCTCAGAGGAGTACCTATCCATGGAGTTCCTGCAGAAGAGAAACGGAGCGGTATATAGCGAGAAAAGATTGTGGTTTTTGTGAGTAGTTGAGGCAGACCTGAAAGACGGCGGATCAGTAGGCCAGAACCTCATGTCCCTCGACTCACTCGGCCGAAGCATGAGGTAGAACATGTCCGCCCAGTCCAGTTTCTGGTTCTCTGAAAAAACAAAGTGCTGGCCGTAGCCTTCGAGGTTATCTGGTAGCATTGAGTACGCCTTCTTTGCTTCCAGTGGCTGTTCGAAGAATCTAGCCATGTCGTTGCTCATGTCGCGGATCACTTCGTCTGGTACTCCATGATTGATCAGCTGCAGTTTGTGACGTCAGCAAAAGCCGTAAAAAATAAAATCCATGGTTCAGACTTTCTAAAGTTTCAAAAACCGTAGGCGGTAGTCACATTTCAAAAACCGTAAAAAATAAAATCCATAGGCCAGACTTTCTAAAGTTTCAAAAACCGTAGGCGGGTAGTCACATTTCAAAAACCGTAAAAAATAAAATCCATGGGTCGGACTTTCTAAAGTTTGAACACCAATTAGTTTAATACTATCTAGATTGACTATATAAAAATTATATAATTAGATTTATCGTTAAAAATACTTTTATAATACTATAATTTTATCGGTACATCTTAAAGTAAAATTTTAAAAGCAACGGTTAAAGTTGCATTTGAAAACTGTAAAAAATAAAAAATATCAAATAAAAATGAACGGAGGGATTATAACCACCACCTTGTAGGTATTGGCATCTTTTGCGAACTAAACTGACACCAAAGAGCAATTGCAATTTCAGTAGCTTAGATTTCGTTTCGAGCTGTGCTGTGCAAATCTGCATTACCTTGTGAAACATCGAGAGCTTTACATTACATACCTGAAAGAAACCCCACTGCCGACAGGCAGATCCTAGCTTTGCACACTCCTCTTTGCATGAATGTGGATCGAGCAACTTGTTGAGATCGATGACCGGAATCGAAGAAGAGATGTCACAGTCGCCAACGACCTCCTCGGTGCTGGCTTCGATCCTGATGTACCTCTCAGGTATCTGCTCGTCGGATCTGTTGCAAGTTTGCGCGAGTGCCCGCACATTTGGCGCCGATAGAGATCCTCCGGCTCCTGCGTGCGCCATTGCTCTCTCTTACTCCTGCGGATGGTGGTGACCACCTTGACGGGCTCTTCTCAGAACATGTCTTCTTATATTGAGCCCATGACGTATTTGGGATCTGATGATAACATATAATAAAGCTAATCTTCAGGAGTGTTGGTGCAGCCCATCCTGTCAACTCAGTGGCACACACTTCGAGGCAATTTTAAATTTTCAAAAATTGAAACAAGAACATATCCTGTGAACCGAGAATACTATTCACGATCCATTTCAGTCATCGTGTTCTTTACTGCAGGATCTACAAAATAAGAAACAAAACCATATGAATTGCTTAAAAGAGGTGTTTGGATGCCCCACAGAAAAAATGCTGAAATTTTGATATAGATGTTACTTGATTAGAGAGAGAGTAGAGAGAGAAAGAGAGAATGTATTGAACTTCTCAAAGGAAAAATAACATGATGTTTGAGCTCATGCTCATTTTCCTATGAAATTGGGGTATAGGAATGCATTCCATAGTAATTTTACAACTCAATTATATGTTCCAAACAAGCTTTGTAGGAAAAAACTAAGGATTAGAATCCTTCAAAATTTCTATGAAATCCTACGAGCGAAAGAGTCCCTCATATTGCATATGTTTTGGCATACAGACGACACATATGTTATGAAATGAATAAAAAGTTAGTGGAACAAACCGACAGTGACAATGTAACATCCATGATATTTGTGAATGTAATACCTAAGTACAATAATGCGTAGTTGAATACTTGAATGATTTTTTTTAAAAGTTAATGTCAAAATCCAATAATTAGTCCAATTATACATATGTAGTTGAATACTTTGAAAGATTCAACTTGTTAAGCAATTGGTTATATCATCTGACACTCCGGCGTGCAAGCAACTATTTGCCTCTATATACAAACATGCCCGTATAGTCAATAATGGCATAAACTTTTAGAGAAGATTCTTTTCTTCGATCTTCATGTTTCAATCAATTATGAGTGTTCTATATTCACAAGAAAGAAACATAATTTACTCAACTTGATTTAGTTTTGCAATCGCATCCTGTCAACTCGGTGGCACACACTTCGAGGCAATTTTAAATTTTCAAAAATTGAAACGAGAACATATCCTGTGAACCGAGAATACTATTCACGATCCATTTCAGTCATCGTGTTCTTTACTGCCCCACAGAAAAAATTCTGAAATCTTGATATCTAGATTAGGGTTTTATTTTATTTATTATTATTAATTTATTTGTTTGTTTACTTTTTTTTCCTGAACGCTACAGGACTCTACTATACTGTTTTTCTCTGTCGAGGAACAGGGACGTGTACTACACAATCCATAACTGTGGTGAAGTCAAACGTGACGATCTGTCACTAATGCTTTTATTCCATATATAGTACTGTTTCACCGCAGTTGCTACTGGGAAAAGGGAAATGGAAGCTAAAGCCTCCTAGTGCAGTTTGATTGCTCGTTCCTCATGCTCTCGAGGTGATTCCTTCCGTCAAGCTTTGCCGAGAAGTACTGCTTCATGTAATCCGCGAAGCCCATCGACCTGTACCGCGCCTCGCCGCCGTCTCTCACGAGCTCCGGCAGAGGGCCGACCACCGCATCCTCGCGGAGCCCGTGGAACAACGCCGCCGAGATGCGCTCCCTGTCCGGGTGGATCACCGCCCTATGCTCCACACTCGTGTACTTGCCGTTGCTCAGTATCTGTGTCACATTCATTGCTTCCATCAGCACAAGAAAGAAACTACACTGTACCAAAGCGGTAGGCGGCCGGTTTTGTACGTGGAGATACGACACGATAGCACGTGCATTGATTACCTCTAGTGCGTCGCCGATGTTGACGGTGAACGCGCCGTCCAGAGCGTCCACGGCGAACCACCTGCCGTCCCTCTTGATCTGCAGGCCCTGCACGTCGTTCGCGTGCAGCAGCAGCGTCAGGCCGGTCGCGTCGGTGTGCGGCGACAGGCCCAGCACCTTACCGGCTTGCCGGCACGGCGGGTAGTAGTTCATCCTCATGCCCTGCGGCTCGCCTTGGAACAGCTCTAGCAGCGAGTCTGGATCAACGCCCATATCCTTGGCCATGAACTCCAACAGGCAGCGTGCTACCTTTGCCGTCTCAGAGGAGAACCTCTCCATGGAATGCCTGAATTTTCCATATTTTTTCACGAGTTATATATGTTTTTTTCTCTCTCGAAGACGAGTTAGACGTGTTGCAAAGTAGTGATGAGACATGAGAGAGAATTTGCAGACGAGACCTCAAGGATGGAGGGTGGGTAGGCCAGAACCTCATGTCCCTCGACTCACTCGGACGGAGCTTGAGGAAGAACATGTCCGCCCAGTCCAGTTTCTGGTTCTCGGACACTACGAAGTGCTGGCCGTATCCTTCGAGGCTGCCTGGTAGCTGCGAGTAGGCCTTCTTGGCTTCCAGTGGCAGCTTGAAGAACTCAGCCATGTCTTTCTTCATGCCACGGATCACTTCACCCGGCACTCCATGGTTGATGAGCTGCAGATCACACATATATGGCATCGAGCATGATCTTGTTACCATTTGCTTGCACAAGTCAAAACAATTAAATCCACGAACGAACGTTCCTGCAATGTAATCTGATCGAGAACGAGCTTACGATGTGCAGACCTGGAAGAAGCCCCAGTGCTGGCACGCAGATCCCAGCTTTGCGAACTCCTCTTGCGACGACCGTGGATCGAGCAGCTTGCCGAGATCGATGATAGGAATCGAGGCAGTGCTGGCATAACCGGCGATGACCTCCTCGGCGCCGGCCTCCGTCCTGATGTACCTTTCGGGTATCGTCTGCTCATCTGAGCTGTTCCAAGTCTCCGCGAGTGCCTGCACATTCGTCACTCCCAGAGATCCCGTTGTTCTCTCCTCCGCCATCGATGCGATGATCTCGCTCGATCTCCTGAGCAGTTTGTTGTTGTGATCGAATCACCTTTATACTGCAAAACACGTCGTTGGATGTGAATTCATAATGTCTAAAAGTCAATTGGATGATGTAGGATCCTTGATGATGGTAAGCAGAGAGGGTAAATGATTGTACTACATAGCGAAATCGTTTTCTTCAAATTTACTGTCTCCTGATTGTCTAATCTACCATGTCTAAACAAAAACAAAAGATAGCTAAGAAAAATATTTTCTGGTACTGCAGTAGTTTACCATAGGTACAGTGTTTTTACTACTGGGTACTGTAGCAAATAAAGAAAATCCGAACGTGGCATTCAATGGATGAAGAGTCTCCTATTGCTTCCTTCGCGTGTGCTACTGTACATATACTGTAGCTATTAAATGAACGAAGACTTTACTTTCGATTGTGAAGCTGCACAGTTAGAGATGGGAGACAAGTCGCGTTTTTTCGGGCACCTCAAAGTACCATCGGCCGGTATGGTTCAGCCAACACGTGATAATTATGCTAGCATGGTATGAATGATGGGTTGGACTGGATCTAAAAAGTCAGCACGGTGGGCACGCAAGCACTAACGGCCTCGTATCCCGCTTCCTATCAACATCGCACGACTCATGTTCATCCCCACAACACAAGTCATCACAGATCAGAAAGAGGGGGAGTAGAGAGGGACTAAGAAGTATACCGGATTACTGGAGGGAGAAGACGACGATGTCATAATCGAGTGCTCTAAGGCCATCGGCGACGGCGTGGCGGACGTCGGCCTTCTTCTTACCGCCCGTTGTAGCAGTTGCGGCGCCCGCGTGGGGACGCTCCATGGCGGCCGCGTCCTCCATGAAGCTGAACACAATCCGGGGTCTTGGTGGCGCCGACGAAGAGCCCCACATTGTCGTGGCCGTAGGTTCACAGCCGATGGCGACGTTGGAGACCGGGGTGGAGTCACCGAGCATGAGCGTCTCGGTTGCGAAGTCGCTGACCTCATAGAGGAAAGTGTCGGTGGAGTTGCGGTAGGCGGTGTTGTCGAGGTTGCGGCAGCGTTGGGAGTCGCAGGGTGAGGCTCCCGCTCTTCCACTCGGTCACTCCGCCCACTCCAGTACTCCACCACGTCGGGGAAGGGGCCGAGGGGAGGTGGAGGCCGGAGAGGAGGGGCATCGGGGGGGGGGAGGGAGGGGGCTGAGGGAGGAGGGGCACCAGGGGGGGAGAGGCGGTGAGGGAGGGGGGGGGGGGGGGCGGGGTGGGGCGGGGAGGCGAGGGAGGAGGGACTGGGGGAGGAGGCGGCTGGGAGGAGGGGCAAGGGCATGGGTGGGGTAGGGAGGTGGCGGGAGGGACAAGAGGGAGAGAGGCGGCGAGGTGGGGAGGTGGTGGGGGAGGTACTAGAGGGAGGAGAGGGGGGGGGTGGGGAGGTGGCGGCAAGAAGGGGACCTGGAGGAGGGAGGAAAGGCGCCGGTGTGGGGGCTGGGGAAGGGGCACCGAGGTGGAGAGGGGTGTTGGGGTGGGACCTGGCGAGGGAGGGAGGGTGGTGTGGGAGGGATTGGAGGGAGGAGAGTGGAGAGATTATGAGAGAGCAGAGAGAGTGGAGTGGAGAGACGAGAAATGAGAGAGCGCATGAGAGAGGGAGGATAGATGAGATAATAAATTTTGAGAGAGATAAAAGTTAGGACTGATGAGATGAGAGATTCTAAGAGAGTGTGGAGTGGAAAGATGCACGCAACAGTCAGAGAAGCAGCGTTCGAGCACAACATTAGGGAGAGTAATGTTTCGAAGCTCAATGTTCGAGAGCTGATGCCTATAAATTCAGTTCTCTTCTCTCATTACTTCACAAGCATGCAATCTCCCATTTCTTCAACATCCCTTTGCACTCCCCATTTCTTCAACATCACAAGTTTAAGACGGTATGCAAGCAATTGGTGCATATTTGAATAGTATCAAAAGATATGTTGATTTTAGATCAAGCGATCGTGCGTTGCTCTATTCTTTCGAATCATTTTCAACCGCTTCTTGTTTTGACCACAATCAAGTTTCAGATCACATCGTCTCTAATTTTGACCGCTCAAGGAGTTCAGATCTGGTGGTCGTGCACCTTCTCTGCTACTTCTAGTCGTTTACGACCACACCTGTTTTTCAACCGCTCAATGATTTTAGATCTGGTAATCATGCACCTTCTGCTACTTCTAGTTGTTTACGACCGCAGCTGTCATCGATCGCTCAATCATCTTAGATCGTGTGGTCGTGCGCCTTTTCTGTTTCTTCTAGTCGACCGAAAGATTTGTCAATTTTGGTTCTCGCAACAACCCTATTCTTCTGTGAGAAACGATAGTACCGCAAGCATTGTAGCTGTAGTATTGGAGTCCCTGTTCTCTGACCTCTTTGGTTTTCGACTATTCAATGGTCGTCGACCTCACCGGTCGATGTTCGACTTGGTGTGACCACTTCGTTTCGACTGCTTACAGATCGACTACTCACCGGTCGGTGATCTCACCAGTTGGATTTCATCTTGCTTCAAACTCTTGGGTTTGTGACCACTCTTAGATCATCAAACACGTTGGTTGTTCGACCGCACACATTGGTCGTCGACCACGTAGTTTGCGGTCACATCGGTCTTTGACAGCTATATTATACTACTTTTCCTATTAATAGGGTTCCAAATCCCGCTACCGGGGTAAATTCGGTCAGGGGCCGGAAACCGAAAAAACCGAAAAACCGGTTAAATTTTAAGAGCCAAAATTTGAATTTGAAATTGATAACGGAAAAACCGGCTGGTTACCGCCCAGAAAATCAGAGAAAACCACTAAAAACCGAAAAACCGCTAAAAACCAATTTTTAAATTTGAATTTAGAAATTCCTAATACATTTATGGCAAAAAAAACATGAAGTCAAGTAGGGAGGTGCATGTATCTTCCTAATATATTCTATTAGTATTGAACAATATAATCATCATTAGGGAAACTAACTTCTACATTCAAAATTTTAAATTTGAATTAAATAAAAACCGCCGATCTAATAAATTCATGGCCAAAAACATGAAGTCAAGTCGGGAGGTGCATACATCTTCCTAAGCCGTTATATTTGTGTTAAACAATGTAAACATTATTAGAAAAATCAACTTTTACATTCAAAAATTTAAATTTGAATTAAATAAAAAAACCATCGGACTAATACATTCATAGCAAAAAGCATGAAGTCAAGCACGGGTGGTGCATACATCTTAATCTATTCCATTAGTGTTAAACTATGTAAACATCATTAGAAAAATCAACTTTTACATTCATAATTTCAAATTTAAATTGAATAAAAAAACTATCGATTTTTGTTTTCTCGGACGCCACCGGTGTAACCGGTTACCGGCGATAACCGGTCAGTTACCTCCGGAATTTAGAACCCTGCTTGTTAATCCCAGCTATAGGCCTCTTTTTTATCTTATAGTTTTTTATTTTCCTCGATCAAATAATCAAGACTATTTCTCCATCATCTTTTCAAAACAACTTATCATAACATATTTTTTAAATTAACTTATCGATATTTAGTCTATCATATAAACACTCACGCTACGACCAAAAGCCATCATCCACATCCGAAAAAAAACCATCCATATTTTAGTTATGCTTTCGCCACAGATCCGACACTACCACAGCAGATGCATTGCTTGGCAAGTGCTCGGCACCCAATTGACCTACCCACGCAAAACACGCATATTAATTATGCAAGGTAAATTTCATTACCAATGCGATCTAGTCAAATCGCTAGGCAATTCCAGTCACAAACTCAGTGAAATCCAAGCCATATTTGTCCACCCAAACCGCCCAAATCCCGCTCAATTGGACTAAAAAACTATTACTTATGGCTAAAATTACACTATAACAATTAAAATTTCACTGTAGCTAAAAGTAGTTTATTTGTTGTAATTAAATTGAAAAAAAATTAAAAATAGAAAAATATGCTAGCTTATCACAGACAACACAAACGAATATGAAAAAAACCGGCAAAAAAGATCAAAAAAAGACAAAAAAAAACCGGCAAAAAAGCTCAAAAAAAGACAAAATTTATAACTAGTAAAAAATAAGCCAAAAACCAAAAGCTGAAGCCAAAACGAACATAACTTAATCATGCAAAAGCACCAGTCTAGAATGATCGTGCAGCAGCCCTGACATGACAGCAGTGTACATGCAGCATAAACGGAGCATGCTGGCGAATCACACGTCGAATTTGTCAAAGCATTTGCTCACACCACAAAATATCCACCAATCGACAATTCCAACATAGGGCTGCCATTCACGAGAATAAATACTGTTGTCACATGCATGGTGCACGACCGTTGATGAGTTTAAAACCAGGCCAATTTTTCCCTTTCGCCCTGTATCCATACAGATTAAACGGAGGGTGGTTTTGGATGATTAATGGCTCCTCAACAACACAGAACAGTACTGCCCGGTACAATCAGGCAAAAAGATAAAGCCACTAACTTAAGCTAGTCTATAATACAACTGAACGCAGGTGCTCCAAGAAAGACTTTACTCCAATCCTATCCCTTTTTTGCTTCCATACTCAGCAAGCTACCGGTTATGTACAAAAGAGGAGAGTTCCCACCATAACAGCGCTGCAACGCCTTGTCTCAGCCATGAGTCCTCCCTGTTTCCGCAGACAAATTTCAAAACAGTGTGACCATCACAGGAGCAGAAACGAAGCCCATAAAGCAAACTCCAACGAGAAAAAGAAGTTACCCCTTGAGGAAGCAGTTCTGTAATTAGTCCTAGGACCCTTTTCGCCAGGAACTTTGGGAACTATAAGAGAACTTTGCAGGCCCTCAAGCAACTGTGTTGCAGAAAACAAAGTTAATAAGTACAAATTTGAAGTACCACAGTAGGTAAGCACGGGCACATGCACCAGACCTGGGTGTTTGCCAGCTTGCGTGCAAGCACACTAAGAAAATCAAGCTGGGTGACAAATCTCAAACCACCCGCAGAAATCATTGTAAAAGAAGCTGTTCAATATTGGTAAACTAATCCAAATAATAAAAGCATATATCAACTACAAGGAAACTGAAAGGTTTGTAAGTTAACTACAGCCAAACTATGTCCTACGACCTACAGTGTAAACAATTATCACAAGAAGGCACTATCGACATTCAAGGACAGAATGAAGAGTCAAAAGACAACATCCGCAATATAAATCTATTGAAACTTGAGGATAGTTCCTGTACTGACCCGAGAGGTTGGTTGAATTCGGCGGTTGGACCTTCGGGGTTCAGAAGAATCAGAACTAGTTTTCCCTGCAATTTCAGACGTTTTGAGTATATTCCTGTTCAAGTTATCCATAGAAGGAACATATTTCCTTTTAGCTCGATCAGCAGTGGTTAAGTTCTTCTTGGAAGTAGGAACAGTAGATGCAGCTTGTGTGTGCAAATCAGAAACAGTATCATCTTCAGTTCTAAGGCTGGTGCCATGGGCAGAATTATTCTTTTCTACAGTGGGGACCACAATGTTGGAAGAGCCTGCCATACTTCCCGCAAAAGCAACACTACTTTCAAAAACACCAGAGCTTGGGACAGGCATGGATAAAGGATCCTTGCCAGGAACACTGTTAGATGCAACATTCTGACACTTAGTAGATTTAAGTCCTCTGAGTCTCATCTCGCCTATCCTCTTTCCTCTCTGGTCAACTTTTGAAGTACTTTCCCGCGGTCTGGGCACTTGTGGCTTCAAACGTTTCGCGGGTCTGGTAGACACATTACCCTCAGAAATCTTATCAGCTTGATCTGCAACATAATGTTTGCTTACTTCCATAAACTTCTTCTTCTTTCCAGGTTTTGGAACACCATAGACCACCCTTGATCCTTCTTTCTGCAGTCCAGGCCGTTTGAATGCAAGACTATCGGTTTTATTCTCAGTTACACTCTTTCCAATGTTGAAAACCATGTCCCTATCAGATAAAGCCAATGGCTTTAGCTCCTCTGGTTTTGTTGAGTTGTTTGTGCTCTTGTCCTTAGAAGCACCCCCTGCTTCTTCACCAATAGGTACAGGATCACTACTTGTTGTCCTTTGGCGTTTCTCATAAGGAGAATCACACTGAGACCATAAAATATTGTTATTCGAATATAATTTTGCAAAAGTAATATTTAGCACACTAAATCCAAAAGAGCAAAGTAAAAAGTCTAGAAAGTAGAAGCAACCTCATTAGATTTGGCTTTCCTCTCTCGTACACGTACACGGGACCACTCTGTCCACTGGCCATCTTTCCAAACATGTGATGGACGAAGATTCCAAGCATCAACAACTAAAGAATCACCACCTCCAGCTGGATATAAGTGATCAAGACAAGATGGAGGGTTAAAGAATTCTCTATTGAAGAACTTTTCACATTAAAAAAATGTTTTAAATCCACAGGTCAAAATGTAAGCTTAAACTTCATGGCACATCACATAGCAATATGACATCAGAAACAGTTACAATAATTACGCAAATGGTCAAGATCAACAAATAATTTATTTGTATCAAAATTTTAAAATGGTGGTTTCGATTCAGAACTGTCATGGAATCCCCCAGTCCTGTGGCAGTGCACTTTGTTGACTGGAGGCATTCGTAATTCACAACTTTCGGACTGAATTATTACCAATTTGAAACATACCACTTGACAAAATTCAAAAATGCATAATATTTAAAGGATATACCAAGCAGAAAAGATAACACGTCCACACACACGTGCACATGCAAGCGCACACAAAGCAAAAGATTACCTGAAAATTCTACAACAAACTTTGTTTCATCAGCATCACAGATCTGAGAAATAATTCCCTCTCGCCAACTGTGGAAAGAAACAGGCTTCAGATCAGTAGGTAATACCGTAATAACAAAAGGATACTAATATTGCAACAATTTGTAGTTAGCAGCTACTTTAAGTGGTAATTCACATGATAACAAGCAACAAAAAAGGATGGGTACAGCTAATCAGATACAGGTGATATCTCAACAAATTTACGAAGAATAACATGTTAGATGAGACCTCCAGTTAGATGGAGGTGAGATCGAAACCAGAATTCTACTTTCCACAAAATGAGAGCTAAGATCTCCAATGGCAGGGTCACTGGCTAAATAAGTAAACTTCAAGAACAAACCCTACCACAGCCAGGCACCTACATGCAAACACACCAAGAGGAAAAGAACAAAAGAAAAGGAGGACATCCGGTCCTGAATGTAGATAGATCAACCAATAAACGGCATCTACACCTATCAAAAATCATACAAATTTCCTGTCTCTTGATGAATTCACATCAATCTTACTTGGTTTGAACTTAGCATTTGTAGTTCGCACTCCATCCTACCAGAACGCTCCCAACATGGGACTGACACACTGACAGAGTAATCGGTAACAGAAAACCGTACACTGTAGAATTGTTATAAGGCCCTACTAGAAATATAATTATGAGATACTGGTTCTATGCATCCAACCACCAGTCCAAAATACTGAAATAGGGAACAGCCACCACTGCGTCAAGCATAAAACCGTCATCAGGCTGGACAAGCAAATCTACAAGCTACCCATATCCATCTTCCAGCCCTTCCCATGAAAGTAGTAGAACTAGAGAACACTGAATGCCATACCTATCATTGATCCATGCATCCACGTGATCACCAACAGTCCAAGAATAATTTCTTGCTGTGTCCCTTCGGCGCTTCCTAGTTCCTTTGAATTTAGACATAGTAGCAGGACGAGCAAGACGTATTCGAGGTGCCTTCTCCCCCTCCTGTTTCAGTTGCACCCATTCTTTGCAACGACCAGTTCCTAAAAGATGAAAAGTTAATCCCAAGGCCTGTCTAGCATAAAGGTCAATACTAACTTGAGTGTAGCTCGACAATTAAAAAAAAGTGAAAAGCATGCATGTGTAGTGGAAAAGGGGGCACCCATGAAGGTGGACATAAGAAATGGACTCTAACCTTCACTGCCGGTATCATAGCTGATGCAAGCACTATCTTCGTTTATATCAAGGACATTGGCAGAAAACCAAGCTACTCCAAACCCACCCTCATCAGCTAAAACCTGACAAAAATGCAATAATATTCTAATCAGGTTTCATCTTGAAAGCTGGAGGTGGCAGATCGGATTAGAAACATAAAGGCTGAAAAATAACACATTCTAATAGCAAACATGCAAAAACTAGAGCCCAACGCAGCCATTTTTAAATGCTTCGTAGTGAAACTCTTTAAACTTTGGCTACTGATATGCACAGCAGTGTACAGATTGGTCTCAAAATAGCATTAATAGACTAGTCATCAAAAGTACTTCCATTTTATTTTTTACTAAGATGTTAGCACAAAAATCAATGGTCGAAGGTGTGTATTGGAAATGGAGGGAGTATATCATATTAAAAAGGGATAACAAAAGGTAGTTCTTGACTTCAGAGAAATGTTCACACGGAACACAGACTACCATAATCATCTAGAAAAGGAGAACCATAACCAAGCCAAAGAACAAACTGACCTCAACAAGAGATCCCTTTTCAATGCCATTCCAGATTATGCTCGGCGCTGCATCATTTCTGTTACCATTAAGTGGAGCAGTGGTGGGAACATCTTCAACTCCATTTCCTACATGAGCCAAACAAACCAAAATCAGCTGGAAGTGAACACCGGTCTTGACATACCAAAAGGCAAAAGAACTAGTAGCTGTACCTGATTGCATTCCATCTGGCTGCAATTCTTTGCAACTAGAAGATTTCTCCGAGTTCTGTATCGCTTGATCATATTTAGCTTTGCTGCCGCGCTTTCTGCCAGATTTACTAAAATCAGCAGGTACCTCCAATAGTTCTTTTACCGGATTATCGTTGGTGTTTCCAACCATCTTATTACTCACTCGATCAGACTTCCAGTAGCCATCGGGACCAGCTTCCAACAGCTCACTTAGAGTAAAAGGTAGAGGTTCACCCATTCCAATGATGGTTCCTGCTTTGAACACAGCCTCTGCAGCAAGCTCTGCAGCTTTCAGTATGGCATCCAAGTTTTCTGCACGTTTTGCAGCAGCAGCTGCCTCTTCAACCCTCTTTCTAGCAACCTCTCGTGCCACCGAAATGATGGAACCCGGGGCACGAGTGTTGTCCTTTATTTTCCAAGATGATGTGGGTGATAAACTTGGCACACTAGCCGGGTTGCTATCACCAAATTCACCAGCGTCGTGCTTCTGTAAGGCATTTACAGATTTAGAAGAGCTAAGGGCTTCCTCTGCCATCAATTTTGCCTGTAATGCAGCTTCCGACGCCATCTTAGCAGCTTCTGCAGCTGCCTTTGCAACAGAAACTGCTGCAGAAGCAGCAGCAGCAGCTGAAGTAAGCTTCTCTTCTACTTCTGCAGGTAATTTGCTTCTCAAGTTTGTGGATAAGTGGCTCCATACACCTTCATTGTGCCTAAGTGCCTCCGTAAAGTGCGTATTTGCACCTTTGGCTTGTGCCATTGATTGCTCTATTGCACCACTGATCTGTTCTGAAAAGATGAATCTTTGCTCAGCATCCTTACTACCTGTAATCTGGTGGTTAGGCACAGAAGTGATCAAACCTGTGTTAGGAACAAGCCTGCTGCCCAAAACATTACTTGGAGAATGAGTAGATAACATGAATCCTGGTGTATGCTTAGTGGCAGGAGTAACAGATGTAATGTCTGTCGTGAGCTGAGGGGAAGCAATGCCAGGTTGCTGTTCTGAACTCGCTGAAACTTTCTTTCTTTTTCTTGGCTTTTGTGATGTAGCTCCACGTTTAGAAGTAGAAGCTGATGCCTTCTGTTTTTCATCATGTACAACTGTTAATGGAGGCAAAACAGTAGAAGGTGCCTGACTAGGAAGAAATAAACCAGGTGAAACAGCTTGTGAAATAGATATGTTTTTAGAAGATGCCCCCTTTGCAGTTTCATTTGCAGGCACAGCTGGTTGCATTGATGAATCAAATATTAAGCTTTGTGGTGGAACCAGCCAAGGCGCAGGACGTGGACCAGGGCTCTGATTGAACCAGGATGCAACACCACCAGATGCAGGCTGCCTCATCTGTGAATTATATGTGAATATTGGTGATACAGCCTGGCTAAAATCCAAATGAGTACCTCGTTGCAGGTTCAATGTAGAACTACCAAGAGGAGACATATTGAAAGTTGGCGAGTGCAGGGGTACAGCAGAATGTGCGGGCAACACACTTTTGACACCTTTTTTGCTAGCTGGTGCAGTTTTAACTGTTGTACCCTTACAAGCTTTTTCAGCCACACGACTACCTGCGAACTCATTTACTCAGAAAAAAATGTATTATGTTATCATATAAGGTGCCATTATCATATTGCATGTTTACCTATACGTGAGCTTGTAGGAGTCTCCAAGCCAATTAAAGGTGACTTCTGATTCTGGAATCTTTCAACAGCAGCTTGCCAAACAACCTCCCATGCAGGCTTACCACCACCTACTGTTCATTAACACAAAATAACTTAGAAGGTAAGACAAAATGAGGGGGGGAAAGTGATCACTCTCAGCATTGAAACCACACAGACCAGGTTCTCCAAAAGCTGACACCATGTAAGCCTCTGCTGGTGGTATTCCTTGACTGCTGAAATAAAATTAAGTTCCCTTAATCCATACATTTGTAACTTAACAACTTAAAGAGAGTTAGAACTTAGAACTCACATAAGAGCTCCATAAACAAAAATCTGTGCACGTAGTTGCACATGCTGTGAATCTGTGAAAGGTTGATGTGCCAAAGCTGCAGGAGAAACTGAATTATTCAAGTCAGGTAAATTAGATATTTGGACTGCGTGAATATAGGAGGTTTGCATACCAGTGCTTTCAGGAGTTGTATGCTGTTGTGATTGCTCTACTGATGCACTTTTGGTTTTGGTGCTATCACCAATATGTGTGCCAACAGAGGGCTCCCCAGCGCTTTCAATGACTTTCCTTTCCGATGGCTGTTCTTTGCCAGTCTCCACAATAGACATTTTCTTACTATCATCACTGGTGTTCTTCAATGGACTTCCAGAAGGATTCCCAGGTATAGGAATTTCTGTGGTTGCCTAAAAATAGGATATAATAAACCATGTCAACAGGTCTCAGCTAGCTAATCTAAGTCTAAATTTATGATATTTCAGCTTCAAATATGTTCGCGCGCGTGCACACACACACACAAGAGAGAGAGAGAGAGAGAGACCTCAGTAATCTGAGCAGCTTTAGATCTGGGAAAAGGGCTCCAAGCTGAACTATGAGCTTTCTCAGATACATTTGGCAGAGGTCCAACTTCAAACGAGAAACTTCTATCATCTCCTGTTGTATTGGTCTCCTCAGAACTAAGAGTAGGTTTTCTATCTCTGGCAGAACATTCTTGTAAGCTCTGGGCAGCATCAGCTGAGACTGCAGGATCTTTTGGATCCTCGGATCGTTTAGTTAGTGTGTGATGAAGCAAGGCATTACCGCCCTGCCCATCTTCCTGGGGACAGGGTTCAGTGCAACTAATCACTGTAGGGGAGCCACATGTAGCATCAGTACAGCTTCCATCACCATTCCCAGTTTCTAAGCCTACCCTGCTTAGGGATGAAACAGTACCAGAAGTATGATCTGCACCAGGATGTAATACCTTATCTGCATCCAAAAGAACATGTCATTTTGCATCCAATTGATGCTACTTATCTTAACAAGGCTTAACATGCATACTCAGAACAGAAATTTAAACGGTTGAGTGCATAGAATCACACTACAGGGGTGTTCATGTTTTTGGCTGAAAATAAAATAGTAATGGCTGAAACAAGTGGCTTTTAGAAGGAGTGGTGAGCGGTGGGGAAAGTGAGAGGGAGATGCGTGCGCGAGATGGGAACGAGAGGAGTGGAGTGCGTAATGCACCCATGACCCCCTGCCTTATCCCTGAAGCGAGACGAGAGCAAGAGGAGTGGAGAAGCCGCTTCGGGAAGCCGGATGTTCATATTGGCTTCTAGCTTCTTCAAGCAGAAGCCAATATGAACATGCCCTACAATTAGGCTTAAACAGTTAAACTTGAGAAAACACTTCAAAGTTCTATATATATCTTCTAGTACTATATTGTAGACTAGGAACTTATCAGGGGAAGACATTAAATGTGCTGGGTTTGGCTTGTCTGCTTTTGCATGGCAAAAGCATGGAAAGAAAAAAATGGTTTGCTATTCAACCTAATGCTAAGTCTAAAAACTTCTTAGAAATATTTGCTTCGTAAAAAGATTGTTCCATCTAAATAAAGTAGTTCCACACTGCTCGTCTAAGGAAAAACTGCTTTAATATTGGGCTAGCGCAAACAACTGACCTTGATGAGCATTCAAATCATCCTTTGCATTCAAGGGAGTTTCAACAATCTCCTGTACAGCCTTGTCAGGTGAGATACTCAAGGTTGATGATGGTGCGACTAAATCTTCGTGTTCAGATTGTATTGAAGGTCTGTCAGTCTGGCATTTCTGTGGATAAGCATTTGGATGATCACCTGAATGAATTTCAGACATTATGATTTCAGACATTATCAGTCTTGAAATCAAAACCTGCTCGAGTGGAGCGCATAATACTAATACATACATGTTAGAAAGATGTCAATCAGACTCAACTTATAAAAATAAAGAAAACAACAAATTCACCTAATTTATCCTGAGTTTCACTTGTGGTCAAACTACCCAAAGAAGTATCCTGCTCTTTGCGCTGCGTTTTTGTTGCAACAGCATCACTACCACTGCTACAAACAGCATAGTTGTTTGAGTTCACTGGATCTGCTGGCTCCTTCCCCCGTGGCTCAGAAACAGGAGATGTGCCATTGTGGCCTCCAACTTCTAAAGCAGATTTAGCACCTTCCTTGAACAACCCCTCCTGCTTTACTGAGGACATTCTCAAATCCTTTTCATCAGGTAAACCAGAGGAAGAATCATTGGGTTCAACAACCCCTGAACTGTCGAGTTTATCCTTTGATGTATCGAAAGTATCAATAACCATGGTAGAAACGATATTGCTGCTTGAAATGTTCAATGGTGCTGACATTTCTTCTTGAGGCCCTGAATTAGGTAATACCAAATGCTGGTTTCCAGTCTCATCTTCTAAGGCAGGTGTAGCACCTTCCTTGAATGACCCCTCATGATTTACTGAGGAAGTGTTTGGATCCTTTTCATCAAGTAAACAAGCTGAAGAGTTGTCAGGTGCAATATTGCCCGATGAGTCAAGCTTGTCTTTTGATGTACCGGTAGCACCTGTAGCATTTTTATCATGACCACTTCTCACCATGTGTTCAGTGTTATCTGAAACAGCTGATATTTCCTCCCTGATTGTCTTTTCTTCCGTAACACCACCTTTTAGATTATCAGCAGAATCTTGATGCTGCTCGAAAACTCCAAGTTTTGAATCATCACCAATGCTAATATTTGTATCATCCACCCCAGCATTTTTTGTTTCTGCAGGAATTCTGGTGACATGAGCAAGCTGTTTTCCTTTTGGAGATTGAATCAACTCGCCACTTTCAGTTGACAAAGGAGTAACAAGATGAGGATTAGAATTTCTCGAATCTGGCTTGGATTGACGAGATTTAGCAGAACTGTCACCAGTATCAACCTCCTGAGCGACAAGCTCACTGCTCCTGTCAACAGAACTTTTTAGGCCTTCTGCTGCATGTTCCACTTGAGAAAAAGATGGTTGCAGTGTGGCACTGGCTCTCTGATAGGTGCCATCATTCCTGTGCAGCATCTTAACCGGATTTGTGATGGCCTCCAGAAATCCATAGGAACTTTCCGACAACATATTTTCATTGCTTACTTCACCGGATAAGTTTGTAGAGCCCAAAGGCTGACTAGTACATGGCAAATTTTGCAATTCATGGAGTCCTTCTACTTTATTTTCATTCATGGTATCCTGAGGGGTAACACCAACCCCAGATTCTTGATTGTCTTGCTCAAAGTGATATGTGTCAGTGGCGTATATGTTCTGAAGTGGAGCTAACTCTGAGAAGGGTTCATCATTCAACTTACTAGAATCTACAACAGCTGAGTGTACGTTGAGATTGTCCAAAGAATTGTCATCATGGACCACCTTGAAATAGTTGCCAACAGTTGGACAGCTTTCTGATGTGTTTTTGCAAGCAGAGGACAACTTCTCACTCGCGATGCACTTCTCAGCAACAGACTCCAACATATAGTTCAATTTCCTATCTGATAAAGTTGAACCTGCAGCCTGTTCAGACTTCTCATCCATTGAGAAAGGTGCAATATGTTCAGCTTGAATTTGAGTCATTGAAGGATCTTCCGTCATTCTAGAACGAGTGCCCTGAGACTTATCATTCTCACTTGGCACTACAATGCTACCTGTTGGAGAGTTACCAGATTGAGGTTGGATGTTTGATGGATCAATTTGACTGTCCATACGACTTAACTGGTGATGTGCATTACCATCCATGTTACCAGTCATCTCATTTTCTCCCACTGACTTCAATAACATTTCCACAGATTCAGTGGATGTTGCCTCTGACCAGACATTATTAGTCCTAGATATGGAGCAAGATTCGGCAGCACTAGAGCTAAAATCAACAACGGTACTTCCAGTGGACAAGACCTCAATCCAACTATTATCGTGCCCTTGTACACTGAAAAATCCTTCTGAGTCGATTACGTTATCAAATCTGAGATGGCCCTGTAGTTGGTCGTCAATATCGAGCTTTGGCAGTGCAAATGGCCGCAAACCTGACGGAAACTTACTGTTGTCTTCACCAGCTAGTTGAAAATTCTGGCTCTGAAAATCAGTATCATCACAATCCATGGGTTTTTGCCTGCAAAATGGAGAAACTTTAGATATAGAGACAAAAGTCCCAACAAAATGTCAGCGTCAATAAGCAAAGTGGAAGCAGGAAACTTTGGGGCAAGCTAAACATTTTCTGGAGTATCCCATTTAGACATGCCACAATACATACATGTGCATAACAACACAAATCCTCGTTCTCCAGACGGATGACCAAACATTGCAGGGAACGATAACCTACTTAGCATGAGTGTAAGGCCAGCATTTTAGATTTTACCCAACTCTAGGAGACCACCACTGAGTGCCCTCCTATGATGCTCCCAATATAATAAACATCTCCCAAACAATTGCAGTGGGCATTTAAATCGTGATGATCTTATGGGTTTGCCTGTTTTGAAGCTCCCAAAAGAAACCACTTGGAATGTGCTAAATGCAAATTGTACATGAAATTCACTGTGCTAGCAAAGCACCCTCTATCAGCTATATATCATATCTCTCGTGCAGGAAAAAACATAACTAACGTGCCACACTTTGACCCCAGCACCCTCAGTTTGTCAACACAATAAGGGCTTACGGCTAACTCAACGCAACACACAAGTAGATATACTCCCGATAAAGCATCCCTCTCTATAATCAAAGTCGCAATTTACCCAAACTGGACTGAACCAAGCGAGCATGCTAACTTCCTAACCTAGCTCAAAACCCTAATTCCCAGCGCCAAATACAAATTCGCAACTAAACCGTCAAAAACATCCGAAACACGAAGCACCCAAATTTAAGCGGCGCCCAAAACCCTAACTCGCCAAGCTAAGCGCTACCCGCCGGAGCAATTCCCAACGCACGCACGCGCAGCAGCGCGCACACCGAAGCGACGCGCGGTAAAACGAAAGCGAAGCGGGGTGGGTAGGTACCGAGGGGAGATCGCCCGCGCTTCTAGCACCCTCCATCCGTGAGCGGGGTCGTCGGAACCCTAGATCCTGCGGGGCGGCGGCTGCTCATACCCCGGCGCTCGGGCGCCGGAACCCTAGCTTCTGCTTCTGCGGCGGAGGCGGAGGTGAGAGAGGCTCGCTAGGCCGCGCGCACCGGGGAGACGGCGGTGGCGAGGCACGGGTGGAGGCGGCGGAATGGAGAGGTGGTGGTGGTGGTGGTTTGGCTGCGGGGAACAACACGCCGCTCGCGCACCAGTCACCGCACACAGCACGCACAGGCTCAGCCAGGGAAGAGGCGGTCGCAGACTTGCGCAGGCCGCTCGGGTCGGGTCGGGTCTCGTGGCTTTTCTGTGGGTTTGTGGGCCTGTTTATTTCATTGCGATTTATAATTTTAAGCGAAATTTTTAAATTTTAATTATTTATAGTATAAATTATAGATAAATAGATACTTATTTGCGATTTTGGTTGGTACAGATGTTGGACTTTTAACGTGTAGATCGTTTAACTTGTAGACCCTATCTTGAGAAAATATTTCGTTTGAAAGTTAGGTACTATAGCAGAAGTCAAAAGCTAATTTCAAAAGCCCAAAAGAACAGGCCCTGTTTTGTTATGAGACTTCCGGCTGTCGCGACTCGCGAGCTCTCCGGTTCCTGGAGGAGCGGCCGCTTGGAGTGTCTCTCCCACTAACACTCTGAGGGTAGAGCAAGTGAAATTTTTTTTAGGTAAGGTGGATTCTTTTGAGCTAATGACTTATAGTTTATAATTTAAATATTTAAATTTTAGCTGTTTATGATAGATAGTATGTAAAGAAAAATAGATATATATGATTTTAACTGGTATAGCTAAACTCAATATATTTTTTATTATAATTTTTTATTAATCCATCTTAAAAATATACTGATTGAAAGCTAGTTAGTACCACGTCCAGTTCCTGGAGTCGGTGGCCACGGGTGGCGGGAGCAGCAGCATCGAGGTGGCGAATCGGGTGCAGCGCGTGGTTGCGGACGCGCTCGGGTTCGAGCGGACGGCGCTGACGAGGAAGGACAAGTACTTGTTGCTTGCCGGGAACGAAGGGGTCGCGGCGACCAAAGGAAGCAAGAACCAATCAAGGGGGTTGAAATTTTGCACTGGTACATTGAGTCATGCAGTCCTTTAATGGTTTTTTTTTTGTGTGTAATTAGGATTGATGGATAATCTGTGCATTTCTTCAATTTTAATTGGAAAAAATTAGGATTTATCTATATGCCTATGAGACACTGAGTAGCAAACCCCGAGGCAAAAACAAATGGAGTGGCAACTAATGAACAACATGCTCCAAAGAAACATGGTATTATGTACTACACATCGATCTTCAAGTTATTTGCTCCTTGGTTTTTGTTTTTGTTTTAAAACAAGGGTGGGGGCTCTGCTTTATTTCATTGATATGAGAAGAGCACGACAAAAAATGATCTGGAATGCAAGCTTTGAGCTTCAGTGCATACTTCATTGCTTGTTCGTGGTACCGCTTCGCAGTTTTGCTTCTTGGCTCTCAGGTGGCATTCATGGAAGCTCGATGGTTTCCCGGCTATTGGGGCATCACCGGCGAGCGTTCGCCACCTGTTAAGTGTTAATTGTTTGCTTCCTACCAGAGAGTAAACCACGACTGACAGATCACAAACAAAAGGTTCAAACCCGAGCGCAAATTCAGCTCTTAGAATCTCGAGGTTCAGAACATGACCAATAATGAATCAGTCTCGTATGCAACTCATCCTATAATTCTATCATGCCTTCACTTTCAAAGACATCCAACTCATATGAACACGGACAACATGCGAGAAGACAAGATTGAGCTCATCGAACCGTACGGCCGTACCCACACATCTCTTTCGTTAACTATGCCCAAGGGTAGCTTTCTTTCACAGGTAATGTTCGGAAAATAATTCTCTGGTTCGGCCTCTTTGTGCTGGAAGGTTTCATATGATACCTGACAGGTGAACATAAGGAATGTTTTATCAGTATATAGCGCTAAAAGATTAGCAGCTCCCAGGTCAGTTTCATCTCTGATGCTGTCCTACTATGCTTGTACACTGATTAGCCTACAAAGGTATGACCACCACATCATCGTGCTCGGTCTTTGGTGCTTCATTCTCGGACGTGGAAGCATGATTCTCGGCAATGTTCATTTCTTGCACTGGTGGTGGGTTGACGATGGTCATTGGAACAGCACTGCTGTCTGCAAGGCGGCCTTTCCTTTCACGATGCTCCTGACAGTTTGCACACCAGTGCAAACAGCAATGGACCAGGCAAGGATCGCATGGAGAGTTCTGGTGGAAACATAACAAATGGGATGGTGAAATAATTTTCCATCACATATTGCATGGAAACTAGAAAGCCAGCCCGCATATCAAAGACTAGACTCTTCAAGAAACAACTATATAGAATCAGTTATCATGGACGGATGATAGAATCATTAGTAAGCGATATTCAGGAAAAAGTGAACAGAAACAAACAAATAGGAGGTGCGAGAACACCCCCATGGTCACAAGGATGAGAAAAACAAAAATCTAATAAAATGACCCGACAATTCAATAACACAACCATCTCCTGCCAGTGAACAACGCCAAACAAAACTTTCATGGCAGGGCAACCGAACATTTAACATCGCATTTGGTTTGTTAAATGATAGAGCTCTCTGATCAAATCAAAACTACATGACTCTAACCATGAAAAGCTGATAATCTACTTGTGGATACCTGATACATCTAATCTCAAATGACAAATATAACTGTAACTAGATATTATTGTAGGAATTAATACAATTGATAGTTGGTGTTCTCCTGTATGAGATTAATCGTATGACATAAACACAGAAAGCAGTGGAAGAGTAAAAAAGAGTACCTTGAGATGATATTTCCTCTGAAGTTCTTGACGAAAAAGACCAGTATAGGTAGCACATATCCACCAACTAAACACCAGCCCTTCACCAATCAGGAACGATGTTCTTGGATCAACACCATAAAATATAGATGTTAGGATTGCCAATGCAATGCCACCCTCAACAAAGACAGCATGGCAAGTGCAAGGCGTTGTCCACGGGATATCTTCTCGAAGGGCCTGAACATTTCGTCCAAACAACACACAGGGGCAGAATAACCCAATCCGGCCTAACATCAAAGTAAGCAAGAAGCTCATAAGTATATCGGAATATAGCAGTCATAAAAATGAGAATGGAATGAAGCATAATGCTACAAAAACACAAACCCTATGATGACACTTTTTAAAAAAAAAACAATGATGAAACATTTTCATATAAACAGAAACATAGGCCCATAAGAGTTAAGTAAGAGGCTAAGGGCAGATATGATCAGTACAGACTTCAGTAAACTTGGCGGTGCTCCCTCTTGTGCTTAGATTCAGGCATTCAGCTACTTTGTGTTCATGGTCAGCATGACAGTATGAGCAACAAAAGGAGTATAACACAAGATAGATCACTAACAGAATCAAGAAAACCTGCCCTATGAAAGTTACGAAAGAAAAAATAGCTGGTGTCCAAAACCGCACACTGCCATTAGCTATGGAGCAATGCTTTCAGTCATGACTTTTTTGTCATCTATGTCTGCTCAGTGATTTATCACAGTTAACACTGTTATGCTGGAAAAGTGTACATATCTAGACGAATTTCAAATACGGATGGGAGAAAAGGACATCTTTTATATTGAGAACATGGAATAAAAGCAAATGTTATAACTACTGTTGAACGGTGGCTAATTCCATGTGAGCACATCATCATCATCACAGTGCATTTATTTCTCAAGAATAATAAAAGACCAATAAATTGCAGGACTTAAAATTTACCAATAAAAAAGGACTGCAATGTGATACAAAATGCATTTTAATAGTTAATACTTAATATTTCGCATTATAAACCGTAAAGAGAAACGGGTTTTTTGTAAAGAAATTACCTACCTGTTAAAGGCGTGGGAAAAGGGAATAGCTATAAAACAAAATTAATACTTACCCAGTTTAGACTGACTGATCATGAACCTCTACATGAATGTTGCATGAGAGGCATGAAAGCCACTCTGGCGCCAAATTTCACATGACTTCAGATGACAATTAACCAGACAAACCAATTGATAATCCACAGTCCACCTCTAGCCTAGCCAACTTCACACGCTTAACACTGTTCTCGACATCAACTTCACTAACCTCCATAAGCAAGACCAGTCCAGGAGTTAAAACACATAACATCTTAGTCGCTTACAGTTTCCTATTTGATAAATGGACACTTGAATACCAGACATACAACGACTATTACTGATTTGTGCAGACAAGCATGTGTAGAGCCGCGAACCCTGAGCTCATCCACAGCAGCACAATCCTATTCCTAAACAGATCCACATAGTAACTCCTTCCAAATCTGACATCTCCGAGACTCCGGACATCAGCACATCTGAAGGCACGAATGTTCTGTATACATATCCCTCAAAACTAGCACGAATTCTCATCTATCCAGAATGGGGAAAACTAACAAAACTAGAATTGACTAGACAATTGAAAGGAGGGAGAGGAGAGGGAGAGGGAGAAATGCCACGCCACGTACAGCTCTCGGGGTCGTCAGTGCATCCAAAGATGCCGGTGGTCCACGGCTCGTCGGCGGGCGCCTGGTAGCTCTCCGGCAGCACTTGCCCGCACTCGCTGCACCTCCTCCCCCCCAGCTACAAGCGCGCGCACACACAGCATCCAGATCAGATCAGACCAACCCGACTCAACAGAAACAGCAGCAACAAAACACGAGAATCGCTTAAGAAATGGTGAGACCTGCGGGACGGCGACGGGCTGGTTGAGCTCGCCGGGGCGGATGTCCTCGGTGGCGGGGGCGTCCTGGTTCCTGGTCAGCTTGACGTAGCGCGACGGGTGGCCCGCCTCCACCGCCATCGCGCGCGATCGAGAAGACCTCCTCGCCTCGTGGGTTTGGGGGGGTTTGGGCTGCGGGGAGGTACGCGACGACGCCGACGAAGGCGACGGTGGGTGGGGTATTAGTCTGGATCTGGGTCCGAACGCAAGCAACGCCAACGCGGTTGGGTCCGTCCGACCGAGCCGGACACCGCTCGGTTGGTTGGGTTGAGTTGGACCTTCGGCGCGGGTTGGCTGGGCTGACCCGATCGCGTTGCGTTGCGTCGGACTCGGACCCAAAGAAGGAAAAGGCGCCCACGTGGTGCATGTACGGTATACAGCTGGTTCATTTCCAAACGAACCTCTTTCGTTTGCGGCCATGTTTTCGTATTTTCCATTGAGACTTAGCTACATTCTCTTTATATTATAGTTTATAGTATAGTTTATATATCCTTTCGAATAAATAAATAAAATATTTTTAAAAATAATTTATTAGGACAATTTTTTTAAAATAATTTATTAGCTTATCAACATTTAATTTTATTTACACAAGTATTCGTGTTAAGATAAAAAATATCAGTCACTGTAGTATTGGAGCTTTTCTCGAGGACATCAGAAGGACAAATTATAGCTGCACAACTGCATACACTGATATACAACAATATATTTGCATGCCATCGTACAAATCAAAACAGATAACGAATTACTTACGGAAAGATTGCTACGACCTCGATCCTTCGGTCCAAATGTTATAAACTCTTTTTATATCAATAATTAATCTGAGAATTGAACCATTGATCTTTATATAATAATGATCTATGAGATAATTAATCTAGCAGCAAGTCGGTCGTCCAACTGATATATATAGACAAACTTAATTAATTGAACCAATTGATTTGACCTCGATCTGACTGTCCAGCCGAATGTGTCTTTGGCATGCATCATTTCAACGCATGCATGCGTGACATCCTCCTAATTAACTTGATATATCTTGCTCTCGATCGGCAAGCTAGAAAACGTGCCAAGCTTCAGGTGATATGGCATCCTAATTAGCATCAAGCATCACGAGTCCTCATACTCCGAGTATGGGCATGTTTTTTTTGTGATTGTGGTTTATAGTTTTTTACTGCGGTTTTTTGTTTTTAGCTATTTGTGTGAGAGATTATAGAGTAACTGAAATTCATGTATGATTTTTACGATACTAGCTGAATGTCCGTACGTTGCTACGAATTTTAAAAAATTTTAAAACATATTTATATACATGTTCTAAAAAATTTTACCACTCATTAGTTTCAGAACATATAGTATAATAAAATTTTAAAATCTGTAGCAACGAGCATTCAGCTAGTACAAGATTAAGCACTGGATGGAAAATACAGCATGTACTCTACAATGCAGTATAGATGAAATCCACCTTGACCACTAAATCATGGAAATAAAGATATTTTGATGGGAATGTGGGAAGATTTGGCGCATGTCTTTTGGGGCCACATGTTAGTACTGCCTTTTATGAAAAGGGGTGGGAGAGGTCGGACCAACCACCAACTCATTCTTTTATAATAGTAAAGATAAATAAAGTCGTACATTATATACTATAATTAACTAGTAGACTCTATCTTAAAAGTCACTTCGTTTAAAATCTAGTTATTGTAGGAAAGTCAAAAGCTACAAAAGAACAGACCCTATGTATCAAATCCGACTATTCTTAATTCAGTAGTTATAATCATCACATACGCGTGAGTATGATCTAATGCTTGGCCTATGTATGTACGTACGTATACGGAGGACGTATCTGCTATGCACGGAACCATCCGAGGTCGTAGCCGGACGGCGGCGCCGCGCTGTCGGGCACCTTGGCGAAGCGGCCCTTGACGCGCGGCCGCATCTCGGCGTAGGCCTTGCGGGACGCGTACCGGATCTGCTTCTCGTAGCGCCTCCTCTTGCGCTTCTCCTTGTACCGCATCACCTTCGCCTCCCGCTCCGTCGCCGGGTCGCCGCCGCTTGGGCCGGCCGCCGCCCCGTTGCCGTTGGCCACCGTCGCCGCCGCCGCCTCCTTCGGGACGGAGCTCGACGCGTCAGTGTACGTGTTCCCGCGGAAGGACATCTGAAAACGTATATAGAGGTGTCAAATAATAACAATATCGCGTCAATGTAGATAGGTGTGGTTGACACACCGATGAATATTTGACTTGATAGTATTAGTACGTAGATATTCCGTCCGGTTATAAATATATATCATTTTACACATCAGTATGGTCTTTAAAGCATAAATTTAACTAATAATTTCTACTATAATATATTTATAAAAATCAATAAAATTATAATATTATAAAATACTTTTGAGACAATTATACACATATGATTTTCATATATCCAATTTAAATATTTAAAAGATATTGATAGCTAAAGTTTTAAAAGTTTAATTGCACCTATGTCCGAAACGAAATATATATTTGTGATCGGAGAAAGTAATGCGTATACATGTACGTATGTGCTATGACTTTACAGTACTTTACGTATACTATGTTACTGTACTAGAACCTGTTATAAGTACGCATACATACACAGAGTACGTAGTACATATATACGTGTGAAGAAATGATCAATAAGGTGCACTTCTACTGTATGGAAGGCTGCTCTACATGGCGGCAAGATTAGCAACATTGTCGATAGATGGTGGAATTTTAAAGCTTGCATTTGGTGAACATACACTGGATGGGGGGACTCATGCATGGTGAACATGTTGATAGATGGTGGAATTTTAAAGCTTGCATTTGGTGAGGGCATCTTGTTTCAACATTGCAATGATATCTGTATGTATCTTACATACAAACATCAGTTGTTCATCAATCGTAGAAAATTATAGTTCGGTTGTAACAATGGTAAATGATGTTGGAATCTATGAGGGCATTCTGGTAATTTCTCAATTAGAGAAAAGAAAAGGAAAAAAGAAGGCCAAGCTTGTGGGGCCCACCTATCAGTGGGACAGTGGGAAAAATATAAGGTTCGTCTCCAACCCATTATCTCCTCCCGGCTGGCTCGGTTGCATGGGGTTGAGGCGGCTTCAGGAGAGCGGCGACACCGAAGGCACTGGTAGCCCAGGCGCTTCGGCGCCAATCGTTGGTGGCCACCGCGTCGTCGTCCTCCTCCTCTATAAGAAGGTCCAAGTCTCTTTCTTGAGGTCAGACGAAGGAATCCCTCTTTTCCCCTTTTGCTAGTTCTTCCTCCCAGTTCTTGGCCACGGTTTTGGAGAGATTAGGAGGTATCCACTACCGTAGTTGTCACTACGAACTTGGTGGTGAATTCTTGGTCTCTTGAGAGCACATCCCGTCGGTTTCCTCTTGCCCTCATCCCCTGTGGGTGTTCGGTTTGGTGGGAAATCGAAGGCTTCTTGGGACAGTGCTCATGGTGGTTGGCTTGAGCCTAACCGTGAGGAGGAAGAAGACTAGGGTGTTTGATTCCTGGTGTTCTTGGGTGTACTTGGCCGGTGCATCTTTGGTTTTGTGCGGCATTTCATGTACCTTAGCTTTGCGAATTGGTGTGTCCCGATTTGCAAATTTTGATATTGTATCTTCGACAACCTAGTCTGTTCTACGTAGCACAGCGAGCGATTGGTTTTCTGGGACAACGCCTTTAGGTGTGTCTTGCCTATTACTTCTTGGTGGTTTTGATTACCATATGCTCTGTGAGTATTTCGGCTTCCAATTTATGTTACATGCATTGTGTGTTGTGCTAGTTATTTGCAATCTGTGATTAATCTAGTACTGGGAGACTTTGCTTTAAATGTTGGTGGGCTCGATTTGATGGCTCAGTGAGGATGCTTGTCTAATACTGAAAGTGATTTGATGAACAAGTTTAGATTTAGATTCGAGCTCTAATGATGATGCTTACTACTGTCAATCTATTTCTAATGTTGTAGACAATTTATGTCGGCTGTGCTGTATCATTTAGTTCTGTAGTCTCTTTTGTATCAGTCTTCTATTGCTTGTGTTCGACCATCAGAAGGGCTCCTTACAAAGTTTAAGGTGCTGTGATCCTTTTCTTTATATGTCGATCAAGTGTCTTAGACTGATTGGAGCATTGCCGTGAAACCAACCTATTTTGATATTGTTCAGATAGCCGACAGTAGTTAGTTCCTTGTGTAATATTGCAAAGTTCTGTGAAAATTTAGTAAAGCATATCTTAGAGCTCATAAGCTACACTCTAGTTGTCATTTCTATTTCATGAAAAGTATAGACAAAGTATTGAGAAGACCAAGAGTGAATCTTGATCAACTCTACATCTGAGAGCAAATAATCAGCTTAAAACTGAGCTTTGTGTTGTTTCAATTGAATTACTGCTCAGTGAACCGAGTTTTATGCTCGTTTTAACTGTTATCATGCTCCATGTCTTAAGTACATTATGCAATTTAAATGATATGGCAGATTTACATGCTTTCATGTTAATTGTGTCATTTAATTGCTGCTGGAAATGCACTTATTGATGCTGATTTGAGATATTCACATGATATATATGCTGGGCATAGCTTTCTGCTTAAATGTCTTAAATAGTTTGCATTTGTATGTGTTGATTAAGTCATGTATATGCTTCTGGATCATATTTTTATCTTTGTTAATTATGCTAGAATTAATTCTAAATATACGCTAAACCGCACATATACAACAATTGCAAAGTGCTATTCTGCAATAGAAATGCAAAGTTTGCGATTACAGTATGCTAAACAATAGGGGGAAATGAAAATCTGATCTTCATTTTTACTCTACAAACACAGGGGTACCATCAAACAGATGGATTGGCGGCAATTTTTTAGGCAAAAGGGAACTTCTCGATCAGCAATTAGCCCCTTTTTTCTCACATATCCCCTATTTTATTCCACCGTAGATTTCTCAGTATTCTCCAACCGATGGAAGAGGTGCAGCTAATTAGAACTGTCAAATCAACCCAATGTATAGCATTCTTTTCAAAGAAATTAAATTCAGTTGCCACTAGCTTAGTAACATGGGAAAAAGACAAGACAAACACAAGACAACTGTGCAAGATGCGCTGTGCTGCTAGCTCCTAATAAGCTGGACCCAAAATTGACAATCTTTTAAGTTTTGACCACTAATAATCTGCACCATACAGCCATATGCACAATTGCATATACACAAAAAAACACTATTAAGTCCTAGCCTCTAGCTAGTGAAATCGATAGCCCGCACTAATTTTCTGCTCCCTCTCACGCTCGCAGTTGTGCGCTACAGATCGATCGAGAGATATCAGCAAGCAACGTGATTATATTGCAGTGGAATTGCATGTATATTCAACAAGAACATCATGCAGCATATGCAAATTAAAGAGCTTGCAACGTTTGTAGTGTCAGGGATAAGGAGAACCGAACCACTCACGATTGTGGCGCTCGATGCTGCCGCGTGGTTGCCGCCGCCGAGCCCTAGGCCAGCCTCGCCTAGGCTCAGCGGAACGTCGAACGTGAGCCCGTGCCCCGGCTGGTACTGCCCGTACGCGTCGAACGTCTGCCGCTGCTGCTGCTGCTCGGGAGCCACACCGTTCCCGGCCGCGGCCGGGCGGTGCAGGTGGTGGTCCCCGCCCGCCGGCGCCGGGTCGTTGAACAGCCACGCCACGCTCTCGTGGTCGTCGTGGCCGAAGAATTGGAACTCTTGCAGCCCGGCCGCCGCCGGCTCCTCCGCCTGCTGGAAGATCGCGGGGACGAAGCCGCGGTTGAGGTCCGCGACCCCGCAGCGCCCGCCGCCTCCCCGCCGTGACGCTGCAGCTGCAGGCACGCGCAGTCCCCCACCCCGCCGCCGCCACCGCACACGCGGCACGCGGCGCCCGACGCCGCCGACATCGCTCGTACGCCGTACCTAGCTACGTGGATTGATCTCCACCAGCACCGCTCCTCCTCCTGACCTCCTGTGTGGTGCGCGCTCTCTTAACCAGTAGTACTTCTCGTCCTCCACTTGCACTTGTTTGTTTCTGTGTGCTTTGCTTTGCTCCAGCCTCCACTCCAGGTGCAAATGTGTGTGGAGGAGAAGAGGCGGGAGTGCGAGCTAGGGCACCGGGGAGGGAATAAGTATGGGAGCTAGAGATCGAGGCGAGGATTTCTTACGTGGACGATTCGGAGCCACCTTTCGGGTTAGACCAGCTGTCGAATCCCTATTGGCTGCCCCTCCCGGGCCGTAGATCTTGGAGGATTCCATCTCTACAAACCGCAGGTATTTTTTCCTTCTTTATTAAGGGTATATATATATATAGGACGCTAGCTCCGTACATTTTCTGTAACGTCGGATCTTCGCCCGGAAACCAACCATTCAATTCCACTCTCTTAAGACGCAACAATAATACCGTGCTCGACAAGCTCGCGAACAATAATACCTATTGCAATCTATCATGGAGACGGGGGACCCTCTTGCAGAACCCCTCATCGTCATACAGCTCCAGTGGTAACACAACCCTATAGGAGCCAAACCATCAGATGGTTGGACGTAATATTTTTTCAGTGATATTTACAGCAAATCTAAACAACTATTGCAACACAAACACAACAAGTGGCTATCCGTGCAACAATATCTCACTCTAGCTGCAACAAAACTCATCGCAGCAATTAAAGAATGCAACAACATTGCAACAAAATAAAAAAGTATCCTGCAACACTTGGAGTGAACTTGTACAACAAATCGAGTGAACGCATACAACAAATCTCACTAATGCTTACTACAAATCGTACCTATAGGAGGCACACACGAAGGCCACCCAGTGGCTCTCGTCTACCCCTCCGTTTGCCATTCCCTCTGATCTGTACAGATTCGATGCCCCTAGCTCCCTCCAACTTTGTACAGATCCGACGCCCCCTATCTCCTCCAGCATGCCACCTCGATGGGGAGAGAGAGAGCAGGGGTACCTGCCAAGGAGGTAGAGAAATGATTTGCGGTGAGATGCTCTTGTGCAACAACGAAATAATAAGGTTTGAGGATGTGTCACTGGATGGTGGGTGGATCATGGGTCGTCCAAGCGAACACACAAAATGTGGCCTGGATGGAGCGTCCAATTAGACTTGAGAGTTGAGCTGTACCGTGGCGGCCTAGCCTTGGCCCTGTTGACTTGGAGGCGACGATGGGTCGATGGCAGTACCGAGGATGTCGGCGGAGGCGTCGGCCACGATGGTGGCAACAACACCGCCATCTTCATCACCTTGTGCTCTACCTCTACCTCACGTAATTTAAGTAATTTCAGGGGAAAAGAAGGAAAAGTTGAAATTTAAATAATTGTGTGAAAATATGGACACATAAATATTTTGGGAGAAAAGTAAATTTTTCTTGATATTTTACAGATACAATGTTACTGCTTCATTTAAAAACCTTACGCCCTAGAGTGATGTTCCCCCGATAAGGAAAATAATACAGTAACAATATGCATACATACTAACTACTCTCCAATGTCGAAATCGTTCATGCGTTCAAGTTAGCATTCACCTATATGATCTTAGGATCCTCTAGTTAATGATGTTGTCGCATTTTTACCAATTCCCAATACTTAGCACAGATAATTACCTCCACCATCTTGGGTGTTAGAGATGATCTCATTTTTTTAATTATTCTCTCTACTATGTTGAACGTTGCTTTCAAAGAGATGGCGGACACAAAAACTAGTAGATCATCCTATGCTGTCAAGTGGGATGTCAAGCACTTATCTTGCCTTGTTGTGCCTACTGTGAGGCTTCTAAACTTGCATTGTTGCCAAGCTTGTTATGATACAACCAAAAAACATAAAAAAACTCTTTTTTTTGACTTGTTCGAAAGCTTCAAAGAAATCAAAACTGATGCATTCACCTATTCCCTCTATACTAATATGTAAAGATGCTAAATTTTTGTAGGATTGAAAATGATAGCAAAGTAATATAGGTGTGAAATAGATCCAAAATATTTAAAATTTCAAATAAATATTTGAAATAGATCTCGCGATAGCACATTTGATATATTTAAAATTTCAAATAAAGTTGATACATGAAATAGTATTTAGGCAGGTAATTAAGTCGGCTGAATTACTTGCCATATTGTCATGGGGCGGCAGGCGCTCGGGACACCAAGTGTCGCTTGCAGACCGCCACCGCCCGGTGACCGAGCGGTAGAAGTGATATTTTTGTTAATTCCGTGCGCATACGACTATTCTTGCAAATATGTGTGCAAAACACGCTATATATGCCAAAATTAAAAAAAATAGTATGTTGCCTACGTGATCAAGCGATTTTACTAAACTTGTGTTGAACAAATGATCTTTCATGAGCAAATAAGGTATTCTCTTTGAGGTTAGTTGTATATTTAAATTTGGAAACTAGGCTGTTTCAAACTTGTTGACATACAAATAATCACCATTTGGATAGCACTATCTAGGTCGTTTTTTTTATTCACAAGTACAACAAGAACATACTCCTGCATACACATAATACTACACACACTCACACATATGTAGATACGTTCAAAACACGTGCTAAGATATGATAAAAACCTTATAATCTCATAGATCGTTGACATATACTTTGATTCAGGTGTGCGTGTACCCGAGAGACACTGTTTATGTAAACAGTACCGGCAAGACACTGTTCCTAGGTCGCTTGCTCCCAAAAGGCGGAGGCGCAAATGGGAAATACGAGTCCACATCATCCACTCATGGCCAAAAAGACTTGGCCAAAGGAGATCCACGTTTGACCGGGACGAAGGATATGGGATTGATCCATGTGTGATCGCTATTCAGAGCCTACACAGGGTCCTAACCAGCTGTACAGAGCCTAACCACAAAGCGGATAGAATAAACACTGTCATCATCATTCAACAACAAAGGTGTATCTAGATATTATCCGGATATTTTTTTCTAACAATCATTCAGATTTAAGACCGTTGGTTTAGAGATCCAGCAGCCCCTTTTTTAGAGGATGTTTTCTTTCTAATAATCATTCAGATCTAACAATCATTATCCGAAGATTTTTTTGGAGGGGGTGAGGGAGAATTTATATATGGCCATTGGATCTCTAATTTAATAGTCATAAATCTGGATGATAGTTAGAAAGAAAACATCCGGATGATATTTATCAATACCAAAAAAAAACAATACACTGTTAACCAACAAGTTTACAACACAAATGTAGCACAGCTAGCAGCATGGAACTAGTACAAAGCATCAAAATAAACATGATGATATGAATAAGTACGTTTTATCCTTGTTAAAAAAGGTACCTTTTGTCACTAAATTTACCAGGCTTGTGAAATAGATTATGTGGCTAACAAGTTGCGCACTATGCTATGCCTATCCTATACACTTCAGACGAGAACTGCTGGTGGCGGCACTGCACATGCCAACCGACACGAGATCAGTACGTAATATTCGGTCACCGAAGATCGGTGTGTCACACCGGTTAGAATGAACCTGTGGATGTAAATAGGGCAATCGAGTAGTCAATTTTTTCTTTTAAATTTGGATCTCGAACGTCTGTTTTTATAAATCTAGTCTCCTTCGCAGATCTACCACACCTGGCAGGTACCTGTTGAGCCTCCTGTCCACGGCAGCAAGAAAAAGCAATGCACAATGCAGCGATTAGTATTAATTAAGTGATGATTAGCACTAATTAGCGGCAATTAATGAGGATTAGCGTCGGTGGTGTGCTGCCGCATAGCTCGCATGCACCTACCGAACTCTCTGGCTCGGTAGGTATCTTTTAGGCGCGATAGATCCACAAAGAAGACTAGCGATGTTTTAGGCGAAATTTGGTACAATGCTATTTATATGGACAGTTTGTAATAGGTCAATACGTATAGATGCACCCACATCACATCAAGATGACGCTAGAAGACTACTTTCGGCTTATAATATAGAGACATCTATTGCGTAGTCTTATGAGAATCTCAACTTTCAATCGATTATTGAACCATTAGATTTAGATCAAACAGTCCACATCACTCCCTACTCCATATATAAAATTACCTCCTTAACCATAACCCTAACCTTTCATTCCCGCACCTTAGCAGCCACGTGTCGGCCCCCAATCTCCTTCCCGTGCGTTGCCTCCCACCTCCTCGCCAGCGCCGCCCACCTCCTCATCCTCTATCCCGCTTCCACCTCCCACCCACCCTCCTTCATCATCTCTGGCGCCACTGCCACTAGAACTGCTGCCACGTCCAGCCATCTCTCCTACCTCCTTGGAGTTCATCCTTGACCCGCCCACTGCCCTCCTCTCCATCCCACGGCACCCCATTCTCCCTCTAAGCTTGGGCTTCGGTGAGCCCAAACCCTAACCAATGAACCGGAGCTCTAACCCAATGGCAATGAGTAACAACGGCGCTAGAGAGAAGGAAGTCGAGCTTGTCCGAGCACAAATCTCAATGCCAGATCCAAAGGTTACAAATGTAGTTGCATGTTTTTTGAATTTTTGGGGTGCAATTGGTTAATTAAGATATTCATATTATCATCAACTGAGAGGTCACGAAGATAATTAAGTACGCATATCTCGAGCAAATTTTATCTCGACTACAGGCGTCCATAGTATTGATTTCTTTCTTACGAGAGAGAGAGAGAAAAATGAATGCGGGATGCACATTTACACGTACTGTACGGACCGTGCACATACATGAAACACGATGCCATGCATGAACTGATGAACATGCTCCATGGGGTTCAGAAAAAAAGGGGGTTAATTTGCTTCTTGATAATCCAGTACAGCACAAACTAAACCGCCTGACTTCTTTGGCTACATATATGGCGGCGGCGGCTGCTGCTTTCCTTTTTCCATACATGCTCTTCTCCGGCTACGGCTTCACACACTCGTGGGAAAAAAAAAGGAAGAAAACGGAAGCGCCTTTACGGCATCAAAACAATTAAAGATTACCGCGGGAGATCTCAACTGCGACGCCAGTGGCTGTGAATTCGCGATGCTAACGTCTCGGCCAATGCCTCTCCGGCTCGCGCGGCGATCCTGTGGTGAGGAGCGCCTGAAAATTACGGCCGAGTTCTTTTCGCCGCCCACCGATGGATCGAGCTAGATTGATTATTAAGCCGGCCAGCAGCGGCGGCAAGGGAGGAGGGAGGAGGAGGAACCATTCGCGCGCGGGCGGGGGCGGATCAGTTGCCTGGCCCCTGTTGCGCCACCGCCTGCCTGCCCGCCGGCTGGCATCTGTGTACGTACTGTATCTATATCTATCAAGCTAGTATATTTGACTATAATATATGTGTGTTGTGTTACTAACACGTGTCTCTGTCTTATTCGGTGGCGTCGAGGGGAGGAAGCATAATACGGTTTTAGTATAAATTTAGATTTAATTTTAATTAAATATAAATAATTTCAAGCATAATTTTAACAGTATTTAAATAACAAAACTAATATATAGATATGTAAATCATTCAAGCCATTTAAACCGTATATTTTGCTTAAAACATAGGACATGTGAGCTATTAAAATCAACATAATGCTCAGATTTTATTTTGATCAATGCTCTCAGATGTAGAGTTGCTCAAGATATAATCTTGTCCTTCTCGCTACAATGGTCTATACTCTTCACTAATTGAATATGACAGTTCAGGTTCAAACTTTGAGCTCTAAAAACCCTTTACTAACATGTCCAACTTCAACTAGTTTTATACTTTCGGCCAATAGGAAACCAGTGCATAATAGCCAACACTCCAATTTAGCCAACTAACTTGATTAACTTCCAGTGAAAAGAATCACATAAACAAAGTTCAGCAATAAGCCTAAATAGCCAACAAAAGGAGCACATATTCTAAATTTTAGAACATAGATGTTTATATATCAAATCACATTCGAATGCTACTGTCCGCAAGACTGAATAACAAACTAACAACAAAAGCAATACTTTTAGAGCTCAAGTTTGAATAATTCAATTTCACAATATGATCATTCTCATCATCGAGCTATCAAACCGAACCCACAGATCTCTTTGCAATATCCTTCCCGTGCTAGAACTAAGCAATTTAATTGAAATCTTAGCTGGCACAGCACATATTACCGTAAAAGACGCGCGAAGCTTTCACGTGCTCTCGAGCCAAAAAAAAAAAATCGCGTTGACCCGTTGCTCGGCATGCCATGCCACCGCTTAGTACGGTCGCGCGCCGGAACACCAACCACGTCATTTACATACCAGCCACGTACCGAACAAGGTTTCCATAGCCACTCGACCGATCTGCCGCTTGTCGTTGCGCAGCGACATGACAACCACCGCACCACGGTTCAAAACCAAAAGCCTACGACTACGAGCGAATACTGGTTAACCATTTTGCATAGTTTTCTGCGGATACACGTACTGCTTTTTTGTGCCCTTTTTTTTTCCTCTCTCTCTTCTTTTCTTGCTAACCTACTGGTTCGCAGGGAGCGTGAGCCGTCGCCGAAACAAAACGATATTGCTGCGCCTGCTCTGCGGCGAAGGCAGGTCGCCGTCCGCGACTGCGACAGGGCATGTGCGCGTACGGGCTCAGCACTGCGACCGACGGCAACGGCTAGCTCCCTGCGAACCACACGTAGTCCGCCACTGCTAGCTAACTACTCTGAAGCTCTGATCTGACCCTCACAGGTTGGAGCACGGCATGTGGATCGATTTGCGATGCTCGCAGGTGTGTCACATCGCCGACACCGTCAAATCCCTTCCTTGATCTTTCATTTCCTTAATTTCCCTCGTGATTGGTCGATTGATTGACGATCATGCCACCCGCTACCCTGTCTTCCATCGCGCCGCACGGAACCGACGATAAAAGGGTGCGATGCCGTCCGCCGTATTGGCGTGGGAGCCAACAGACTTGTACTACCGTGCCCCGCCGGTTACGGGCAGCCGTATACGCATGCGTCCCATGCATGCATGCATCATGGTGGAGCTACCGCTGCGTGGGAGCGCGTGCTTCGTTCTGTCCGATGCTCCTCCATTCGATCGATTTGCAAGCAGCAGCCGCGATGTCAGAAACGTAACATCGTCGTTTGTTAGAGATCGTACTAGCTGATCTACGTATGCTGGCTGGCTGCACCAATTTGCATGCCGCCTCCATCGATCGGATCGCGGGGTGCTACTAGCTCCAGCTTTTCATTTTTTCCGCTTCAAAATGTTATTTTTCAGCTCTTCTACTGTAACTACTTTTAAACGGAGCGTTTTTTCAAGATAAAATCTATAAATTGATTATAGTAACATTGTAGTGACTTCATATATATCGTCTAAAACCACACGTGATCTTCTATTACTCCATACTCTCTCATAAATAACCTAAAAGATATAAACCAAAGTAAAAAAAAAAACAGTACCATACATTCCGCAAACATTAGTAGCACCAACACTCGACAGCTGTGTTGTGTTAAAGATAGCAAAGCGGCATGGGCCATCACCTGAAGGTTTGCTTTAGGTGAAACTTGTATACTAGGATCATACATAGGCCGGCTGACTGGTCCGTGCTATTCAAGGCCCAGCACCGTCATCGTCACCATCTTCTTCGTTGTCAAGTCTTCTGTAATTTGGAGAGGCTACAGGCCCATCGGAGCGGTCTGCTCTCCGCTGGCGCTTGCAACGTTAATGGCCTTGTGGTTCAGGCAACTCCATGTACGGTCGATCGATCGACTCAAATCGCTGTTGAAAAAAAAACATAGGTGGTGTCCAGTGGATAGTGGGTATATTTTTATTATAGTATGGGTACTTGAATTTAAAGCCAACAGATCTAGATCTAAAAAATCCCATCCATCCTATAATCCATATAAATTTCTTGGTTGGGAGCAGATGCGCTTGGGAAAAGGAAGATGGCACGCTGCTGCTGTATGGGAAACAAGAGAACGAAAGCAACGAAGCTAGGTTTTTTCTTGGTTCCATGTTTATCCGAATCATGCGCACATGTGCAACTAGAAACGTGTTAGCAGATTTTGAGTCGGATCAGTCAGGTAAGTTTGGGGGCCGGTTCTTTTTCAGTTTTTGACTTATGCTTTTTGTTTTTATAGTAACTAGCTTTTAAACGAAATGTCTTTTCTTGTATCGACTTCATTTATATCGGTAAAAGGCAATTAATGAGGATTAGCGTCGGTGGTGTGCTGCCGCATAGCTGCATGCACCTACCGAACTCTCTGGCTCGGTAGGTATCTTTTAGGCGCGATAGATCCACAAAGAAGACTAAATTTGTAAAAAACAGATGTTTTAGGGCGAAATTTAAAAAGAAAATTACAATGCTATTTATATGGACAGTTTGTAAATAGGTCAATACGTATAGAGGGAGCCCAAACATCACATCAAGATGACGCTAGAAGACTACTTTAACCACATGCGCTTATAATATAGATAGGACATCTATTGCGTAGTCTTATGAGAATCTCAACTTTCAATCGATTTTTGAACCATTAGATTTAGATCAAACAGTCCACATCACTCCCTACTCCATATATAAAATCACCTCTTTAACCATAACCCTAACCTTTCATCCCCGCACCTTAGTAGCCGCGTGTCGTCCCCAATCTCCTTCCCGTGCGTTGCCTCCCACCTCCTTGCCAGCGCCGCCCATCTCCTTATCCTCTGTCTCGCTTCCACCTCCCCCCACCCTCATTCATGATCTCTGGCGCCACTGCCACTAGAACTGCTATCACATCCGGCCATCTCTCCTACCTCCTTGAAGTTCATCCTTGACCCACCCACTGCTCTCCTCCATCCCGCGGCACCCCCTTCTCCCTCTAAGCTCGGGTTTCGGTGAATCCAAACCCTAACCAATGAATCGGAGCTCTAACCCAATGGCAACGAGTAACGACATTGCTAGAGAGAAGGAAATCGAGCTTATCCAAGCACAAATCTCAATGCAAGATCCAAAGGTTACAAATGTATTTTTTGAAGGGGGTGCAATTGGTTAATTAAGATATTCATATTATCATCAACTGAGAGGTCACGAAGATAATTAAGAAGTACGCATATCTCGAGCAAATTTTTACTCACGACTACAGGCGTCCATAGTATTGATTTCTTTCTTACGAAGAGAGAGAGAGAGAAAAAGGAACTTCGTACGGGATGCACATTTCACACGTACTCGTACGGACCAGTGCACATAAGCACATGAAACACGATGCCATGCATGAACTGATGAACATGCTCCATGGGGTTCAGAAAAAAAGGGGGTTAATTTGCTTATTGATAATTCAGTACAGCACAAACTAAACCGCCTGACTTCTTTGGCTACATATACGGCGGCGGCTGCTGCTGCTGCTGCTTTCCTTTTTCCATACATGTTCTTCTCCGGCTACGGCTTCACACACTCGTGGGAAAAAAAAGGAAGAAAAACGGAAGCGCCTTTACGGCATCAAAGCAATTAAAGATTACCGCGGGAGATCTCAACTGCGACGCCAGTGGCTGTGAATTCGCGATGCTAACGTCTCGGCCAATGTCTCTCCGGCTCGCGCGGCGATCCTGTGGTGAGGAGCGCCTGAAAATTACGGCCGAGTTCTTTTCGCCGCCCACCGATGGATCGAGCTAGATTGATGATTAAGCCGGCCAGCAGCGGCGGCAAGGGAGGGAGGGAGGAACCATTTGCGCGCGGGCGGGGGCGGATCAGTTGCCTGGCCCCTGTTGCGCCACCGCCTGCCTGCCCGCCGGCTGGCATCTGTGTACGTACTGTATCTATATCTATCAAGCTAGTATATTTGACTAGAATATATGTGTGTTGTGTTACTAACACGTGTCTCTGTCTTATTCGGTGGCGTCGAGGGGAGGAAGCATAATACGGTTTTAGTATAAATTTAGATTTAATTTTAATAAAATATAAATAATTTGAAGCATAATTTTAACAGTATTTAAATAACAAAACTAATATATAGATATGTAAATCATTCAAGCCATTTAAACCGTATATTATGCTTAAAACATAGGACATGTGAGCTATTAAAATCAACATAATGCTCAGATTTTATTTTGATCAATGCTCTCAGATGTAGAGTTGCTTAAGATATAATCTTGTCCTTCTCGCTACAATGGTCTATACTCTTCACTAATTGAATATGACAGTTCAGGTTCAAACTTTGAGCTCTAAAAACCCTTTACTAACATGTCCAACTTCAACTAGTTTTATACTTTTGGCCAATAGGAAACCAGTGCATAATAGCCAAAACTCCAATTTAGCCAACTAACTTGATTAACTTCCAGTGAAAAGAATCACATAAACAAAGTTCAATAAGCCTAAATAGCCAACAAAAGGAGCACATATTCTAAATTTTAGAACATAGATGTTTATATATCAAATCACATTCGAATGCTACTGTCCGCAAGACTGAATAACAAACTAACAACAAAAGCAATACTTTTAGAGCTTAAGTTTAAATAATTCAATTTCAGGATATGACCATTCTCATCATCGAGCTATCAAACCAAACCCATAGATCTCTTTGCACTATCTTTCCGTGCTAGAACTAAGCAATTTAATTGAAATCTTAGCTGGCACAGCACATATTACCGTAAAAGACGCGCGAAGCTTTCACGTGCTCTCGAGCCAAAAAAAAAAATCGCGTTGACCCGTTGCTCGGCATGCCATGCCACCGCTTAGTACGGTCGCGCGCCGGAACACCAACCACGTCATTTACATACCAGCCACGTACCGAACAAGGTTTCCATAGCCACTCGACCGATCTGCCGCTTGTCGTTGCGCAGCGACATGACAACCACCGCACCACGGTTCAAAACCAAAAGCCTACGACTACGAGCGAATACTGGTTAACCATTTTGCATAGTTTTCTGCGGACACACGTACTGCTTTTTTGTGCCTTTTTTTCCCCTCTCTCTCTTCTTTTCTTGCTAATCCTACTGGTTCGCAGGGAGCGTGAGCCATCGCCGAAACAAAACGATATTGCTGCGCCTGCTCTGCGGTGAAGACAGGTCGCCGTCGGCGACTGCGACAGGGCATGTGCGCGTACGGGCTCAGCGCTGCGACCGACGGCAACGGCTAGCTCCCTGCAAACCACACGTAGTCCGCTCTGATCTGACCCTCACAGGGCATGTGGATCGATTTGCGATGCTTGCAGGTGTGTCACATCGCCGACACCGTCAAATCCCTTCCTTGATTTTTCATTTCCTTAATCTCCCATCGTGATTGGTCGATTGATTGACGATCATGCCACCAGCTACCCTGTCTTCCATCGCGCCGCACGGAACCGACGATAAAAGGGTGCGATGCCGTCCACCATATTGGCGTGGGAGGCAACAGACTTGTACTACCGTGCCCCGCCGGTTACGGGTAGCCGTATACGCATGCGTCCCATATGCATGCATCATGATGGAGCTACCGCTGCGTGGTATCTTGTGGGAGCGCGTGCTTCGTTCTGTCCGATGCTCCTCCATTCGATCGATTTGGAAGCAGCAGCCGCGATGTCAGAAACGTAACATCGTCGTTTGTTAGAGATATGCTGGCTGGCTGGCTGCACCGATTTGCATGCCGCCTCCATCGATCGCGGGATGCCCGTGACCCCCTTGTAGAGCTCGTACACCTTCTGCTTCACCTGCACCCTCCCGCTCCGCCGGTTCCAGGTTCCTTGCTGATTCCTCTCGTCCCGACGAGAGGGGGAAGCTAAGAGGAGAGGAGGGGAGAAGAGCTTGCCCCGAGCGGAAGGCACCGCACCGGCGAGGAGCAGAGCCGTATGTAGGCCACCGGAGTTGAAACACGCACCGACTCCTCGGCTGGATACGGGCCGGGCCTAGTTGTGGATACTACTGACCAAAATGATAGTTGTGGATACTATTGACCCAAATGGGCCAGTTAGCCCATGTGAAGCGGCCCAATTAACTGCTAGACCCAACTGGCCTCGTATGCACTCAGCTCAGCCCAATCGGAAGCCGTAGCGTCGTCTTCAAGCAAACAACACGTCTACATCTTACGTGGCCCCGCGGGCTGGCGCATCCCGCCGTCCCCACCACGCCACGTCACCAAAACTACTCTATCCGAACAGGCAGATCAGTCCACTCACCTCTGCCACGCCGCTCGCTTTCCCGAACTGCCTGCCCACGCGGCGGAACCACGCACCGCACCGCCACTTGCACGTTGACCGCACCAATCAGTGACTCAAGACAGTCATCTGTGCATCATGCTCCTCACCGCGATTAGCCACTCGGCCCAAGGCCACGCCCTCCAACATTTGGACCCCACAAACATGGGGGCCACAATTCAGCGAATGTTGTGGCTTTAACCTAAAGCAACAGCTCGGGCCTCGAGCGGGCGGGCGGCGGGTGTGAAAATGCATCACAAGAGCGCCGTTTCCGAAATCCTCGAGAGCTCCTTCCCATTTCGATTCTGTTTTAAAATTTTCCTAGGGAGCGGGCGATTCGAAGCTGAAAAGCGCCTCGCCTCCCTATCCCCGCGAACCCTACTACGCCTGCCTCGCCCCCCCGCCGCCGCCGTGAGATGCCGCCGGAGACTGACGCGGCCGGCCTCGCGGCGGACGTCCTCGCCGCGTCCACGCCCAAGGCGGCGACGGCGGCGGTCTCGTCGGTGGCGGACTTCCTCCGCCGCCACGCCGGCGACCACCCGCGCTCCTTCTTCGCCGACGCGCTCCCCTCGCTACTCTTCCGCCTGTTCGTCTGCTCCCCCACCTCGCCTTCCTTCATCGACCTCGCCGCCGGCGACGCAGCTCTCGCCGACCTCCTCGCGTCGCTCCTCTCCCCCTCGGGGCCACTCCTCGCTGCCGTTTTCGCTGCGGATCGTCACTCCCTCCTCCGATTCGTCTTCCCACCCGAGCGGCTCCCCGGTTGGCTCCGCCTCGCGCTGTCGTCCGCCGCCTCCTCCTCCTCTGATGAGGTGCTCTCGCCGCTCCTAGCCGGCCGCATCGGCTCCGAGCTCCACCTCTCGGTATTCGAATACTACCTCTTCTGGTTCGCGTACTACCCCATCTCGGCCGCCACGACGACGGCCACCGCCGCCGGCGGCGCCCCGCAAGCGTCTCCCTCCACTTCAAAGCCCTCGCTTAAGTCGTGCGCTCGCCTCGAGAGCTGGGTATCCACCCTCGCCTCCACGGCCGGCCGCAATCCGGGTCAGAAGCCAGAGAGATCGTTATACCTGAAGCTTCTGTACGCGTACCTTAAGGAGTTTGTGCCCAGCGATTGCGCACCGCCGCGTGGTTGCGGTGGCACACTGCTGCATCGAACTGTCAGTGACGGTGTGGACGCTGCTGAATCCTTCAGACGAGCCGAGTTCTTCATGCACATGCTCGTACAGTTCTGGCTTGTTGGGGACGACTTCTCACCGCTGCCTGTGCAGACTTCCCATGCCTATGGGTTGCCTTTTCGGCCTCTTCTGTCGCGTGCAAACGCTACATTGGCTGAGCGGCCGCCAGCACCAGGACTTGGCGATGCAGTGAAGCTGTTGGTGATGTATTTGAACAGGAGCAGTGTTCGCACACTTGTGGATGCACACAATGTGTTTGAGGGAATGCCTTCAAGGAAGGAGTGCGACATCCCTGTTGGCTACTGGAATCCATTAATACAGAGGCCGCTGTATCGGTTTTTGCTAAGGATGTTCTTGTTCTGTCCCATGGGTGCAGATATCAAAAACACTGCCCAGGTTTTTTCTGCATGGATGGTCTATATGGAGCCATGGAAGGTTCAGCAAGAGGATTTGGATGAGTATGATCTGCCACCTCCAGGTGGGCGAAATGTGCTTCAAGTTAGTGAGGGAAAAAGGCAGTGGTGTGAGGCAGTGTACACTCCAGCATGGCAGAGCTTTGTGCTGTCCAACTATTTGTTCTACAGTTCATTGGTAGTGCACTTCCTGGGATTTGCTCATAAGTTTATCCATTCTGATGTTACCTCAGTGTTGCAAATGTTATCAAAGGTTAGTGCACAGTTACTCTCTTGTTGCATCATATTTTCTAAATTTTCTAGCTAAATTTTTCTAACTTTATGCAAATTGATAGGGCTAGGTGCACGTATGGGCCCCACATGTTTTTATAGGAAGCTTTCGTAAAACTTCGGTATTTAAAATTTCAACATCGCGTTCATACTACAAAAGTTTTATGAAATCGATTGAAATTTGTTGTAAATGATTCTACGTGAAGGGAAGCTACTCTGTGCAAATTGGCATGGCTAGGCGCACACATAGTTTCTACATGCTTTTTATAGGAAGTTTTTGTAAAAATTCGGTATTTAGAATTTCAACTCCGTGTTCACACCACAAAAGTTTCTCGAATTCAATTAAAATTTATTGGAGATGATTCTACGTGTAGTGGAGCTATTCTATACTGATTGGCAGGGCTAGGCGTGCACGTGGGTCTCACATGCTTTTATAAGAAGTTTTCGTAAAACTTAGGTATTTGTAATTTCAACATCGCGTTCATACCACTGAAGTTTTACATAATCGATTGAAATTTGATGCAAATTATTCTGTTTGTATGGAGCTACTCTGTGCAAATTAGTAGGTACATGTGCGCATGTGGCTCTCACATGTTTTTATAGAAAACTATATCTGAGTATGGTAATCCAAGCCTATGGACAATTCACGTGCCACCTCGTTAGGCCACGCCACGGGTTAAACCTGTTCAAACCCGATCTCAACTCAAAATTTCTAAACCCATCCCACCCCAACCCAACCCAACCCAACCCATTCACTCTTTCAACCTGTTTCCACCCATCTAAAGCCAACCCAATTAAGAATCCACCCCGTTTAACCTGTTTGAACCCAACCCATCAGCACCCCTAGATGCAATATGTGCACATGAATGATACTGGTTTTCTAGAAGACATTTCTAAAACGGAAATGATAGATGTGCAAACAATAAGTCATCTAATGTTACTCTATTAAAAGTCTGCAGGCCTGCATCTAGCCAAATAAGTAGTAATTGTTAATTGTTTTATGTTAATGTCAACTCAAGCCATTTTTCATTTTTAAATTTTAATTAGTACCTCTAGAAAAGAGTACTTCATTTCTTTATAAAGCACATCTGAAAGGGAGAGTCAAGATGCTAGAAGACACAACTTAGGCAATGGGGCCTCATTCTAACCTGAAGGATTAATATGGAACACAGTGCCATTTATAGCCATCTCCAGTGTTCTGTACTGCAGTACTATATACAGTTTGCTTGTTTCTGATGCACCTTCTCAGTTATGTGGGTGTGTGAGGTGTGAAAAATGTATCCAGATGTGCCTTGTGTTGTATTTGTAACCTCCTTGAACATGTTGCTAGCTGTAATACTGGTACATATTACTGTACAAGTTACAAGTTCATTAAACTATTAATCTTGCACTTCCTTCGCTGAATTCCTGTTCCTATTGCTGAAAACTATTTTGTACCTTTGTCTTTACGTCATACACGTCTCATTTTTCTGGAAAGTTCGGTAATATGCATAAAATGTTTGTTCCGTCAAGGATCAGCTTGTGCTGAATGTGACCATATGACTAACACCTTAATCTTTTATCCCATATCATGTGTTTTCTAATATTCGTGAGGTAGCTTTTCTTCTGAACTTTCCGAAAATATGCTCTCCAGATTTGTTGCTCAAATCAACCCATAGAGAAAGCAAAACATTTATTTATTTTTGCTTATTGGAGAACTAATAGTTATAATCTAGAATCCAGTTAATCCATTCATAATTTTTTGGTGATGATGCTACCAAAGTATCACGTTGTGCACATTGGAACTATATGCCTGAATCCTGATTTGAACGTATTTTAATGTTTATATATATATTCCTGAATTTTGCAAAATGTGCTAATCATATGTATTGATTAAATGATTAAATCATATCAGGAATGGTAAAGAAAATTAGACCTTTCAGCGCTTACTATTTATTGAACTAATGGCTACTTGCTCTTTTGCTGATTATATATTTGTTTGGATTATTCAGGTATTGGAAGTTTTAGGTTCGTCGAAATTATTGGGGCTCATCTACAATGTCGATGCTGCATATCATTCCAGATTATTTGATTCCTCGTTATGTGATTTGGATCATGTGCTCAAGTATGTTCCATCAATTCGTGAGCAGCTACAGGTAGGAAGTGCCGAAGTGGAATACATGGAATATCGTTAGCTGTTTCCTGTGAAACGAGAACAGTTACCGCTTTGAACTTCTAATTCACTGCTGCATTGGAATTTCATGTAAAGTTCCACAGAAGTACAATGGTACTATGATGTGAGGGAGTATTTCTAACCTAACTTTTGATATTCCTCGTGTGGTTTCAGGACTGGGAGGATAGTTTGTCAGAAAGTGACGCTGATGGGTCTTTCTTGCATGAGCGTAGGAACTCTAATCTAAGGCTTTTCAGCATTGATGAGGATGGGGCTTACAACTTGCTTCAGGTGCATATATTATTGTGCAATCAGCATTAGTAGTATATCTCTCAAGCTACCATATGTTGGAATGTATAGCTATACTTAGTACCACTGTAATTAGTTAATAGATCCATAAGCAATTTCTTGAGCTTTAGAGCTGAACATTTTACATGTACTGAACAAAGGATTGCTGGTGATCACCTATACTTGGCAGATATGTTCAGGTTCACATTTTTAGGTCTATTCCTTTGTTGAGGAGGTGTTCTGGATGTTCTGGTAGTTCATCTAACATTACTTGCTCTGTTACTACATGATGGCATTTTTGACTATCAATTAGGCTTCTGTTATTACATATTTCCCCTAATTCTGATTTTCTGTGGTTTTTATTTTTCTCAAGTTTCTGTTGCTACGGGGAGAGTCAGAGATTCAACGTTTGCTAGGTGATGCTGCGCAAACCCACCAGACTTTGGATTTAATCAAATCCCAGAAGAAAAAAGTTTTCTACAAGCACGTTGAAAGCTCCCAGCCTAAAAGCTTGCCAGAGGGAGAACACAATCAGCATCATGGACGTGGTGAGGTATTCACACCCAAACATCCAAGTTCAGGGAAAAGCTCATTGGCTGATACAAAACATAAAGGTGACCGGATGATGCGGCCCATCTCAGACACTGAAGTGGCTTGGCTTGCAAGGATTCTGATCCGTTTTTCATCTTGGCTTAATAAGACCCTTCGACTTGACCATGTTGATGCAGATGCTACCCCCACAGGCCCAACCATCATCAAGTTTGATCGAAATGAACTGAGCAGAGTTGGAGGCCCAAAGGATGCTGCCAAAATGTTTCTTGTCGGTGTCTTTACATTGCTCGTGGTGGTGGGACAATTGATCCTGCAATTCATGAGGACGCACAGGATTAAGATCAATCTCAGAGTTCTTGCATCCAAAAAGCTTCTTGCAGCTCTTATGTTGTACATGGTGTTCACTGTAGCGAGAAACGCCTTGTCGTTAGTCTGTTGAGCTCTTCTTCTCACGCTGCAGCAGCTTTGCCAGTAACTGCCCAACCTCCAAATTTTGCCCTTAGTAGACATGGTACATATGCTGTACAGGAACTCATAGGAGAAAAGAACTTGCAGAGAAAACCTCAGCAACTCTCAGTCTTGTATTGTTATTTTGTGTGTGCTGTTGACAGCCCACCGAAAGTCATGCCTGGTTCTTCATGTGCTCTTGTAGTAAAATTTCATACTCACGGACAGGACATTTGGTACAAGAAAATGTTCTAGGGATTACATACTGTAACTAACCAGCACTTTGCGACAGGCTTTGCAATGTCACAGTTTGCAGAGTTGTTTTCACGACCAATTATCAATGTCAATCATTTTCCTAGCAGAGTCGAGCAGATCATCTGGATCTGGTTCCTTTCCTGAATGGCATTGTTATGCATGTGGTCTGAATGGCATTCTCATATTCTGCATGGCTGGAACCGGCTTCTGCGCTAGCATCAAGCTGAATCAAGATAGGTGTGGCTGTTAGTCTATGCTGTTTTTCTTCTTTTTGCACAGCAATCAGCTTAAAACCTGTTCCTTTCTGTGTCTGAAATTGTTTGAGGTTCGATTTCTTTTTTACACGAATGATCGAGTGGTTAAATTGCCAAGTGTGGTCATGTAATTTTCTTAAGAAAAAAAGAGCGCGGTCCTGAACTCAACAGTTTTTTAGGTCCCGCTCGGTTAGGCTGAAAAGCTACGATTTATGGTTGAAATTGTACTGTAACGGTTGAAATTTACTGTAGTTGAAGGTGATTTATTTAGCATAATTAATTTTTTAAAAAATTTAAAAATAAAAAAATACGCTAACTCATCACGGACAATACAAACGAATACGAGAAAAAAAAGAACCGGCATAAAAGCTTAAAAAACCAAAAGTTTAAAAAAAATGAAATTTATGAATAGTAAAAAATAAACTAGAAGCTAAAATCGAAACGAACGGGTACAGAGGAGAATGACTTAACCTAGTACTAGTAACATCTGCAGCCTCGGATACACTTTCGACGAGAAAAGAAAGAACAATAATTGTATATGCCACCTACCAGCCAGGCAGCAACAACCCTAAGGACATGAGCTCCCTGTTCCATCCGAGTCGCATTTAGAATATGCAACTCGTTCTAATAGAATACTCGTCTCCTCGTTGAGGCGCACAGAAAATTCATTTGCGAGTTTGGTGAGGAACGCTTTTCAGTTGCTCGATGTTTCCATTTTGTTTCCGTGGGCGGCGAGCGAATGCCCCTACTGATTATGATGATAGATTTGAATGGCTTCAAAAACCTGACAAAAAAAAAAAAACGAGGAGATATTGCGATGGCCAATGGAAAAAGCGCACCAACTTCAGCGCTAACTGTGCTACGATGCTGAGATATCTTCATCATACATTTAACAATTCCTTTGGTTAGGTGCTGCGTTCCTTTCTCCCAACACGTCTTGAGCTCCAATGAGGAGTTGTCCTGCAATGATGCCAGGAAACGAACTCATTCGTCAGATCCTTTCTCATCTTCGGCAACTATTTGAACCCTGGAGTTTTCTCATCGGAGGCTTATCAATGATTTACCTACGATGCTTATCAGAGGCAACTATTCGCCAATGAGGACAGAGGGACACCAAGAAGTTGAGAGGCATCAATATTGTATTCAGGGTGCAAAGGGCAGTACCCTCAAGTCTAAGTTTGAGTCATTCTAGTTTCTACGTTAATTATTTTTAGCTTTTTAGAAATACATGTGAAAAATTATGGTGAAATTGCTAATTATGTATGCATCTCAACAATTTTTTCCCACGAGACGGCTTGCCATTGCACTTGGTATGAACTTGGGGAGAGTTTTGTATAACTGAGATCATGAAACCTTAAGCTTTTTTGCTTGGCATGATCGAAAAGTAAGACTTGAGATACTACAAAATGTGATTCTAGTTGGCTCAAAAAGGCCATTATAAATGTGCATTAATTTATTTGAGTCTGTATAATTTATACTTGTTGATCACTTAGTTCTTAATTCTAGCATCTATATTTGAGTCTGTATTTTTAGATGGATATCTTCTTTAGTCAGATCTTTAGCTTAACTGATTATTTTTGTGAAGATCTGTAATGTACATTAATTTATTTAATCACATGATAAGCTTCTTTTGACCTGCTTTGTTATGTACGCATGCTTATGATCAGGCAAGCTTTATAAGTGCATGACTTTGTAGACATTAATTCAATTGGTTTAAATGTTTTTTTAAGTTTTCATGGTGTGTTTTTCTTTTAAAAAATTAGATCAATGATACTTGGGATGTGAGTTCTCTCTTTGCTGTTTCTTTCTTTGCGCCTTGATGCTTACATTGCCAAATGGGGGAGGGGGATTTATGAGATTTATGGCTTAAAATGCTAAATTCTTTTTGGTATACTTTGTGAGAGATTTAGGAGAGATTTGTTAGCTTGTGGCTTAAAATACTTTTTTCGGTTTCACTTCTTCACTTAGATCTGTTTGAAGTTATGTTATTTTGAGGTGTTATTAATGTATTCATCACGCGGAAGATTGTTAGACTATGTGGGTAGTTTTAGAATATTTGTGATGATGAATATTTAACAATATTGTTTATTGATATTTTTTGAGGCGTATGGCGTGTGTGGACTCATGTCGGTCAAGTTGAAAAAAATTTGTGCTAAAAAAGATGTTGCTTTGATCTTTACATGCGTAAGGTAACTCGGAGGCGATCGTGGTCTATAGCAAGGCCCGAAAGATGGCTTGGTGCAAAGTCATGATCCAGAGGATTAAGGATGTTGGAGGAGATGGTCGTACCGAGCTGAGGCGCGTGGAGATTATAGATGGATGATGCGTATTGGAGCTATGGAGGTGCGGTTCAGAGGATACAACACGTGACAATTTTTGAGTGTCCAAATTTGGGCAGTGTGGCAAAAGTTGAAAGACACGCGTTATGTAAGGGTTTCGGGTCTTTTATTTTTTGAAATTAGATAATAACTTGTGGTCTTCGAGATAAGATCATGATTTTGTTATCTTTTGTTTTTCTGTTTTTGCTGTGTGATAGTTTGGACAATTAGGAGACAATAGATTTGAAGAAAAAGTTTTCACTACGAATTACAACCATTCATCTCATTCTGATTGCCATCGATGATCTTACACCAATAATGCAAAAGCGTCTGAGCTTGTCTCCTCTTCTCTACTCTCTCTCAATCTCTAGGGTCCGTTCTTTTTAACTTATGGTTTATAGCTTTCTCTAAATAAACAAATGTAACGGTTTCTTTGTCGTTTTTTTGAAATAGCTTATCGGGATAAGTTAGACAATCACGGATGAATTACGCACCCCACTCCTCTCGCTTTCGCATCTCTCTCACTTTCCTCACCACTCACACAATCATTTTAGAAACCATTTTTTTAATTATTACTATTTATTTTTAGTATTTACTTTCAGTCAAAATGCATGGAACGACAGCAGCCAAAATACAACGCTGAGAGGAAAAGTCTGAGGAATCGTACCAAGCAGATACGACTGGGCCGTACCGTATCTGTCTCCTGCATCATTGGACCGTATCGTATCAGTCCACGAACACAAATGCCTGATGCATTGCTATTATCCCCGTACTGCTCTGCTCTGCTCTGCTGAATTTGAGAAGATTCCCATGCTGGCTTCACAGAACAATTTGCGGACGACTGAACCTTTCTCTTCGCTCTGCCTCTCGCTGCCTAGCTCAATTCGTTAGTTCCCCTGTCACTTTGTGCAGCACCAATTTTGCGCATATATTAAAAAATCTCAAACCTACATCTGTTGTCTGATTATTTCTCCATTTGTGATTCTGTTGTATAGTTGTATGATTGATTTGCTTTGACAGGCATGGTCTTGCTTTGTCTGCTTAAAAGGAATAAAAGAATGGAATGTGAAACATGTTTGGTCTATTATTAACTTCACCCCTTTTCATTCTGGCCTAGAAATTAAGAACTGCCTTCATTTTGCGTCCATGTCTGATTAGACGACTAAGTTTGTTACAACAGAGGGAAATGATTACGTTAATTGCCTCTTTCTTTCTCTCTTTTATCAAAAGGAGGATTAAGGTGGGGAAACAGGACAACGCTTTGAGTCGTGGATTAAGTTGGTTTGAACTAGGTCATTGGATTAATGGTGCATGATGCATGTCATGGCTAATGTAGATCAAGTTGTGAAGAACTTGTGTCTGAAAACGTTCTCTTTTTCTTTGGATGTGCATGGTCGCTTGGAGTCAACCGTAGTCAAAGGTGAGGATTGGGGCTAGGCTCATAGAGGAGTTGAGGCCTAGAACAATCAAGGATGCCGAGTGAGACGTTGAGCTCAAGTATGGTGGTTCGGTGGAACCAGGATGGGAGAGACTTGACGTCATGTGGCAGGCTGGTGGTGTACCTACATGTGGCAAGCATGGCGATTGCTTGCAGTGGTTGGTGATGACCAGGTCAAGGAAGGGTATTTTTGTAGTTTGACCAAAATACCGAAAATTATCTTGGATCAAAACCGCAACGCATGGGCGATGTGTTGGAGAGCGGTTTAGGTCAAGGTGGAGTGGTTGGATTAATACTAAGGATTTAGCGGATGCACATTTATGCGCTTTGAAAAGAGTGCGTAAGTGAACTTGTGAGAGTAAAATACATGTGTGGGGTTAACGAGTTCTCCAATTGTAATAGTGGATAGGACCCATTAAGGGTTATAGGTGGCTGGTTGCTCATCTATGAAAGGGTTGAGATGGAGACATGTAAAGTTAATCACCCAACCCATCTCTTGTGCTCTCATCTCTAGGGTTAGGGTTTGAGAGTCGCTCTCATCTCTAGGGTTAGAGTTTGAGAGTCATTGCCTTATGTGCTCTTTGTCCTCTAAGGTGGAATGACTGTAAAATCTACCTTCTCAAGTAAGCAATACATCAATTGTTTTGCATATCTTGTGCCTCCCTTGTTTTTGATTGATGTATTTGACTTTTGGTTGGATTTAATCTCTCTTCCCTTTCTCTTGTGATCTTGATGTGCCAAGAACGTGTAAGAAATGGAGATAATCCTTAGGAATACATATTCACCCATCTAGACACTTTGATAGCAAAGTTTACAAGAAAACCTGGTTGTTAAATATGTCGGTGAGCTATAAAAAATATTTGAAGGCACTGTTGAAAGAAAGTTTTCATATTTTTAATTTAAATGCTAATAAAGGCTGCTATCTACAAAAAGAGACTACATGAGGTCTAAAAATTCTGAAATAATTCTCACATTCTCTTAAGTTGTTACATAGCTCCCTAAAATTATTATTTTGCATTTTTATACAGTGAATTTGTTCTGATTTACAAAATAGCTCAAATAGGCTGATTTTGGATTTGAATTTGAAAAAAGGATCAAATGGAAGGGTCAGTTCATAAAATTTTATATTGAGTTGTATACTACCCCAATAATCTATCAAAAAAATTTCAGTATTTTTGGCTAAACCAATTCTCCCTATATTTAATTTTTATCATAAGGACATTTTTTGAAATGAGGGCAAATTCGTCTTTTTCAGGGGCAAAGAACCCTAACTGATTGTAGTAGCATATAATTGAATTTTGGTGCAATTCGATGTCATATAATAGAGATTGCATTTTGTTAGTGGTATTTTGTAGAAATTGATGCTATTCATTGGCATAGAATCAATTTTCTCTAAAAAAAAAGATATCTGATCAAGGGTGCTAAGTAGTATTTGAGAATGGATGGAGTAGCACTTTGCACATAGTACAAAAGTACACTGGTGTTACTGTTCGCCCCACTGTGCCGGACAGTTTATTGGATCCTTCTCTCTAGAGCGATCAACGCATCGGACGAGCGACCATGCATATTCTGGTCTTGCTCAATGCTGATCATGTGTTCGATGCTCCAATCGGATTGATGCCTCAAAACTCTGCCTTAATCTCTCTTTTCTGGAACCCCACTCAACCAAATTATAAATGTTCTTTGTTCTTTAGTTACCGTGCTGTATTTCCAACTGCAATCTAGCTAGCTAGGTCATTAATTGATCAGATCAACAGCTCTGCCTAAAGACTTCAGATCTGGCACAACTGGTAGCAGCAACTAGCTGCTTCTTTTCTTTTCATGCATGAACTGAGTCGTCACTGATCACTTAGTCAAAAGTTAAAATCTCTGTACAAGCAAGGAATATTCTTGCAGCTTGATGTATAAAAAAACAGACAAGATATGAATGAGTACTACACACCCTTTGATCAACCAATTAATGTGCATAACAAGACTAAAGTCAGGCTAACATGCCAAATGGCCATATTAAACTCCTAATGAAGCAATTCACAAGATTTGCTTTGATTTCCCATGGACTTCACTGTCTGCCTCGTTTCTGTAGGATTACAGCTAGTTTTTAGGGTGCCGAGATAGAGGAAATTAGGAGATGACTTGGTTTTCGAAAGGTGCCACACCCATGTGTGCTAGTATTGTGAAGCATCTAATGGTAGCAAGTGAAAGCTTGCCATCAGCATCAGCATCAGTATAAATAACTGTTAAGGCTGCATCAGGGACATGATCTTCCTCTACCTTATTGCAGACAGATGCATGCAAGGGTCAAGCTAGACACACAAGTGTACTACTAATTGAGGCCTTGCTGCTGCTTTATTCCTTGCTTGTAGCCACAGCACAGTGCTGGCTGCTAGCCCTTTCTCTACAGCTTTCTTTTTTCCTTTAGCCATGAAAGTAACCAAGCTAGTAGTCAATTACCCAAAAAAAAAAACAATATTGCACCCTTCTGTTGCTGTCTAGTCATTGTTAACACACTTTTGAGTTGGGCACGGTTGCTTCTTTTTCCAAAGGCCTACATATTTGCCAATTGACATTTATGCATGTAAAGAACATTTGGGCATCATTAGACTGAGTTTCATACGTTTCTAAACTACCTTGCAGGCATTGGGTCAAGATAGCTACACTGCTAGGTAACTATTAATAAGTACTAGCTGAAGTGTACTACGATGTGATGATACCATCATCATATTGTTCATGGCTACCTCTAGTTTGTTTGCTTGGTTTGCCAAGGACATAGTATGCATATTGATCTCCTTTTTCTCTCCTGTGCATTGCACTGCATAAGTAGGCCATGATGAGGCTGTGATCACAGCTTTGCAACCAACACACATTCAAAGAGTTGCTTTTCTCTGGGGTTTCCTTTGCATTCATGAGCAGTACTGCTTTGTGGGACTCTACTGTGCATGCAGTTTCCCAATAACTCATATGCAGATTGCTGTCGCTTCAGTGTAATCTCGTAGAAAAGGATCGGGAAGCATATATGTCAGCGTCCAGCAACAAGACAAAACATGCAGTACCATATCGTGGATTGCAAAAAAAAAAAAGAAAAAAAGAAAAGAAGAAGAAGCATATAGTGTACAATTGATTATACCATGCGATTTGTTAATCTTGACATAGTTAGTCCCTGACGGATTAATTAAACGCACATCAATGCAAGATATATTTATTGTTAGAAGTAGTAACCAACTAATTAATTGGTGTTAGATGAGCCCATGCTTTCGATAAACTAACTGATCGTGTCCTAATTAGGACAATGTATCCATTTGAGACCTCCTTTTTCTCCTGATTTCTTCGAACAAGAGGCAATTAATAAGCACAAGGAAGGCCTTTTTTTTTGCATGTTCAGCCTATGTACAACATATAAATTTCACGGTAATTTTGCAAGGTTTGGCACAGTTTCTTTTTTTTAGATAAGATCAGAAAAGTTTGGTATAATTTCCACATAAATCATACAAAAAATTTTCCACTCTTGAAATGGGGACTGTCTTATTCTTTACTCCTTCCATCCAAAAATGTATGGCATATTTTTTGAATAGTCGTATTCACAAATATATAACGTATTTCATATTTCAACACAAAATTAGGATGATGTTCTCTTTATATCCCTAATAAATATCAAGCTTTATTTTATATTTCCTACATGAATGGGTTAAACATAGTGCTTAGAGGTAATAATTAAGCATATTGTAGTCATCCTTAATATCTTCTTTAAGAGAAAATACATCTTATAAATTTGGACAGAGAGAGAGAGAGTAGTTAGCGTCTTACTTCAAAAAGAAAGATAATCATGAGAAGAAACTATTAGCCTGTAATTTCTAATATACTCAACCCTGACAGTTCAAAGCTAGAGTCGAACGACGACTTGGCTGTCAGGACACATTAGCCTGTGATGCCATGGTAGCTTACGTAAAACCGTGGAGCAGAGCGGCCTGAATGCAACAGATCACCGGGACTTGTCAGACTGAAGTGTGATCTCTCACCAGCCATGACGGTAATGTATCGATCACCCTATGCTAGCTAGTGTTGACTTGTTGCTGCTCAGCTCCGTTCTTTCTCGACGTTCTCACCTGTTGCCAACGGCTGCAGGAAGTGGAGTATGTACGTTCCCTTCGTCTTTCCATTTCAGCACAAGCTCGAGCGTGCGCTCAGCTTGTAGGAGATTGCCTCCTCCCATGGTTGAACGTGGGGCCCGCTCACGAGAACTTCAGTTTTTGACTTTTTTAATTTTGTCTTTTTCTGATTTTTTTAATGTTTTTTTTGTATTTAGTTGTTTTCCAGAAGACATACCAATTTAGTTGTTTTCTATTAGCAATGCAAGCACTCCAAAGCAATCGGATAGAGGCGACAGGATTATGGGCGATTTGAAACACAAGAATTATGCTACCTTTCAGAGGGGACACAACGAAAAAATATTCCAGCTTGTCTTTTAAATAGCTCACTCATCACACAAGCTCTTGGTCCTTGGTATATATGTAATGCTGATATGTAAAGCGAAGATTGGGGATCAGCTTGGAGATATCGCCAGGAATTGAAGTGGTAGATCGATGGTCTTGGATTGATGTACTGGTAGTCCTTAATCCTAACATCAATGACTTATGATATCTCCATTTTACTTTGGTTCTCTTACTTTTCTTTGTTGTTGGCGGCTATATAATAAGTAGTGTTTCAATGTTTTTCATCCTAATAAAAAATACATTAATTTCAAAGCACACTGTAACTGGCTAAAATTACATTGTAACTGATGGTGACTTATTTGATGTACCTAAATTTAAAAAATAAAAAATAAAAAATCATGTTAATCCACCATAAATAATGTAGATGAATATAGTAAAAAGAATCGATAAAAACTCAAAAAACTAAAATAAAAGTAAAAAATAATGAAAAGTAAATCAAAAGCTCAAACCGAATGTGGTTGAAGGAGTCTCCGCTTCTCCCGGCCCTCCTTGTGCGGTGTTGCTGGGCAATTAATGGCACACGTGGGTGACGTCTGTGTCCAGCGAGGCGCATCGATCTTTGGTTCAAGCGAGGAGGCAACCATTCCGTTCAATTGGACTGTAACCGCCTGACATGCACCGCATCCAGCCGCACATCTGCACGCAACTCTACACATGCGTCTAGGTGCATGAGGTCGCCTTCCTACCCACACGCACACGTCAAAGCCGAGCCTAGTCAGTGATCGCTTACGTGGCAAGCATCGCAAAGGCTGGCCAGGTGAGCCACTCTCCACCGTGGCCTCGGCTCGGTTGTGGCTTTGTAACAAGTGAGCCGTCTCATCAGCGAGGAAATAACCGTAACAGGTGGGGAAAATAACCGTAGCCATTTAACCCCTTACATCTGCGCGGACCGCTCGATCGACTGAGCGCGGCTCCGGGCGTGATCTAGGCCATCCACGTGGGTAATTAGATGCCATGTAAACCACCTCCCAACTTGGCTGGGGACTACGGAAACGCAACGCAGTTGATGTTGACAATCGCAATTTGCAATGGAGATGTGTCTTGTCGTCTTGGTTATGGGCTTTTCTTTTTGCATTCGCCTTATGGTTTTAAGCCGTTTGTAAGAGCGTACAGAGTAGCAGAAATTTACGCGTGATTTTAACCGATATAAACGAAGTTACTATAGTGTGTACTACAATCAATTTAGAGATATCGTCTTGAAAAGATATTTCGTTTAAGATCTAGTTATTGTAGAAAATAACCAAAAAAACTTTTAAAATTTGAAAACAAAAGACTATGACTTATGACATGCTGCCTTATTTGGAGAGGCAGCGTCCTATTCCAGCGAAGGGCAGAACAGGCTCGGCCCAGAAGTACATTACAATTCACATCATTGCATGCATGGTAAGTGGGAACATTAGCTTTCTCAATGGAAATGATGGCCATGCTTAAAATAACTCTTAATATTTTAGCATCTCATTCCCATCCATCTCAGGGAAGAAAGAGCTAGCTTTCTAAAGCGGCTTAGCTAAAGGAGAATTAAAGCGGCAGGGGGAGAATAGGAGATGAGATGCTGCAGCCACATGAGCAATGCTACCTTTTGTTTCCGCTTGATCATTCATGGAGACCAACACTAGCCAAGCAAATCAGTCAGTGCCTACTGCTTAACAATAACTTAACTGCGGTTGCTGCCGGTAGTAATAAACAAACAAGAAGGTTAAGAAAAGTGTTTCTATACTTTTCTCTCTAATAACAGTAATACTAATATCAAAACACACGAAGAGATAAATAACATCTATGTACTATTTATCATACGTTAAAATTTGTGTAAAATACAATTAAGAAAAACATAAAAACACCCCTCGAAAATTATTTGAGTACATACCTCTGCTATTAAACAAATAACAAAGGAAACGGAGTAATTCATCAGAGTCAGCAGAAGAAAGGCAGAAACCTCTTAGCGTCAGCTTCTTATTCCATTTCATTTCTTCTCTCGTCTCAACTGTCATTACATTACATGGAATTATTTTCTGGGGAACTCAGTACATACAGTACATGGAGTACTCAACAGTGTAGCACGCATCAAATCTACCAAGTTCAACCTCTAGAATCCACACATCACTATGTAGTAATAATAATTAACTGACAGGTACTAGGTAAGCTGTTTTTCTCATATGTATATTACCCCCTTATTAAACCCAGAAAGAAAAAGGTAAAATAGAAGAAGAAAGTAAGCTAGTACTCCTGGTATAATTGTTTAGTCGTTGTGATTCAAGCATCCGCTACTCCCAAAGCAGTGGTTCCTCGAGCCGGAGCTCCGCATTGACCTCCTCGACGTCGGGGAGCGGAGCCCACATGGTGGAGAAGCCGAACCCGTCCCGGATGTCGAGAAGCAAGTCCGGCAGGTCGAACAGCTGCCGCTCCTCCTCCTCCACCCCGCTGCCGCTCGACGGCGTGGCTGACTCCGGCGCGGTGGCCCCGTTCTTGGGCGGCACCGGCTCTTCTTGGACGAGGCATGCCGCGTCGGCCAACTCGGACTCCGGGGATGACGACGGCGACGTGAACTCGGCGGCCAATGCGGCGGCGGCCTGGACGTCCTTGGGCGCTGGCGAGGCGGCGCGCGGGAGGACGCCGGCGAGGTCAGGGAAGTTGAGGTGCGCGGCGCGGCCCTTGATGGCGAGCGCGGCGACGTCGTGGGCGCGCGCGGCCATCTCGGCTGTGGAGAACGTGCCGAGCCAGATGCGCGACTTCTTGCGCGGCTCGCGGATCTCCGACACCCACTTGCCCCACGCCCGCATCCGCACGCCGCGGTACACCGGGTGCTTCCCGTCGCTGCTCCGCTTCCTCTTCTTCGCCTTGCCCGCCGCCTCCTCCTTCTCCCCTCCTCCTCCTCCTCCGCCGCCGCCCACCTCAACCTCTGCGGCCTGCTGACTCTTGCGCGGTGCCGCGGGCGCAGCATTGGCTCTCGCCGGCGACGAGGGGGAGGACGACGAGTCCGTGACAGTGGAGGAGCAGGAGGAGGTGGAGCTGGTGGTAGACGAGGAGGAGGAGGAGGAGGTTTCTTGGAGCTCCTGAGGCGCCATGGCTGTGTGCAGTGGGTGCACGAGGAGTAGTATGGGTTGCTGCTCCTTGGAGCTGGAGGGGCGTGGCGTCTGTTTGTATGTGTGGTGAGGGGTTTTTATGGGTGCCAAATGAGAGGGAGAGTTGAACAAAAGTTTACTGGGGAATTAAATACCGTGGGATGGTGTGCTATACATAGGACGCTGAAATAAGGTACCATAATATTTGAACATCAATATTTTTTATCTTTGTATTATTTTTAGATACATACAAGTGCAATGATATATACTACTAAGTTACGTGCAGCGTGCGTTCTGTGGAACTCATTGAATGTATAGGGAATCGTGCTATAGAAGAGAGTTGCTCTGATCGGTTGAAAAGTGGAAAATGGTGAGAAGTGGGAATAAAGCAGTTAGAAGAGAATGAACGTACAACTACTAACTCATTTTTTTATAATAGTAATGATATACTTGACACTCCATGGTGTTGTCCCCACTGTTTTGTCATCTGGTTTTCGATTGGTTGTGTTGGCTAAAATTTTTCGTATTACTCGATTGGCAAAAAGCTTTACATTAAGTGAGGGGAGCACTGGAAGTGTGGCAGAAAGAAGGGAGAAGGAAGCAAAACAGAGCATCACATTAAGGTGATGTTCAGTTCGGCTTATTTTTGGTGGCTTATGGTGAAAACATTTGAATTTGGTGAAAAAACATCAGAATGGTGACGAGGCTTATTTGACATAATTAAATCTAAAAAATTAAAAATATAAAAATATGTTAGCCCATCACAAACAACGCAAACGAATACGAGAAAAAAGAACCGACAAAAAGCGCAAAAAAGTCAAAATTCAGAAAAGACGAAATTATGAATAGTGCAAAATAAGTTTAAGCCAATAAGCTTAAGCCAAAATAAGCCCAAATGAGCACCCCCTAAGTGACTGCTCCCACTAAGTCACCACACCAATCATGTGATAAAATAGTTTACTTGTTGTAACGAGTTTCGGTGGTACAATTTGAGTGGTTGGGGCTTGGGAATAGGACAACGCACGGATGTTGATGTGCTCATATTTTGTTTTATTTGTCTAACCGTCAGGACGGACGAAACCGCTCTTAAATTATAGTAAGGTAGTGATCGTATATAAACTACATTAGGTTGTTGGTTTTTTTATATATGTTCAATACATCACAATTTTTTACTGCACCAATATATGTGTGGTTCATTTTTTTACCTTCCGTCACAAAAGAGTGTTGATTTCGAATTTTCAAGTAAAAGTGTGATATATGAAAGTAGCTGAAATGTGCTCCAGTAACCAGCTAAAAACACCCAAATTCCACCTCATAAAACTCCAACAAAATTACACCCTTATTATAGTACATCGTTAGGTAAACGCGTGCAACTCCCGTACACCATTTATCTAATGATTCTTTTTCTAGAGGGAATTAAAATGCCCTCACCATCTAATGTAATGATTCTAATGAATCGAGACCATATGTGCATATGGTGACACAAAGAGGGGCTCCCAATGCTCAGTTCCTTTCGCCCATGGTGGCTTGCTGGTGACACAACCCCAAAGCACATCACACACGCACGAGCACACCCTCCTCAGCTCAGGTCATGTGTTGCGCCACCGGGGGTGTCAGTGTCGCCTATTTACAACTCATCTGGGTTCAGCTTATCTCGTCGCATGTTGCTCTCCACACTGGCCTTGGCTTTTAAGCTTCGTATCTTGATGCAGAGGACAATGCGATTGCAGCTGCAGCAGCAGCGGCTTATGCAACCCATGCGAGTGGAAAAGCAAGCAAAGCAGAGCATATGGTGGTGAGGAGAGGATGGCATGGGGATTGGAGCACATGGATTTGCCACTGGATGAGAGAGAGGGGGTAATGGTGTCTCCTGGTCGGACCCAGCTCGCCTCTTGGAACGCGCTGCTGTCTCTGGAATGGAAGGAGGAGTGAAAACATGTCAGTTCTTTTGTACTGTGACGGATGGTTTTAGGCTATGTTGATATGGTTAAGTGACTGCTCCCACTAAGTCACCACACCAATCATGTGATAAAATAGTTTACTTGTTGTAACGAGTTTCGGTGGTACAATTTGAGTGGTTGGGGCTTGGGAATAGGACAACGCACGGATGTTGATGTGCTCATATTTTGTTTTATTTGTCTAACCGTCAGGACGGACGAAACCGCTCTTAAATTATAGTAAGGTAGTGATCGTATATAAACTACATTAGGTTGTTGGTTTTTTTATATATGTTCAATACATCACAATTTTTTACTGCACCAATATATGTGTGGTTCATTTTTTTACCTTCCGTCACAAAAGAGTGTTGATTTCGAATTTTCAAGTAAAAGTGTGATATATGAAAGTAGCTGAAATGTGCTCCAGTAACCAGCTAAAAACACCCAAATTCCACCTCATAAAACTCCAACAAAATTACACCCTTATTATAGTACATCGTTAGGTAAACGCGTGCAACTCCCGTACATATGGTGACACAAAGAGGGGCTCCCTTCTTTTTTCTAGAGGGAATTAAAATGCCCTCACCATCTAATCTAATCTATTCTAATGAATCGAGACCATATGTGCATATGGTGACACAAAGAGGGGCTCCCAATGCTCAGTTCCTTTCGCCCATGGTGGCTTGCTGGTGACACAACCCCAAAGCACATCACACATGCACGAGCACACCCTCCTCAGCTCAGGTCATGTGTTCAGCTTATCTCGTCGCATGTTGCTCTCCACACTGGCCTTGGCTTTTAAGCTTCGTATCTTGATGCAGAGGACAATGCGATTGCAGCTGCAGCAGCAGCGGCTTATGCAACCCATGCGAGTGGAAAAGCAAGCAAAGCAGAGCATATGGTGGTGAGGAGAGGATGGCATGGGGATTGGAGCACATGGATTTGCCACTGGATGAGAGAGAGGGGGTAATGGTGTCTCCTGGTCGGACCCAGCTCGCCTCTTGGAACGCGCTGCTGTCTCTGGAAGGAGGAGGGAAAACATGTCAGTTCTTTTGTACTGTGACGGATGGTTTTAGGCTATGGTTGATAGTTTTAGGAACTGTAAAGAAAAAACGATTGTTTGTGATGGTTTGTAATGGTTTTAGGAACTGTAAAGAAAACTCGGAACTAGGGTAGAGGAGATGTGGGACACCGTGAGACGGTCTTCGCTCACCGTATTACCCTAGCGTGGAGGTCGGGTACCTCGTGGAAAAATGTAAGGACTAGACCCTTACGCCGAGCAAATGACATAGTGATCGCTCAACCACTGGTGTTGACCTGTCAACCCTGATTTAGTAGCTGCTCAAGCTCGAGTGGAATCCTACATCGGAAATTGGTATGTGGAACGGAAACCCACACACAGCAACGATAAGTCCCCACAACTCGGGCCTGACGTTCCGTATTGGCCTACGGATATCCGAAATTGTGCGAGTCCCTAACCTATCGGGTAGAGTGTAAGCAAACGATTGAGCAGTGGAACGACCCGGTTCCTTAACTCAGTCATGAGGGTTAAGAATGCTTGTAGGTAAAGTTGAGCAACTCTGCAGAGTCAAATAAATGATATTCGAATACGCCGTGCTCCCGGTTAATGGAGCTGTGTCACTTGGGTGATTCCAGCAGCGAGGCATTAGTAGTTTTCACAAGTGTTTTAAATTGAGTAGTTGGTTAATCACTTTGAAGGAAAACTCCCTAATCTTAAGGAGTAGTCTTGGGTTTGGATTTACAAAAATGTTTACAAATGAAAAATGTATCCACTCAAATTAATAAACCAAGTATACTTCCATCCTTTGATGATCCGTGCAACTAGCTAAGTTAGGGCTTCCCTTGTGACTTGCTGAGTACAGTGGTTGGTACTTAGTTTTGCGTGAATTTTCTCCCACAACAGATTTCAGAAGAAAAAAGGCGAACCAAGGTTTCGTGTTAGGGTTGCGACCGCACTCAAGTTTTACTGTAGTGTTTTCAGCGGTTATTCTGCATGTAAGTATTTTTGAGCTTGTACGCCCAGTTTATTGTTAAAATTGACCATTAGGTCTTATTTCAATCAAACTAATTCTTTTCAAATATTCGTAAGTAGATATGATATTGGTTCAATCCACAACTAAAATTCTGGATGAATACGGATTATCGACGTCCTTGTTTCTCAAGAAATGGAGGTGTTACGTGTGCTCTCGCAGTTGGATTTGCGGTTTCAGTTGGCTACTTGGCTCTTGGTGCTATACCACGCATTTTCTGTTTCCTTCTAGAGCAGTTACCTGACTGATTACTATACAGACAGTAGCTCTTACATTTGTCCTGACGTACCACATGCAGCATGAAGGTGGTTAAATTCATGAGCAACATGCATACAGGTAACAATGGAAAAATTGATGATTTATCCTATCTTTCATAGAAATAGCATATGATATCTTATTGACATACGGATTCTGATCCCACATGTCAGTAAGACATCACATAGTATTTTATCAAGTGATAAAGAAAGATAGAGTAAATCATCAAATCTCCCTGTAACAATTCATTCCCAAAAGCGATATTTTTCTCGCTCGATCTGGAGGTAGTTAATAAATTCATGAGCTGATCCATGCATACAGGTACAATTCACTGTGGAGGTCGTCGCCGGCCTGTGCTGGCGATCGTTGCCACGTCGCGGACATCACTAGGACCCACAAAACCGCATGGTGACGGGACGAGCCCCTGCAGTGCATGTATGTTCCATCTCCTTAGCTCGCACGAGGAGACCGTGGTGCGCAGGAGAGACGGCTCACTTTTGCACCTCTCTCTCTCTCTCTCTCCACATCCTCTTTTGTTCGACGTGGAACAGCTAACGAACGATCGATAGTGTCGCCTTGTTGGAGATACCCTGATAACTCATCCGCTCATGTGTAACACGATGAATTACGCCTGGCTGTGCACGAAATCACTGGAGATCGTCTCGCCCGTAGGACCGGCGCGTCGTCGCGCTGAAATCTGGCGTGCGGCGGTGCAGAAAACAGAAACAGCAGCGGCAACAGGGGAGGCGTTGGATGTGCCGATTGACCACCACCCCGCCCTCGCTTCTTATTATTGAAAATAATGCATAATAAATTATTTTAATTCTTATCTCCTCTCCCCTCTCTCTCTCCCTCCCCATGTGCCCAACATATTTTGTTTGTCTGCCACACCACGCAGTCCACGCAGCCCACAGTGGAATGGAATGAAGCACCCATCCCGAACAAGCCATGCCGCATACAATGGCCCAGGAGGAGTGTCCTTTTATGGTTTTTTTATAGTTTTTATGTGTATTATTTGACATGACTGAGAACGATGAAAATGTCGACACGAATAATACATATGATGTTAGACTTAAAAAACTATTTAAAGCGCAACGTTAGGTTTTTTAAACTTTCAAAGTAACAAAAAATAAAAAAAAATAAAAACCAACCAAAAAGAATAGGGCCTCGCACCTCCTCTCCTCCTTAGCACTTGTGGCCCACTCGGTTACTAGAAGCTAACCATTGATCAGAGGAGCCAAAGGCAAACAGTACATACATGTACGCTGTAACGTCTCCATTACTGAGAAAGTCGGTTTTCCCGCAATTTTTCGGGATCATCCATTGTAGAGTGGCGAATGAATATGATTGTGTATTAAATCTACTCACCATTTATGCTTAAAAGCTAAATTTTTATTATAGAAGATTATGATATATTAGCCGAGTTTATCGGCCCTGAGAAATTAAACTCCATTTGCTTCTGCGTTTTTATAAGTGCTTTGTTGGTGAGCAAATTTGATCTTCACAGTTTTCAGTACCTAGTAGAGTAAAAGTTTTAAGATTCCTTTTGAAAGGTTGGATTTAAAAATACCACTCATCTTCTCTGATTGTCATAACAAATATAACAATATATGTTAATGTGATAGCAAATTAAACCAAAATTTTCACTCTGTCAAGAACACAGGAGGGTATATGTGCTTGCATCAACATCAGGGGAGTTGAATCGACCCCTATCGCGAGTTCAAGCAGTAGCATCAGTCTATCATCGATCTCTGCATTTGCTTACAGCTTCCTCTCGCTTTCCTGATGAGCCGTCCGTCCTGATGATATTCGCGCGCGCGTGATGCATGCATCGGCTGATGATTGATCGTCTCGTCCCTCTTTGACCAGATGAATCTCGCCTTCACTGTCCAGCTCCAATGATCGGTGCGCGTTGTTCATTTTTTTTTTGCGAAGATTCCTTTGTTCATTTTGGAGTAGCTAGGTTTTATCACTGGTAGCACTCCTTAATATATTTATGAAACTATAAGACCAGACATTCGAAAGTTATATAACACCTTATAATTTATTTGGAAGTTCATCCAGTACTCCGAATTTTACATGGTGATATCATCCACGTAGCACAATGAGTAAACAATTTTACCATATAAAATGACATACTTGTCAAGTAAAGTCAGTGATATATAGGGTCCACAAGAGCTTCTCCTCCACTGAGTTCCTAGCCGTGCTTGCAAGGTCACCACCCCATGTAGTTCCATCTCTATTTCTATCGGGAAGAGAAGGTCCTTGTGGGTTTTATCTATTATTCACTTAAATTTGATCAACGTATTAGGCTATATGCTAAAACCGTTCACTTATCGTGCCATGTATGTAATACCACCATTCAAAACCAGATCAGAGTGTTATTTAAATTGGATTGCAAAGTTTAGAAGGTTAAATATTCGATTTCATAGTTAGAGGTATTGAACAGACTTTCGAGTAAAGTTCGAAATATTATAAGGACTTTTTCTTTTATTTATTTATTCCTTTGGCCTTTACTTAAATGAACAACGAGTGAGGCGTACTACGATTTTCCTGCACACAGCCATAACCTATATGTTAATGCTCCGAGGAAGCTTATTCAAGCAGGCTAGCTGGAGAAGAGTACAGAAGGCGACCGGTGCAGCATCCCTCTCCTTTGCAGTTTTTGCAAGGAACGCACGCATTTACTAGCTATAGCTGAGTGTGAGATTATGTGCTTGTTTGATATTGCTGTGGTTTATAGTTTTTGACTAAAATTTTGAATTTTAGTTGTTTGTGACAGAGATTATAGAGAGAAATTTTTGCTTGCGATTTTGGTTGATATAAATGTTGGGCTTTTAATGTATACTACAATTAACTTGCAGATCCTATCTTGAGAAAATCTCTGTTTAAAAGTTAGATACTATTGCAAAAGCTAAAAATCGCTTTTAGAAACCGTTGAAGAACAATTTCTACTATGGCTGTAACGGATGGTTTTTGGTCTTAGCGTGAGTGTTTGTATGAACTTACCGAATACTGATAAGCCGATAAGTTATTTCGAAAAAGCGACGGAAAACCCATCCTATTTGTTTGTTCAAGGAAAATCATAAACTATAAAATATAAGCCATAAGTTCAAACAAAAAGGGCGTTTCTTGGTTAATTTGTACCTGGGGATGCTTCAAGCTCGCCCTTTAGAAATCCATAATCTCCTGCAGGTACAGAAGGCTGGAATGTGAAAGCCGAGTTAAACGTCAGTTTCCTCACCAGATGGGCCTAGTCATGCTGGACCGGCCTGCTAGTCAGCCTTGAACGACAAGTGCTGGAGAGATGAGATGTTTGATGCTTCTGTTCAGGAACTTGTTTGTAACATCTAAACTATTTGCCGCTGTTACGTAGCCACTTGGTGGCGTCGAACCCAACCCTTGTATCGCAGTTTGTGTCACTGTGGTTTTCCTTTCCAATGGATAGTTCGCGCGCGAGAGAGATGCCCTGTGCATTCAGTGCTGCAGCTCAAAATTTTTATCTGTATTTTTCGAGATAGCAGTAGATGACAGAGATATTGACGTAGATAATACATACGATTTTAGATTTAAAAATCCATTTAGAAAATTCGTTTAAAAAATCGCTCCGTTAGCCAAAGCAAAAAGGCTACTTATCAAGGCTTTTTTCTGCTGGGCTAAAAGTAAGGCCACTAATGGACTTGAGAAAACATCTAGAACTTAGTACTGGGCTTTGTTCTCACCGGATATCTAGGCCACCTTATTTTGTTTCGCTGACAGGTGGGTCACGGGATTTAGTTCTCCTGTGTTGCCCATACATTGAAGCTGTGCTGTTCACGGTCCGATCCGATCCAACTCCAGCTGTGTGATGGGTAGCGACAGTAGCTGTGCGCGGCCGGACATGTCACGAGCAGCTTCAACATAATCCGACTAATAATTTAGCGATCGATTGGATCTGCATGTATGAATGGGGCCGACAATTCTGACCTATCTGGCTACATGTGCCAACCAGATCTCGTCGTGCAACATCTGCAGGATCTTCCATTGTTTCCTGCGGTAAATCGCCGTGGTGCACATATCGCTATAGGTAGGCCAGAGGAGAGAGAGAGAGATTATGTACGTGCGTGGAGGCGATAGATCGATATGGCGGTGGCGCAGTGGGGCGCGTGGGTGGACGCGGCCGTGTCGAGGCTGGACGCCGGCAACCGGCTCTACCACGTCCGCCCGGTCTCCCTCCCGCCCCCGCCCGCGCCGGAGTCGTTCGACGGGCCGGGCCCGTGGGACCGCCGCACGGTGGAGGTCGCCGTCGACCGGGACACCCTCGCCGACTGGCTCTCGCAAGGCGGAGGAGGGGACGAGGTATCGGCGGTGGCCGCACGGCAAGAACAGCAGCAGCTGGTGCTCTTCTCCGGGAACGACTTCCTGTGCCTCAGCTTTCACCCCGCCGTTCGCAAGGCTGCGTCAAAGGTGAGCTGAGCGCGCGCTGCTACGTGTGCATCCCTTGACTTCAGCGCATGCATGAGCGTCGACGGCCACCTTATGATGGACGGTGGTTTCAGGCGGCGGAAGAGCACGGCATGGGACCGAGAGGCTCCGCCGTGGTATGCGGCTACACCACCTACCACAAGTCGCTCGAGGAATCCTTGGCGCAGCTCAAGAGAAAGCAAGTAAGCACGCACGCACGCATGCAGCTCATGAGGAATCCGCCGTGATCTTTATTTAATCTGTGCATTGCAGTCATGAAACATTGTTGTTGTGTTGTCTGCAGAGCTGTGTCCTTTGCCCTACTGGCTATGCCGCGAACGTGGCGCTGATGACCGCGCTGGGCAGCGTGAGCTCCATTCTGGCAGGGAGCAGGCGGCGGCCATCGGAGGAAGACAGGGTCGCCGTCTTCTCGGACGCGCTGAACCACGTCTCCATCATCGACGGGATACGCCTTGTCGAGCGGCAGGGAGAGGCCAAGCTCTTCGTGTACAGCCACCGCGACACAGCGCACCTCGACGCCCTGCTGTACGCATGCATATAGTATCTCATTTTATTATGCATGCATTTTGCAACGTGCAAATTCAACGCTGTTAATCTCTGCAGATCCCGTTGCTTGATAGCGAAGAAAGTCGTCGTCACTGACAGGTAGAGCAGTACATATAGATGGAGTAGCACCTTAGCTGATACTTCACTAGATATGAGAAAAAAAATGCTTCTACAATTCTTGCGCACTGATCATTTGATTTCCACGTCGTGATATGTCGATGCAGTCTGTTCAGTATGGATGGTGATTTTGCTCCGTTGAATGAGCTCGTCGCGCTGCGCAAGAAGCACGGATTTCTTCTGGTCATTGACGAAGTGCGTATACATATGTTGATCAGTGCATGCATCTTCTTTTTAAGTTTGGATCTCTCTATTAAACACTAGCTCGACAGTTTTTTTCCTTCTAGCAGTCAGTTTTTTCAATCATTGAATGAGGATGTAACGTTTCGGATCCACTCCCAAATCCTATACAAACAATTCATCCTCAACCATAACCTGATGCCTCCACTCCCATCCTACCCTAGCCGCTGCCGCCTCCCCACCTCCTCGGCGCTGCCACCCGCCTCCTTGCCGGCACCACCACAGGTGCCAGCGAGGACCACCGTGACCAGTCTAAACATCATAATCAATAATCCCTAGATCAAAACACTAAACACCTAGCTAAACTTTTCTCTTCCGATCCGGAAGTAGAAGCCATGAGGCGGTGAAGGAGATGCGGTCCGGTGAGGTCTCCTCCCACGGCCTTCTCCTTCGCTCACCCCCTTAAAACAACGTCTCTTCCTCCAACACCCCCGTGACCTCCGATCAAGGTGCCTTCCACGAAATCTCCGATTAGCCTAGAGATCAATCCAACATTCTCCTTTGATCGTAAGGCTAACATCACGGTAGCCATGCGTTGTATGATCAATAAAGTATCTACAACCTCGCACCTATAGTATACTAATTTTATCGATATTCATTATTCTTAATGGGAGTTGGTTCATTTTAGGTCCTTTTATAATTGATTCACCCTACAACATGAGAAATGATCATTCCCTTCGCCGCCTCCAACACCCCACCCTACCCTTCTTCTCCGTCTCCAACGACGGTACGGAAAATCATTATCATAGAGAAATGATCATTTTCAAAAAATCCGACGATTTTCTCGAATTTATGTATGTGATAACAAGTACAATGACATCTGATTCTTGATAACTACTACATTTGTGAATCGGTTGATCCCCTTGTATGCACGTAAGGCGCACGGCACGTTTATCTGCGGCGAGAACGGCGGCGGCGTCGCGGAGATGATGGGATGCGAAGACGACGTCGACATAAGCGTCGGTGCCCTCAGCAAGGCCGCAGGCTGCCAGGGTGGCTTCATATCATGCAGGTAATTAAGTACAGTATGCGTCCGTCCTACGTACAGATTGAAGAAAGTACAGTGAATGCATCTCGATTGATTCAGCGACAAATGGAAGAGGCTGATCCAGTCACGGGGCCGCTCCTTCGTGTTCTCGACCACATTGCCCGTGCCGATGGTCGCCGCTCTCAACGGTACTCACATGCATGCGCAGCTAGCTACATGCTACGATCTGAGGAGGTTTTACGGCAATTGAACTGATCTGTTTTTCCGCATCAGTCCATTCGTTGTGATGTTTTTTCTTTCCCATTTTTCTGCATCCAGCTGCGGTGTACCTGTCGCAGAAGGAGAAATGGCGGCGGTCGGCGCTGTGGAGCCGGGTGCGCGAGCTCCGGTCTCTGACCAACCTCGACATAAGCAGCCCCATCGTGTCCGTGGTCGTCGGCGGCGAAGAACAAGCGCTCCGGGCCAGCAGGTTCGTTCCGATCCATCCGAATTTACGAACGCGACCTACTGAACTCAGTTTCTGACGAACACCATGGACGATTATATACGCACGCAGGCATGTGCTAAGTTGCGGGTTCCACGTCACGCAGATCCGACCACCGGCTGTCCCGGAGAATTCCTGCAGGTACTGTACTGTACTGCATCAGCAACTCGACAGTTGATGGATCAGTCATGTCCCAATTCATTCGTGTGGATGCAGTGACGGCCGTCACCATTCTTGATTCTTTTCTACTAGGTTGCGGATCACTCTCAGCGCCGCGCATTCTTCTGAAGACGTGGCGAGGCTCGCCGCTGCGCTCTCTCCATGGATATCTAGTTCCGCTCAGCAGAGCTGCTGCCGCACCACCGCCAGGCTCTGAAGGCTGAAAAGATCGATCGATGTCGCAGAGCCACCCGCCAGCGATCGAGCTCCTATTTTTTTTACACTCCTAGCAAAGTGACTCACGTACTTGTACGGACATCATTCTTAAAATACATTTAAATAACTTAATAATACATATTCTTAAAATAGGGAGTGTCTATACAACATGTGACTGTTTTTGGATGCAAAAACAGTCAGATTTTAGGACGTTGGATGGTGATCCAACGCTCCAGATCTTTTTTTTGGAGGGGGTGTTTATATTCGATTTTTTTGGAGGGGGTGTTTATATGAGTGGATCGTTGGATAGAGATCCAACGTCCCTAGATCATCTGACTGTTTTTACCTTAAAAAATAGTCAAATGTTCTATAACATTTCTCTTTTTAAAAATAGATTGTTGGAGAACTTTATTTGTGATATTTTAATATTATATATTATAAAAGAGAAAGTACTCATTTTGTTCTCCAATACTTGTCACATGTGACTAAAACTTTCTCCCTCAAATACTTTTTGATGGAAATATTTGCATAGCAAACGGTAAATATAGCATTACATAATATTTTCATTTATACCATCATCATTTTTTATTATTGCAAAACTTGTCTATAATACATGCTCACAACGCATATCATATAGCTTACATCGGTATAACCGAGTGAACACCCGTTAATGATCTCACTCTCAATCTCTCCATCCTATGAAGGTCAATTAAACAAATGGTCATAATGTTTTTGTTTTTCTGACAATTTTTGCAATTATCTTTTTCGTGTCGCCCTGCCCAGCCCTTATCTGGCCACGCTCCTCCATCCTCGCGCCTTCCTCCATCGCTGCCTCCCCTTGTCTTGCCTCCCTCCTCAGCCCAGCCAGTCCAATCGAGCTCTCCCTCCCCAATCGAACCGGAGGCGGAAGAGGGGTTAGGGTTTAGGTCAGACCGGGTGGAGTCATTGGGGTTTCTTCACCGGCGATCTCCATAGGCAGGTACTCTCCGTTCTTGAATCGCTCGATTTGTGCTGTCCTAATGGTGTCCGTGTGTTCAAGATTGGATTTTGGCGCTTTGTTGTGGGCGCTGAAGCTAAAAAGAACGGTCTCATTAACATGGAACACAAATGCATTGACCGATAGAAGCCGTCACATGGTGGAGTAAGCTTTAAATATATCCACCAATTAGTCACAAACATGGGTTTGTGTACAAAAGTCATACGTGCGTATCACAAAGATATACTCTAGAAACAGTTGAATCGACCCTTTTATTGTAAGCATGGAAGGTAGTAATAACACGTACCCAGCTAATTACACTACTATTCCAGCAAAGAATAATGCATTCCTGCTAATTAAGGGTTTTCCAGCTAGCTAGGTTGGCCGTCTTTGTGAGGTGTTTTTTCAGTGCTGATTCACACTAAATATCGTCCACCACAGTTACCTTCTTTCTCCCTCTCTAAACTATTATATTGCGTCTCCCTCATCCCAAAGAAAACAAAAGCATCAGCCTCTCTCTCTCTCCACGCCATGGACCTGGTTGTTCGTGTGGTGGACATCCTCGACTTCAACAAGACCCGCCGCATGGCGTACGAGCGCGTCCTCGCACGGCCGACCAGCCGGGAGGTCGCCCAGAACGCGGTCAGCCTCCTCCTGTGGATGGAGACGATCCTGGGCTTCGAGATGCTCGGCAAGGTGGCGGAGACGACGACGGACGACGACGCGCTCATGTGGATCGTCCTGGAGGCGGATGCCGTGTACAACTTCCTCCTCCACGGACACGACCTGCCGGAGGACCTGGAGGGCGTCCCGTCCCTGGCGGCCATGTCCGGGGGCCGGCTGGTCGACTCCAGGTTCTTCAGCTTCCACAGGGGCCTCGTCGTGCGCGGCCTCGCCTTCATCCGGGATGGCGTCGCGGCGCTCATCTTCGACGACGGCCTGCACGCGATGATGCGCGAGCTCCGGGAGTCCAGGGTCTGCCTCCAATGGGGCAAGCTGCCGCCGGAGCTGGCCGCGCCGTACGTCGTCAAGTCGAGGACGCCGCCCGAGGACTCCCGATCGGCGTTCATCGTCTTCACGGGCGACCAGCCTATAAGCCAAGAAGAGATCACGTCTTACTTCAATGGGTAAGTTGATGGATCTGAAGACATACATGTACTTAGCCATTTCTATCTGCTGCTTGATATTATATGTAATCTTGACTTGAATTTGTTGTGTACTTGTGAATTGTGAACAAGGAAGAAGAGGTCGTAGTTAGTTTGCAAGCATGCATGATAGGATAGTGATCAGTTTGTCAGTGAGTTGCTGCATAGATGGAGACGTTTGTTGAGTTGTGGCGTGCGTCTGGGTACGGCCGTGTTAGTCAGTCATGGTGTGCGTTGTGTTCTGTGCATTTAAGTCCATGTGCTGTTGAGTCTTTGGTTGATGGAATAAGAGAAGAAGTGTAGAGTGGGACAATGTATCTAGCTTGGCAGTGTATGTATGAGCTTCTAGCTGTTCTCTGTGTACATGTGGGTGAAGCCCACCAGGAGAGTGAGTGAATCAGTTTTGTGTTTGTGAAGAACAAGTAGAGAGTGAGGGAGTGATTCCCAGCACTTGATACGTTGATCCTCGTGTGGTTGTTGCAGGAAGTGCGAGGGTTGCATCGAGAGCGTTGCGACGGAGGAGGCCGTCGAGAACGAGGAGGGGGAGACACCACCGAAGCACGGGATCATCGTGTTCTCGGACCCGGTTCTGAGGGACAAGGTGATGAACCAGGAGAACTCTGCTAGCTTCGACATCAACGGCGAGAGCGTCTGGGTCCAGCTGTACCAGCCGCTGAGCTGATCGATTATCGATCATGGCTTGGCTTCGTCGATCCATCCATCCATCTATCTATCTATGCGTCACCGTCGCATCGATCGATCGACCCTACATGTTTCTAGTGCATGTACTTTATCTCCTAGCTTGAACTAAATTGCTATCGTTCTTCAATAAAAGAGCTGATTTGTGTTTTTCTTAGGTTTATTAGCGTCATGTTTGGCATGGTATAGTAATTAACTAGCTAGTTTATTCGGGTCCTGTACTGTGCAAGGCAGACAAATATTGTTGCTGTTGTTCCGTAATGAAATTAAGCTTATTTTCGTAGTGGGGATTAATATCTTATGGCAATCATACATCATTCTGTGCATTCAAGTATTTGGGAAGAGATCTATAGATCAGGCTTAATTTCCACGATTTTCTTGGTTCAGTCGTCGTAGTTTCTGATAATTAATTGATCGGGAAGAGTTCTGGATCAGGTACATGGTGATCCATCAGTGTCAATTTCATGATGTATCTACGTACATTGTATAAATTATATAATACATGCATGTTTCCTGTTTCTGGCTTTTGTTTCTTTAGACAGCAAAATGCAATCCCACCTTTACTCAACTAGTGTGTATATATGTAGTGTTTGTCTTCAGTACATGATCATAAGTTAGTTTAATTTTGAAGCTACCTGATATATGCAAGTTGATTATAAACCTTTAGGATCCCCTATCTTATCTACTAATGAATACATATTCTAAAATTGCATGTAGAACTTGATGGAAATTTATGCTAGGATCTATCAATCTACACACACCTATGTGTCACTGTCTTATCGACCGATCAATCAAATATTTTTTGTGCATGTTTAATTGCCATCGTCTTTCTTCAGTAAAAGAACAGATCGATTTGTTACTGTTCGGACCAGTCGGGTTTATCCGCGTCATATTTGGCATGATATATAACTAGCCAGTTGATATGGATCCTGTACTGTGCATGCTAGGCAGACAAATATTGTTGCTGTTCTTCCGTAATGAAAGCTTAATTTCGCAGTGGAGAATATGGTATGGCAGTCGGATATCATTCTATGCAGTTCATTATTTGGGAAAGAGAGATTGATCATGCTTAATTTCTACAACTGATCTTCTTGTTGGTTCAGTCGTCGTCGTAGGTTCTGAGAATTAATCGGGAGGTCTGGATCAAGCACATGGTGATCCATCAGCGTCAATTTCATGATATATTTACATAATTACATGGTATAATTCATGTTTAATTCCTGAAACATGTAGAGTTCCTCGGTCAGTGGCTTCTGGCCGTTGTCTCTTTAATTAGACAGCAAAATGCAATATATATTCCATCCGTCATAGGCTCATAGCTATATGCATATGTTTATTTACTTGATCATTTCCTCTACTCAAGTACTGTATGTAGTATTTGTGTTCAATACATAATATTATCATAAGTTGGTTTTGAAGCTAGCAAATTGATTATAAACCTTTAGGATACTCCCCCTATCTTGTCTACTAAGGAATACATATTTTAAGATTTCATGTAAAACCTGATGGAATAAGCAGAACACACCAGATGTAAGGAAAATGATATGGGATGTCTATCATCAATTCAACCAGATGATTCAAAGTGGTGGTGAGAAATACTGCATAATAAATAAATATTTCTCTATTAAAATGTTTACTTTATTATTATTAAAAATACAAAAAAATCTTAAATACATTGGTCACGGCCGGCTCGCCACACTTGCTAAACTTTGGCAAAACAAACGAACTAATAGGGTTTCTGGGCAAATATATGACTGCAGTATTTACGACATTTACAGTTAATAGACTCCTTGACAATTTTGTTTCATGTTACTTTCAAATTGTAATATTGTATTAATGTTGCTTGCGACTATATATCACTGTGTTTTACGTAAGGTCTCATAAAATCATTAGAACTAGCAGCCTCCACTTAATATCGACTATCAGGTAACGCCGAACACAATACATTTTTTGCAGGGGTAAAGCAGTTTTATGATAATTAAGGTTTGAGTACATGAAGTTTACCACTAAAAGGCATTCATGCAACTAGGCCTCAGTTTTGCAATGGTTTAGTGTTTTGGTGATTAATGATATTATTGCTTCAAGATTAACTTGTTTTTAAGTTGAATTGTGCTAAGTTGAGTCTTGAGCAACAGAAAGGGATAATCTTGGTTTTCATGGATCCTTTATAGTGCTTTGTGGATGGCAAAGCCTTTGTGGATAAAGATTAAGGACCTAATGCTTAGAATTGATCAGGGAGTCAAGTTTGGATCAATATACAAGTTAGGTTCTTATTTTTCTTTGGCCATACTATTAGGGGGGATTCAAGGCTAGCAGCTTGAGTTTGGATATGATAGATAGATAGGTGTGATGCACACTAGGTCCTATTGCTCGTATTCTAGCTAGAGAATGCCAAGAATCAATTTTCATATGGAGAAATCTCAAAGTTTGAATTAAAATTGAGCTAAGTTTGAAAAGGCAATAGTTGCAGATCATTTGGGTTAGGTGAAGCATAGGGGAGGATCATTGATCTAGAGAGGGCTTTCACTGTGCTCTTGGGTTTTTCAACAGAGACAGATAATCCAGGTCAGGGCAGATAATTGACCTGGAGCATTGACCCAAAGAGTTACAGTTTTTGGAGGAATGCCAGTCGGATGATCTGGGTCCAAGCGGACCATTTAGGCGGAGCATTAGAACAAAGAGTTTCCAAATGGATTTCCATGTGCGGGGGATGATTGGGGTTGAGCCGTATCATTGGTCATGTGGATTCAAAGTATAACGCTTGCACTAGGCAGATGTTATAAGCCAGGCGATGATCTGGGTGAGCCGGATGATCTAGTTATGTGCAACATTTGAAAAAAATGACTGTTGGGACTTTGAGAAAATGAACTGAGGTGGACTATCTAGGTATGATGTAACTTTCTAGAAAATGTATCAAATGGCTAGTTTTTAAATGGGGAGTATATTTAAGGAGGTTTCGGGCATTCATTCTAGCACTCTTGCGACTTCGAAGCTATAGCAAACATATTGGTGAGTTCAAGGGTCATTGATGAGTTTTGATTGAAAATTTGAGAGATTGAGAGAGAGTAGATAAATCTAGTTTGTGCATCATTCTTAGTTTGTTTGTCTTAGCTATGATCAAGTGACCATCTTAGGCTTATAACTCTCGGAGATCGGCATGTCCTAGAAAGCTTAGAGGCGTTGGATCGGTGACTTCTTTTGAGGAGCTTGTGGGAGGCTCCGAGGGACTTGTGAAGGTGTATAGTCTAACCTATTCGAAGCGAAGAAGGACTACCATGAATGGATAACTTGATTTCTTGTGTGGTATGAAGTAGGAGCTATACTCTTATGAGAGTGCTCCATTGAGAAGTAGAGGGATCGCCGAATCTCTAAGACATCTGTAAAAAATTGGTTGTGATATTTGTCTCTTTTACGTTTCCGTATATACTTTTTTGTTGTATTTAATTTCCTAGCTTACTAGACTTGTATAGGGTACGTTCGAACTAGGTTGCTAAACTTCACTAGAAATCATAGACACTTAGGTTAGTCTAAAAAGATTAGATTTTTAATTTAATCTTTGTTAAGAAGAATTCCAATTCACCTATCTCTTGATCATCCGATCCACTTTAGGGCCCACGCACAGCCCATATCTTGGCAATATTATGCACCCAATAGCCTCAATTCCAAATTTATTTAAGGTAGTAATTATTTCCCCGCTCACTCATTTCAAACCTTCGTACTTATCAATAAAAGAGATGCAATTAAATTTAATATTTGTATTCATAGGATACTGTTTGGTGTATTACTCCCATTAAACCACTATTTTTTGGAAGTATTAACTCCCTATCTTCGTCCCAGCTAGTTCTTCGAATCTGTCCACATATCACAGGATTTGAGTTACCTCGTTTCCAGCAGTCACCTTCTCCTTCTTTCTCTCTCTAGCTTGCAAAGAAAGCATGGACATGGCCGTACCAATGGCTAGGGTTTGGGACGTCCTGGTGTCGAACATGACGGCGCGGTTGTTGTTCGACCGCCTCCTCGACCGGGGTACCCCGCGGTACGTCGCGCAGAACGTCGTGATCCTCCTGTTGTGGCTCGAGCACGCCGTCGGGATAACCAGGATAGTCGACAAGGTATCTGCGACGCGAGACCAGGGCACGCTCCGGCAGATCGTCCTGGAGGCGCAGGCCATAACGGACTACGTATACTACAGCGTCGACGTCACGGCGGGCGGCGCCGGCGAGCCGCCGGAGGGCCAGGAGGGCCTCCCGGGCATCTCGAGCATGTGCAGGAGGACCCGGCTGGTCGACTGGAGGTTCTTCCGGTTCCACCGGCACCTGGTCGCCCGGGGCTTACACGGCGTCGCGAACGGCGTCGCGGCGGCCATCTTCAGTGAGGGGTACCAGATGCTCCGGTCGCAGTACCGCATCGGCCTCTTCGGCGTCGAGGTGCCGCTGGACCTGTGCCGCTCCGTCGTGAACGCCGTGGCGGATCCGGCCGACTGCCGCTCCGTCTTCTTCACCTTCTCCCCAGGCCTATGGGTAACCAGACAAGAAATCTTCGACTACTTCACTAGGTATGTACGGCTATTTCATTTCATTGAATTGCAAGCTGACACTCCCACATAACTGCATACGTCCTCCTAGCTATGCTAGCGATCGAATCAAATGTATAAATAAATTTACAATCAATCTTAACGTTGTAGAGTTAATAACCATTTACTTCTGCTGAAACTGCATGTGGATGCTGCACGGATACAGCACGTATCTTGAGCTCGATTGCATCGAGAGGATCACGGAGGAGACCGACGTCGCCGAGGGGGAGACGACCAAGCACGGGCTCATCGTGTTCAAGAGCGAAGAACTGGTGGAAGAAGTGATGGATGGCAAGGGCACGAATGACTTCAACGTAAACGGAGTAGGGATGCTGCTGCACATGTACAAGCTGCTCTGGACTGTTCCTGATGCGAATAGCAGCTACTTGTGGTAGATGATGAATCGAGACATATCGTGTTGTTGTCGATCGTATCGTATGATCCATCTATTTATGCATGTGTCTAATCGAGTGAGTCCTAGCTGGTATCGTTAGATAGATAGCTAGAACTTTGGTGATAACATTTTCGAGTCGATCAGGTTCGCGTGTCATGTGTCGAACCATATTTGATTTCGTTTAATTTCTGTGCAAGGCAGTTGTGGTCGTCGTTGTTGTTTGGGAATAATGCAATTGTTAGGTTTTTCTAATCCTAGATTAATCCTGTAGAGGTTTTTTGGTCTATCCTCTATTCCTCTGTCTTATCCGTGGTGTCGCTCACAATGCATAATGAGGCTAGAGAGTAGGGACCTATTTATAGACTTCACTCCAGATGTTACAAAGTGACCTACCTGTTTCCGGTATTCCGTGAGACTCCTGAACCATGTCACCAACCACGATCAGACATGTCAGTTTTATGAGTCTAAAATATATTAGTCCCAAGCACACATATGTGAGTCATGCATTATGATCAGATTGTTTATAAGATCAATTATAATCTGATCATGTGGGTCAACAGCCTGCAGAGCCGATCCTGCAAAACAAACTCAGTTATTCCGCCCTGTGCTCTTCTATCCATTTTTTCATTTAGCTCTAAACTTTTAATTATTGTTGAAATTAGATAAGTTCCATGGTTACATAATTTGTGATGCTACGGCTGATTGCCTTTCTATTCTATTACTTAAATTTAGGTTGTTTCGAGTTGTCAACTTCACCAAACTCCACATTTAGTTGTAGCTCACGAATTTAGGAGAGTGGAATATTTGGTCAAGCATGCAATTGCAACGACGAGAATCCAGTACAAGTGTACTCAAAACCTTCTTTACCTTTACTGAAAGTGACTTTTTTTTGTATAATACCTTCACTCAGAAAGTGAGGCTAGCTAGTCAGTGCCTCAACTGCCCCTCGACGGAGGCGGCGAAGGCTCAGGGAGCTCACCTCTGTGTGGCTTGGAGGTATGTCAACTAATTCACTTAAAAATCTAGATTAATAAGAAAAGATAGATAATTTATTTATATTTTAATACTCCTTTTCACGCATAAGGTTTCTCATACTTAAAACGTGAAATAGAAGTATGCTACAATAATTATTTAATTGCGCTAGCCGAGTCTTCAATCTAAAACCTCTTGGTTCTTATATCACATTTAGCTGTATATACCAATTAGTTCACCTAAAAGACTAAGTTGATGAGAAAAGACGGATAATTCACTTATACTTAACCACTCCCCCTCACATATACGCTTCTCAGGTCTAAAATGTGGAATATATTTCAACACTCCTCTTCACATGTACGTAGGCTCATTTAGTCTTAAGACGTAAAATAGAAGTAGACTATAGTTATATATATATTTTAAATTATGCTAGCCATGTCTTGAACCCAACTCCGATATCATATTGAGTTTTATACACCAACCACTTTACCCAAAAGATTAAGTTGATGAGAAAAGACGAACAATTCATGTATTCTTTAACACCCCTTACGTGTACGCTACTTAGGCCTAAGAAGTGGAATAGAGGTGTGTTGTAATTACTTTTTTAATTACGCCAGCCAACTCTTGAACCCAAGACTTCGTGGCTCTGATACTATATTGAGTTATATACACCAGCTAATTCACCTAAAAGACTAAACTGATAAAAAAACAGATAATTTATTTATAATTCAACATCTCTCTTATCTTCAAACTTCATGTGGGTGGTTTCTCGGTGTTTCTTGGTGGAGTTGTAGGGCTCTCTTGGGGCGATGATAATGATCCATCAGTAGACATTACATGTTGAAATCGGAGGACATCTAAGTTACCAAGTCAAAAGGAAGCCGAAAGCAATGGCCTTCTTCTTTTTAGCTTATGACTTATAACGTATAGCTTCTCTCAAACGAATAAATTGGACGGCTTCTCTATCATCGTTTTGAAGCGACTTATCGAGATAATTATTTTAAAGCAATTTATCATCATTCAATTTATTCACACAAACACTTGCATTAGAGTTAAAAATCATAAGTCGTAGCCGAAAAGAACCCACCTAATAATTTCATTCGCGCGTGCACTTCGGCATGAAGGTAGGTATCGTCAGTTTCCCTTGCCTTTTCTCACCAATATTGGTTGAAATATAGTTTGACTAATCAATTGATGCTTATTTCGGTATTTTGTTATAAATTATTTAGGTTTCTCTACGGTCAAATCGAGGTGCAACACCGGCCTTATGCTAGTAGAAAGGGGGGAAATCGAGGTGAACAATGATACTGATTGAAGTATTGAACTAGCTAAATAAGGTAGGTCCCAGGAATGCAGGTAGGATAGCATTAACGATCTTTCCCTGTCACAATTTATAACAATTTCATATCCTTTAGTGGTAGCGACCTAATTAGTATTGTACAAACGAGTTAAGTTTTTTCTGACCGATCAGGTATCGAATCTGGTTGGAACCAAATTCGGTAAGATAATTTGATATCTGATCGGATTCGATACAGTATCTAGATAGTTGTAGATGAATTCAGTAGCGAATTCGGTATAACTTATATCCGTCCGGATAAATTCGGTATTCAATAAACCAGGTTTTTACCGACCGAATAACCGAGACCCCTAGTCAGCCCAACTCCCAAGCCTACGGCCCACCACACCACCGGTCGGTGCACATTTCCTCCCCAAGACCCCAACACAGGCAACCACCAAGTCACCAGATCAGCAGCTCCCACCACTCCACACCAGGCCGCGTCGTCTAGGGTTTCGGCCGCCGGGAGCCGCCCTCCCCTTCGACAACCGCCTCCGCCGCCGGGAGCTGCCCTTCCCACAAAAGGTAGCAGCTCAATCTTCTTCCTCTTTTCAATGCATCATTCATTATTGAATAAAGCACTGTCAGGTACCCTTTGTTCTTCATGTGAAAATGCCACTTTTCTTGGTCCAAACATGCAGAAACACCTTTATTGGTTTGCTTCAATAGAAGGCATGCTTGTATTTTCTTTTCTTTTTTTGTACTTTTTTGTTTAAATTTTATATATAACTACACTCGCTTCTCCAGTCCAGCACATATAGATCGCCTGATGTCTGCGTATTGAGCTGTTAGTGTCCTTTTCCTGTTCTCGTTTGGAAGAGTTGAATCAAATGGAATGCTCTATGATGCGTCAAAGGCTAAAAGCACTAGATATGAGATCTGAAACTTGATTCTCTATCTCTACTAACTCTTGTATCTCTGGAGGGTGGGCCCTAGCTTTTACAGTGTCATATACACTGTGTTCTAATGAAATCTGTTGATCAAGAAAGAAATTTTGATGCACCAATAAGGTTCAAAATGTACAGTGACATGAAAAACCCTGCAGCATGTTCTAGTTTGCCAAGCTATGTTGGTCCTATAGTCTGACATGAACCTTTCCTGCTAGTGCTAGAGTACAAAAGATCATGTGAACACTAGAATGTGAATAAGGACAGGTTTCAGGTAAAAGTTTCTGTGATTTTTCTGTTTTTTCAGGTATAAGTTTCTGTTTCTGCAATTGTTTGCTTCAATGCTGTAGCTCATCCACATATTGAAATTCATAAATAACTGTTCATGGATTACGAAAAATATGTCAATTCTGCAGATAAAGGCGGTGATGATTCAAAGGAATTCTCAATTGATGACATATGCAGCGCATTTGGTGGGACGAATTTCACAGATGCAGTTTCTGATCCTATTGATACAGTAACCTGTCAGAGAAACAAATTGGCCTAACCTGTCACATATGCAGTTTCTGGCACGTTCTCAATTATCAAGCAATGTTGTTCCTTAAATTGCTTCCCTAAGGTGAAGATTGTGCATACATCCTCTATAGTACATGGTCAGATATACATAGTAGAGATCATTTGGATTTTGTGATACTATGCCTGGCTGTTACTATATGCTTCAGAGATACAAAGCACTTGACAAACACACAAGGTAAAAGTACAGTTCCATAATCATATAGTTTTATTGTGTTCAGAGATACAAATCAGTATCTGTAGTTCTGTACCACACGTTCAACCTGAGGAGCGATTTCTGGTTGGTCGCATTGGCCCGAAACAGTTTGTGAAAAGATGTTTCCTGTCTCCGACTCCGCGTGTCGCCTCTCTGTCCTCCTACGCTCTAGAAAAGATGTTTTTTTTTTGCAAGTACGTGGATGGGGCTACATTTTACAGAACGAGGCGCTCTACGCTGAACAGTAAAAAAAATTATGCAGATTCGCACACGTCAGCCTCCGCCATCCGGCGCTCGCCAATAAATAGGCACCCCCCCTCCTCGATATCCATAATCCATCCAACCAGCGCTGCGCTACACTACTCTCCCCTGATGGCGATAGGAGCATTCGTGGAGGGGCCGGCCGCCGGCGGCGGGTACAGCGGCCGCGTGACGCCGTTCGTGGTGCTGTCCTGCATCGTCGCCGGCAGCGGCGGCATCCTCTTCGGCTACGATCTCGGCATCTCCGGTTCGTACGCCTCGGCAACTTCACTGTGCTATACTACCTCTCTCTCTACGCGATTTGGTACGGTTAGTCGCCGTCCTCGAGCGATTCGGGAGGCGGGTTGGTTGATTGCCAAGGAAGCTAGCTAGCTACCTGCCGGAGGCTGGGCCCGATTGATTCATGGGCCGAAATTGATGGGTTCGGCATTCGATTGTGTGGGCATAGAAGTGGGAAAAGGTTACAGCTTTTAGAAGATGCACTTGAAAGCAATTAATTTCAGTCCAAGCTTTTTTTCTTCAGCTTGGTTGCCAACCTGCAGCCGTTACGCTTTCCAACCCCCTGCTTCTCTCTTCAGATGGCTTTCCCTTGTTCCATTTTCTTTCAGGCCAAAAAGGGAGAGAAGACTAGCTAGTTTATGGAGGAAATAATAGACCAGCAGTACAGATTAGTTTTATATCTAGGATTAGTCACTTGGGCTATGACTATGAGTAATGTTGTTTGGATGCATGATTATAGATTCATAGGATGGTCCAAGTTTTGCGGGCTTGTTTTCATGAAAGAGAACTGCACATCTTGTAACAGAGGAATATGAGTTTGGACTGTTGTATAAAACGAAAGAAAAAAAGGAAAAAAAAAAGAGCCCCACTCCTTTTTGGTCGACACACACGTGGAGTGTTGCCAACAAAATGCAACTTTGGCCCGTTCTATTAGGCTTATAGTGTATAGCTTCCTCCAAACAAACAAATAGAACGGGTTTTCAGTCGTCTTTTAGAAGCGATTCATTGTGACCGTCTTTTTGAATCGGCCTATCGGTATTCGGTTTATTTATACAAACGCTTATGCTAGGGCCATAAACCATCAACTGTAACTATAAGTCATCAACCACAATCTAAAAGAACGTGGCCTTTTGTTGTCCATACACATGACATGCAGTCGTTCTTAGGACAAGACAAGCCAACAGCAATGGAACTGCTTTAGTTGGAATTGTCTGTCTACCTATCAAACTCAATGTATCAGTGAAGCTGGCAATATCAAATAAAATATCTTTCTTGCAAGTAAAAAACATAGGGAAAAAATGGTTACCTCGTTAATTTTTCGAGTCATGGAAACATGGAATTGGTGAACGTTAAACACTGACCTCAGTTGTATGCATGAATCCCAAATTCCCTGAAAATTCATGCACTCCTCGTGCCGTGTGTATGCTAGGTGGTGTTACCGCAATGGACTCATTTCTGAAGAGGTTCTTCCCGAAGGTGTACCAACAGAAGCATAACAGCGAAGTTAGTCACTACTGCCAGTTCGACAGCGAGCTCCTCACCCTGTTCACGTCGTCCCTCTACATTGCTGGCCTCATCGCAACGCTGCTTGCGTCGTCTGTCACGAGGAGGTTTGGCCGCCGTACGTCCATGCTGATTGGCGGCACCGTCTTCATCGCAGGCTCGGTGTTCGGCGGCGCAGCCGTCAACATGTTCATGCTGCTCCTCAACCGGATACTACTGGGAATAGGTCTGGGATTCACTAACCAGGTAACACCCACTGCACAATTCGAGTCAATAGTCTTTGAATTAGTATTCAGTATGGCATACATATAGTTTAAAATATCAGAAACCGGTAGTACAGTGATTAGTTTGTCAGATATGTGTAGAATACTTCTGACACGAAGAAACCGGGTGCTACATTGACCAACTCCACAATTTAAGTCAATAATCTTTTTTTTCAGACATGTACTTGTGCCATGAACGAACGGCAGTGCTCCATCGATAATATCTAGGGAAACATACATTAGTTTGCATGTATATATGGTATCAATTCAAAAATCTTTTGTGGCTGTGAAACCAGTACCAAACTTGAGATACAAGCCATGTATAGAAAAGAAGTCTTTCGTTGACTTCGACTGAGTGATTACATACATAGGGTTCCTGTAGAGGTAATCTGTCCCAACTCCCAAGCTGACAAGACTAGACAGAGCAATGACAAATTACATGTTTGTGTTCCAAAGAATCTGAAGTGCATTATTTGTGGATGGATTATTGCGTTGACTGAATAGGATAAGTCATGCGTTGATCTGTATGGCCAGAACGAACGAATGGTCCTTTACAAAGCTAAGAATTTCAATTGTGTGTGTGGAACCTTTCTTTGTTGGAGAGGGACAGTGCTTACATATCGAGTGGAGGTACATTGCAGCAGGAAAACAGCAAGTTATATCGCGATCTAAACTTGCTAGATTTACTTATTGGCCAGGAATTACGGTAGCCTATGAGCAAACAGTGACTATTCACAATTTCACATTATGCCAAACAAAGGGAGACGATAAAGCCCAGTGACATATAATATTCTGTCAAAACTCAATAGTATTTTCCTCCAATCATGCTTTTCAGAAAACTGATGCCCGTGACCTAAACTTCATTTCATCTTGTATTCTGTATGTGTACTTTAGATTTATATTCCTAGATTTGTACACTGTAGTAGATGCATGTGTTGTCAGTGGGGTGGGGGCGCACCGGGGCCTGGCCTCCCAGAAAATTTGTAGACATGTAACTAGTTTGCAGTAATTAGTAGATACTGGCTCTCTTAATTTATTTAATTGATAAACAAGTATCAAAGCCTGAAACCCTTTACACACAACTAATGGACGATGTCTGCTCTTGATGCACAACTGTGCAACACGTTTTTTTTTTGTTATGTCATCTATCTCTTGTATCCCATAGGTCTCGCCTTATCGGTAATTAGCCACAAACTAGGAAGTCAGAACATCTTTCCAATTCCGTATCGCTGCATCAACGTCTCGGCTGCTCAGCGACGGCGGCGATGAAGCAAGCAACAGGACTTGTTAGCAATCTTGATGATCGATAAATCATTGAAAATTAATGATATCTCAATGTTTCTTGTTCTTAGCTTTACTTGTTAGTACACAAATTATACCGTATACAATATGCAAAAACTATATGGAAATGGAGTTCTAGTTTCTTATGATTCCCCCGTTATAAGCATGCGTCAATCTTTTGTATTTGGCAAACAAGAAAATGCAATACCTAGTTTGCTTAGTGACACTGGCCATGTTGGAGTATCGAGATATTGTTATGTGAATTTTGTTTTTTTATTATCTCTATTTGGCCCTCTCTATATTTAATTCCTGGTTCCACCACCGTGTGTTGTTTGACTTGTTTCTGAATAATAGCCCCCTCTTTCCCAAAGTCAGTGGGAACTGTACTAATATCTTCTATGAAATTTAATTTTTCAGTCAATCCCACTGTATTTGTCAGAAATGGCGCCACCGCAGTACCGTGGTGCAATCAACAATGGCTTTGAGCTTTGCATCAGCCTTGGCATTCTATTTGCAAACATCCTTAACTATTGTGTCCTGAAAATCACAGCAGGATGGGGCTGGAGGATATCCCTATCCATGGCTGCAGTCCCTGCTGCATTCCTAACCATCGGTGCAATCTTCCTCCCTGAGACACCAAGCTTCATAATCCAACGTCATGGTGACACCGACAAGGCAAGGGTCCTGCTCCAAAAGCTTCGTGGAACCACCTCAGTCCAGAAAGAGCTTGATGACTTGGTCTCTGCTAGCAACCTCTCAAGGACAACCCGATATCCATTCAGAAACATATTCAAGAGGAAGTACAGGCCACAGCTTGTCATAGCACTCCTGATCCCTTTCTTCAATCAGGTCACTGGGATCAATGTGATGAACTTCTATGCACCAATTGTGTTCAAGACAATCGGTCTTGAGGAGAGCGCATCTCTCCTGTCCACAGTGGTCACGCGTATCTGTGCAACATTTGCCAACATCGTAGCAATGATGTTAGTCGACAGGTTTGGGCGCAGAAAGCTCTTCCTTGTAGGCGGTATCCAGATGATCTTGTCGCAGCTCGCTGTTGGTGCCATCCTAGCTGCAAAGTTCAAGGACCATGGAGACATGGACAAAGAGTATGTATATCTAGTGTTGATCACCATGTGTGTGTTTGTTGCAGGCTTTGCGTGGTCATGGGGACCTCTTACATTCTTGGTCCCTACCGAGATTTGTCCACTGGAGATCAGATCAGCAGGGCAGAGTATTGTGGTTGCTGTTATCTTCTTGATGACATTTGTGATTGGCCAGACATTCCTTGAAGTCCTGTGTCACATCAAGTCTGGGACTTTCTTCATCTTTGCCGGGTGGATTTGCTTGATGACGCTGCTTGTTTATTTGTTCCTGCCAGAGACAAAGAAGCTGCCCATGGAGCAGATGGAGCAGATCTGGGGGAGGCATTGGTTCTGGAAGAAGATTGTTGGGGAGCAAGAGGAGAAGAAACAAGCAGGGACAATAGCCTTGCCATAGCCTTGCCGAGCTCGTAGTGCTCTCTGAATTGCAATGTATTTGATCAAACCTGAAAAAGGAAACATAGTATAGGATTTTAATTAGCAGATACAAGTGTGTAATTGTATGATTGTATCGAACTGTAGTGCTTGATTAGTCTGTTGGTGTTGTCAGTTCTTATAACTGGCCATTTCAAATGGTAAGAACTAAGAAATATAACCTTGAATGTTGCAACGGGTGTGCCACTTCGTCCAGGTTCCAGCTGAAAAGCAAAACAATTTCTCAGTTATATTCTGCCGAATAGCACGTTTCTACACTTAAAGGCACAGGCAGCTATTTTCTGATATTACTGATCAACACGAAGACAAACATATTACTCATAGAGTCACTTTCATTTAAGAGAAAAGTAAATCGCATTTCACAGGCACTAGATAATATGCACAATTACTGACGGAATTGATCTTGTTGGTGAACAATCTGGATTCTTGGTACATGCTGAACTTTTGCAACCAGCACCACGGACAAAGCTGTAGACTTTTGCTGAAGATATAAAAGTGACATGATGTCCGGTGCTTGGATGACCAAATAATACATTCACACCCAATGGTTCAAAAGAGCTCAACATCTGAAAGAGACTGGCCACTAGCCACTACTGTCACCAACCACATGTAACACTTGGTGCATAATAGAAGTGAGAGCATCTTCAGAATCAGGATCGAAAGGGTACAATCCGAGAGAACCCTCAGGATACACGTTGCAGAAGGAGAATAAAAATCAGCTTGCGCTGAGCACAAATGCATAACCCAGATAACCTCAGGCGCAACCATGAAGCACACAAGCATCGAGCCTTTTTCTCGAAAACGCAGGAAAACTATATTTCATTAGGTGTAATTATAGAGCTGGCTATGAAGCCAAGGTAGGAAGTGCAGAGGGATAGCCCGGAGAAGATGGAATGCCACATCTGCTTAGCTACGACACACCCAATAAGAAGGTGGTGGATCGCATAATAGGCAGTCTGATGGTGCTGGGATGTTAAATTTGTGCAGCCTAGAGAAAGTCTAAACTGGAAGTACAATAATTAAAAAACGAAACCATTAAAAAAAACACTGCTAAAGATCCAGGAAACCATTAAAAAACGAAAAAAACTAAATTAAAAATACAATAATTAAAACATATTTAGCTCGTATAATAGGTAATCTAGCACCAAAAGACCTAAAATGCCCTAAACTAATCTAAGAAATACATTAAACCTAAAAGTAACCGATCGGTTTTTTTTATTGGTTCCCATCGGTAAATCTGGTTACCTGACGGCCGGTAACCGTCAATTTTTTGAACCCTGATCTCTAGCACTGTGGCAGAATATAATTGAATGTACAGCTCAAAGAGCTTCAATATCCTTAGTCCTTACAGAATTCAATCATCATCATCCTATTTAGCTATGAAACATCAAATAGAGCAGAATGAACCGAGCTCCCCTCGAAATAACTGACTAATACTTTTTTCTTATTAAAGAGTTTACAACAATACAACCACAGAGATCAGCGCTAACATTAATGATTTTGTTAACGTAGTGTCATTTCATATGTGCCAGACAAACAACAGATACATTCATACATAACATAACTTACAGCACATGGTACAGACTTCAGAGCACGGTTAATCTTAAAACAACCAAGGAGGCAAAGCTTATTTTGCCGGGAATTCATCTAAATGCAGTTGTGTGCTGAAAGGGATCACGCCTGAGCCCTTGTTGGGGGATTTGCATGGAAAGCTGATTGTCTATTTTGACCTACCAGATTTAATGAAAGAGAAGTAGATACTGTCTCTTGATTGGACTCTCCTATGCTTAGCTTCGACATGCCCACAAGCTCATCAACATTGATCGGACTCTTTGAGTGAACTGGAACAGGCTTGACAATCTCATGTGTTTCTTGTCCAAGATCATCTCCATCTTTCTGATTTTGCCAGAAAGGAACTGAGAATTGCAAGAACGGTGAGAAATAAGCTGGAACAATCACTGGATAGCTCGACTGCAAATTCTCTGGAATGATAGCAGAAGCTGAAGAACTCTCTACAATGGCAGAAGTATCTGACTCCATAGACTCCACCTCCTCCTCCTCCCTGGGTGGAGGTAGTGGTGGTTGATTTAATACTTGGGCCTCTGGTTCTTGACTCCCAGGAAGGGGTGGAAGGTCCATGGACTGTACAACAAACAAGATACAGTTCAGTTCTGAAGTATATACAAAGTGCAAAGTAAAATCTTCATAATGAGATTCAAGACGAAATAGTGTCCACAACTGTTCATGCAACATACAAACTACATCAATTGTTTGAAAAAAGTTCTAGCACAAGGAAGCAATATGGTATCACTATCACAGAAATGAGCAATCTGCTTGTTGCAATATAGAAATAGAACCAGGCCAACTTATGCCATACTGGTATAATAACTAATGATAAGATCAAGAAAGCTACCTCATCTGGCATCATGTCAAACAGGCTAGACCTTCTCTTCCTTCTGCTCACATTGGATTGACGTATAAAATATTTTTGAGCATGACTTGCTACTTGAGTAGGCGTTCTTGAAACCACGAAATTACGAGAAATTCCTCGCCAGTCACCTTTTCCAAGCTTTTGCAATCCAAGCAAAAATCTCCGGTGTTCTTCTTCGGTCCAAGGAACCCCTGTCAAAAAGCCATTTTACTCAGCAACATGGAACCTAGAATGTGGCACACCGCCATGCAGGTAAGGAATAATGTCTGAAGCTACAAGAAGCTTGTGAACAGAAAATGATAAACTGCCGCCACATTAATAAAAGTTCGGAAAAAGTTAGCACACAGCTGTGTTATTAAATGAAACTACAAGGAGTGTCCCAGCACCAAAGGAAAATTACCCCCCCCCCCCCAAAAAAAAAAAAAAAACTCCCCCTCAGAAAGAACATGCACTCTTATGAACTGAACATTTTGTTTGAGATTCCAAGATAAAGGAAACTAAAGATGGTCTACAACAGATAAGCAAAAGGAATGAGACAAATTTTAAGCTTTAATCCCCTGCACAAGTTATGTAGCAGGTTAACAAGATAACACTATCAATCTCTGCATAATCCTCCCAACACAACAAATGTCAATAGAAAAACAAAAAATGGCAATAAGTTCTAAAGATAGCATCTAGAACCGTCAACTATATCAATATGATTTTTGACACTCTTGTTATATTCAATTTAGTGTTTTTTGAAGAAAAAAAAGTTAAAACAAAAACTCAAGAAAGGACAAATATAACTTCCACCTTTTCCCCCCACTCTCAAGTTAGTTGCTACATGCATCCAAAATTGTATTCGAAGCTTCCAGTTTGGAGTTTGGATGGATAGCAATGAAAGAGGAAATGACAAACAAGTCTACATTAACCTCCTAGTATGGTGGTTACAATAGCAAAAATTGTCAGCACACTAAGTAACATGTGTTGAAGAATTTCCAACTGTCGCTTGACTTGAACATTAAAAACCCCAACCTCCGATCACCGAGTTTAGAACATATGACAAGACCAAGAAATGGCTATCACCTATGCGCAAAATATCAGCAGAAACTAGCAGCAGTAATAAACAATCAGGACAGTCAAGATTTGTGTACCATCCGTATTCATTAATTGATCATTCCTTCTCCTCAGAACCTCTAAATCAACTTGTTTCCTTAACAAGAGCAGGCAAGCATAATTTAGCACTCTATAATCCTCACAATGCAATAGTGCATTTATGCCAGACGTAAGACTATATGTTAGGCATTAGCTCAGCACTCTTTGTGCCACATGCATCCTTTTGGAATACGTGGCCCTATACATGCTTTGAGAAGCGCTGATCAAAGCCAAATTTCTCGAGAATCGGCCCTTATCCTACACAAATCCAGAGCTGAGCTTCTCAAAACACCCTTATGATCCAATCAAACAGTAGGAGGCCTCCATACAAACATCGTCCTTGTACCAATTAATGGTTGGAATCGAGTGCCGTATGCATCAACTAAAGTACCAAATCCATTAAATGCTTCTCGCAAGTGGACTACTCTTGCTCTTGTAATGAACTGGCAGTATCATCTATCTCCGAAACCTATACGCCGGCCGAAGCACCAGAAGGAAGCATACGCGAGCAGAGAAACTCGGAGGAGCCGGGAGGATCTGCTATCTAGGGTTCCGCGTCAGCTCGTGATGGTATGGGTGATTATAAACAAAGGGGAAGAAGAAGGCGGGGGCGCAGGAGGGAGATCGGGAGGCTCACCCTTCTTGCGCTCGCGGCTGGCGGAGGAGGATCCCTGGACGAAGTCGTCGGAGGCGTAGCCGTCGGCGGCGGCGTCGGGGCCGTCGGCGGGGGAGGCGCCGCCGCTAGTGGATCCGGCGGAGAGGAGGGAGAGGTTCCCCATGCTGGCGCTCTTGCGGATGGAGCCATCGGTGAGTCGCACCCCGAAGATCTTGACGCCGCGGTTGGGGCACGTCCGCGAGTTGTGCCCGTTATGGCTGCAGTGCGAGCACCGCCGCGTCATCCCCCGGCGTCCGCCCGGCGGCGGCTAGGGTTTGCCGGCGAGGCGGAGGGGAGACGAGAGGAGTGCGCGCGGACTGCGCGTGTCGCGAGAGGAGAGGAGACGAGACGAGAGTGGACGAGGAAGAAGAGGGGAAAGCGGACAGGATAACTGTTGACTGGTGATTGGTTAAGGCGGCCGCCGACCGTGGGCCATCCACGTGGCGGATATTCCCGCGGCAGCGGCATTCTACACCAGCCCACTTAGTGGTAAAGAGTACGACTATAAAGCTCATTAGTGTCCGATGTGAAGAAAATATTGAAAATTCTATTCATTGCTATCTAAATACAAATTCTCAAAAGATTCTTCTAAATCTTTATTATCTGCAGATGTTGAAGTCTTGATTCGACTTGTTCCCGGTCTTTGACGGCCGGTACTTGACCATCTCGTTGGAGAGACTTGTTCGTCGCTCCTCAATTATTCTTCCGGAAAGATGAATCTTGACTCAGGAGACCGAATGCTCCTCAATTTTTGCTATTTTTCCGAATTTTTCCTCCAATGACCAAACCGCTATTTTTCGAATTAAACGGTGGGCGTCTTGAGTCTTGGGCGCAAGGCGTCTTGCGTCTTGGGCCGGGCGTGTGCGTCTTGCAGTCTGCGTCTTGAGGCCGCGGCGTCTTGGTCTTGGTCTTAGTCTTAAGGCAAACACTACTTGATTCACAAGCAGTAGTCTTGGTCTTGGGCTTGCGCCGTGTCAGCCCGGCCTGTGCACTCTGGTAACAGCGATGCTGCCGTTAAAACCCTACTGCTTGGACACCTCTAAGCCACTTCTTTTCTTCTTCGACGTCGCCTCTTGCTTCGATTTCGCCTAGAGCCAATACAGATGAGACAGACTTCTCCCGGTCCGGTGATTTTCTCGGAGCTACCTCTTCAAATGAATTTTCGAGGTTGAAATCATATATCATTCATATCTATGATTCTATCGTTTACTATCTAATAAATATAAAAAATCAATTAAATATAAAAAATAATCAGCTGCAGACCAATAAAGTAGCCCATAGTTTTAAGAATTTGGGGTTCTATGGGTGATTGCTTCCTGTGTGGACACACCACACAAATGTGGGGATGGATATATCGTGGAGGCTAGGAATCAAAAGCGGATGAGTGTGACCCGTACGAACATCGCACTAGATCTTACGTCACCGATCAAATCGACACGTGGCGCGTGCGGACAAAAAAAATCTAGGCGATAACGAGACGACTAGTCAGCATTCAATAGAGTAAACAACGCATGATCCACTGTGGCAGCCTGGCGTGTGGCCAAGTGTTTCTTTTTAGACCAAGCGCATATTTTTGTTTAGGCTCCGCTCCTTTGAGCTTAGGCTTCTGTCTTCCGATTTATTTTTTATTGTTTTTAAATTTCGTCATTTTTAGATTTTTTTAAGTTTTTGTCAGTTCTTTTTCTCGTATTCGTTTGCATGATATGTGCTGGGTTAATCCGTTTTTTTTTTTATTTTTAAATTTAATTATGCCAAATAAACCACCATTAGTTACAGTGTAATTTCAATCAGCTACGTGTAAATTTAGCTATAAATCACAAAAATCAGCCCAATTGAGTACCAGCCTAATCCCTGGTTTCATACATCAGCGTAGGCCAACGTATTCGTACAACCTGGACGAACGAATGCGTGGACAGACTTCCACGCTACACATTACGCGCCGGCTGCTACAACGAACTCACGGCCATACAAGGATATAATAATCCCTGCAGCCCGCTTTCAAAAGTGGTTTAAAGAGATGACATTTTAGGAGCTGATGAGAGATTTTTCTTGTTTGTTTTTCAGTACTCCAGATGTTTGGTGAATTTCAAGAAGCATGGATGTTCTGTATCATCCCTTCGATGTGCCAAACAAAAAAAAAGCATCATTTTGAGACATTTCATAAGGTTAATCCAACCCTAAAAGAGAAAAAAAAAGGGTTCGGTTTGAACGAGACGGCATGTTGGTAGCATTATATTTTTCAAGAACACGAGATCAATCGATCTGAAGTAACCTGCAAGTCAAGTGGAATCCATCCACGAGAGATCACAAGACACTCTTCAACATATTTATCAAATTACCGTCGGTCTAAGCACTGTGTGCCATATTATCAAATTACTTCAAGCAGGAAACAAGGACACCTTCTCAGAACAATTAAAATAGCTTTCATGGTATCGAACCGACCAACTGGATAACTTCAGAAAAAAGTTTGACAAAATTTGTCCTAAGCTAAACACGAAGTCGGCATGGACCTTTATCTCTGCTGCACGGTAATCCGAAGTCCTAATAGTCAATTAACAATCAAGCGTAAAAATGACAGAACTGAAGGTGGTAGGATAAGTTGAACAGAGCACATCAGTTGGCAGTAACTTCTCTGCTAAAGAGGTTGTTTTCTTTTGCCAAGGAAAAATATACTGCTTACATATTTGAACCAGGAACCAATCATAATACCAAATAAAATCAGCATGGCTCACAACCGAATGACCCCTGTATGTTATTTTTTTATACGAAGAGATTCTCATCCAGTGCTATGCAAGATGGGAGGTTGCACACATGTATCGAGAGGAGATGCTTACCAACTTCCAAATCTTCATGCGCATTATTTTGTTGATGCAGTTGGACAAAGCATCTCTTGCAAGATACTAGCATATCTTCAAATTATCAAATAATGCTGCAAGATAAGATCCATCAGCTGCGACACTGTACCATATCAATAGTTTTTTTTGGGCAGCGTCAAACAAAAGCAAACTGACCGGGAATGATAATAACGGAGGACTGTTTGTATGTAGAACTTAACCGCTCTTTTGAAAAGTCGCCACTCCTGATAGGTGGAAACCTGAAAAGGTATCAAACTCCTCTAAAAAAAGGAAAACAAAAGGAATCAAATTTCAAAAAGCATTACAAGCAAAAATAAACAAAAGTACTCAAATGTTCAGAAAAGAAAGGAGGACCTTGGTGGTTATGCCTCCACTACTCTCCAAACACTGGACCCAGTAAATCAAGGTTTGGATCAAGAAAGAAAGCTACCTGATATATTAGAAAACGTGTCAAACGTATGTACAACACCTCATTTTACATTTACCAGTAACATTAAGCATGCAATTTATATTGGCTGGAGTGCTCCTCCTAGATCATCGGTGGTGGTTTCTCCCATGAAAAAAGGGACTATCCTGGCTTCTTAAAGAGTTAAGCATGTAAACTGAACTCAGTCGGTGCTGAAACCCCTAAAGAAGGAAAGTTACTCGCAGAGTATTGCTCTTGATTAACAGCAACAACACAATCAGTGTAGATCTACAAGTTACAGATAAAGTGCATAACAAGCAAAATTTGTATACAATTTTTTATTTTCCTAGGCATGACTTAGGACGAAAGGTGCATAAGGCATCATAAAAAAAGCTCCAAAAGAACCTTGTCAATAGAAATTCCATGACTACACCACCATATTCTAACATATTCATCATGTTACCTAAAAATACATGCTCATGATGTTGACAAGCCAAAACCAACTCATTGATAAGAAATGTGTTGTATCTTTATCATATTTAGCCATGCAGAGTTGAGGAAAAATATTCCCCAGGTGCAAGTACTGACAAATGTTACTACAGTAGATGATAGCTTGTGCACAACCACAGAATGGATCAACAAAGGTAAGAAAGGATGATACCTGAAAACACAATTCGTCCACTTCTCTAGCAAATCGCTAATGTTAACAATAAGGGCCCTACAAGTACATGACAATTGGTAAGGTCATACATACCTGAGGTAATTATCTAAAGAGCATGAAAAACAGGGGCCCGACAAGTTAACAGAACAAAAGCACAAGCAAATATAAATTAGAAGTAAAGCGCTTAAAGTTTCTAAGATATATTCACTGTGACGGGCACCAGACTACTACATCTGAAGTTGTTATTCATGAAAATTACAACAGAAGTCTTTACCCATCAATGTGATGAACATCTTCCCAGAGCTGGGATGCCTGTCATTCTACCTGCATATCTGTACACTCACAAATCACAATAGTGTAAGAATGCAGAGTATACGTGCAAACACAATGAGGTTACAATTATACTTTTCTAAAACAAGAGTCATTTTTCCATTGTTTGAAAGTAGTACATATTGTTTACATGGGTGACTATCTGAAAAGAGAATTGAACTGGAGTTGATAAACTAAAAGTTTTCATTCCACAATCTGAATGAGCTGATGCACCATAATTTCAATTATCAGACTCATTTACTTCACTTGCATTGAATTAATCAATATTATTTTCCATTTGATAGAACGAAGAAATAAGATTAAAGGAAAAAATATGAAGTTGCTCACTGACTCCACACCACACTAATAAGGAAACATAGTCAGTTGACTTAATTCGCCGAAAAAAAATGCTAGAAGGAACTCAAAAATGCTTCGTGATTTTTTTCTGTTTATATCCCACTTTCTGGTATGAAAACAGGTAAGCAGAACAGTGCACAAAAGTGACAAAACTAACCTACCCAAGAAGCCTCTGCACCTTACATTAATGCCACTTAGGAGATTTTTCTTTTCATAGTCATAGGCTATGCTCCAGTATATTAAGAAGAAAGATCGCACAGATCTGCATAGACATTGCTGGCAGCTGCTAGTATAATATAACCATTAAGTTGTTCTTAACTGAAAAGGTTCTTAAATGCAAAGTTATAGTAACAAATGCACTTAAGATCACGCAAAGTTTTAGCAACAAATACACTCGAGATAATGCAAGTACAAATCTGCACTTCTGCACTATACATTTAGTGGACACATTAGTAATGTTTCCCACTCCCCAGCCCCCAACGTGCACCCAAGAAACATCACATAGGACTAGGAGGATGTCAAGCTCTCCGTTCTTTAGAATGACATTATGTTGCATTGCAACCATTTGTGTTCACATAAAGCAGAAATTTGTTGAGCATTCAAGAAAAAATGTGTTTCCTTTTTAAAAGTTTCTCTAGAGTATTTATGGAGCATTACATACATAAATAAGTGCAGAAGAAGCCATCCAAGCAACTATGAGCAATCATGGCATGACAAGATAGCAAAAGGCAACATCAAGCGTGTATCTATTACTCCATTGCATATCATTTAGAATAGAACTTTGATTATTGCATATGGTATAAAACGAAATCCAATAATGCACCTGGGTAGTGCAATAACACAAGAAATGTTGACGTGCAATCAAAGGCACCACTGTTCTGAAAGAGCTCAGCATCGAGGTCCAAACTCAAAGCAATTAGAGGCAGCATAGTCATGGTAGGGAAGAATAAGCGGCAATGTAAAGACCCCGTTTTTGGGAACAGGGCCGTCATGCGTTCCATGAATGACCGAGTTCGATTCACGGACAGAAGGAGTATCATATCTGCTCACGAACATTTAAAAGGGTTAATTTGATTAAAATAAGACCTAACAGACGACTTTAGAAATTTTAATGGGCATCCAAGCCTAAAACTTAACTTACAATCAAAAGAAACGAAGAAAACTCCTACAAGAACGCTTGAGTGCGGTCGTAACCCTAACACGAATACTTGCAACATTCTTTCTTCTCTTGATTTCTGTGTTGGGAGAAAATAAAGTAAGACTGAGTACAACCAACCGTACTCAACAAGTCACATATGAAAACACTATTTAATTATATACAAGGATTTCCAAGGGATGGGGATATAGTAGTTTTATTGAAGTATTTATGGATACAATTTTATTTGTAAACATTTTTAAACACAAAATAACAATAACTTCTTAAGGAATTGGTGTTTCAAAACTTGATTTTCAGACTTCAATATTTCCAAATCATTTCTAAATCTACTTATGCTTCGCTATTGGAATCACCCATTAAACACAAGTTCATTTATTGAAAGCACGACATATTCGAATACCATTAATCATGACTCTGCAGAACTGCCCAGCTTTACCTACAAGATTCCTTAACCCTCATGATTGAGTTAAGAAAATAAGGTCTTTCACTGTTCAATTCTTTGTATAGCCTCTACCCCTCTACCCAGTAGGTGCTGCCTCCCGACAAACTCGGGTGGCCCACGGCCTTACCTGATTCGAATGGGACCTTACAGTTGTTAAGTATGGTTCCATCCAGTAGGTGCTACCTCTCAACAAACTCGGGTGGTTCATGGCCTTGCCCGATTCGAAGGGGACCTTACTGCTGTTAAGTATACTTCTACTCAGTAGGTGCTGCCTCCCAACAAATTTGAAGGGGATCTTATCGTTTCCATCATGGTTGTCACGGCGACCTTGGCGACCACGGCGCCTAAAGGGCGCCAGGTCGCCTAGTCATCCAGGCGGGCGCCTAGTCGTCCTCTAGGCGATGCTAGGCGAGCTAATGCGATTCACTTGATGAGTACCTGACTACTTAACTAAAACAGGAAATTAAAGAAAAGTCAATAACAATTGCGTATCTAATACCTTGATGAGCCTGCTATTCTTTTGTTCTTTTACAGGGAGCCAAGCACCCTCCACTTTTCTCCTCTTTTCTTTTCTTCCTTTTTTTCTTTTCTTTTCCTTTCTTCTATTTTCTTCTCTCTTTCCTCCTTCTCTTTCTCTCCGCCGGCCTCATCCTTTCCCCACTCCCCACTGCATCTCTCTCTCTCTCTCTTTCTTTATTTCGGTTCGGCCAAATGGCCTCGTCTCCCATCCCCCCTCACTCCACTCACTCTCTCGTCCCCAATTGAATCGGGGCCAATGTTACTGACCTTTTGTGAATAACAATGAATTTAGCTTGTGTTGGACTTAGGTGCGATATAACATCTAGGTGGGCTAGGGTTTTATTGGAGTTCATTTAGGTTAAACGGAGTCGAGTATGGTTTTAAGGGGTTTAAGATGATCGGAATGAATATATACATTTTATAGGTTTCAGTGAATAGAGATGGCTTGAAGATTATTTAAATTTGGGTTTGGAATGTTGTTTGAGCTAATTAGGATTTTATTGGTAGCTCATTTGGCCAAACAAAGATGAAAATGGACTTCGTGGGGTCAAAATGAGTATAAATATGTATTTTGGGTTTTGTGTGAGCGATGCGGGCATGTCTTGTTTATTGTGGGTTTCTGCTATAGTGTTGGATGTTTACTATTAGTTAACGGTCGGGTTTACCACGATATAGAACCCGAAATGAATAGTGTAAACAATGTTTTCGGTCGGCCGATCCACTAAAATCCTTGGGCTTCTCTTTGTTGGCTGGCCCAAAATGAACAAAGTCATCTTCTTTCTTGACCAACATTGTAGCGGCCCAAGCAGAACAACGGCGATGGCGGCGGTGGTGCTACGGTGACTGCATGCGGAATCGGGGACCATGGATGGGTTACTTGTACTACGAGGGTTCCATTTTTGGGGTCGGGAGCGGTTGAAACACAAGCAATCATGGCATGACAAGATAGCAAAAGGCAACATCAAGCGTGTATCTATTACTCCATTGCATATCATTTAGAATAGAACTTTGATTATTGCATATGGTATAAAACGAAATCCAATAATGCACCTGGGTAGTGCAATAACACAAGAAATGTTGACGTGCAATCAAAGGCACCACTGTTCTGAAAGAGCTCAGCATCGAGGTCCAAACTCAAAGCAATTAGAGGCAGCATAGTCATGGTAGGGAAGAATAAGCGGCAATGTAAAGACCCCGTTTTTGGGAACAGGGCCGTCATACGTTCCGCAACAGCCCAGGAGTTCAGTTACGGACAGAAGGAGTATCATATCTGCTCACGAACATTTAAAAGGGTTAATTTGATTAAAATAAGACCTAATGACGACTTTAGAAATTTTAATGGGCATCCAAGCCTAAAACTTAACTTACAATCAAAGAAACGAAGAAAACTCCTACAAGAACGCTTGAGTGCGGTCGTAACCCTAACACGAATACTTGCAACATTCTTTCTTCTCTTGATTTCTGTGTTGGGAGAAAATAAAGTAAGACTGAGTACAACCAACCGTACTCAACAAGTCACATAGGAAAACACTATTTAATTATATGCAAGGATTTCCAAAGGATGTGGATATAGTAGTTTTATTGAAGTATTTATGGATACAATTTTATTTGTAAACATTTTTAAACACAAAATAACAATAACTTCTTAAGGAATTGGTGTTTCAAAACTTGATTTTCAGACTTCAATATTTCCAAATCATTTCTAAATCTACTTATGCTTCGCTATTGGAATCACCCATTAAACACAAGTTCATTTATTGAAAGCACGACGTATTCGAATACCATTAATCATGACTCTGCAGAATTGCCCAGCTTTACCTACAAGATTCCTTAACCCTCATGACTGAGTTAAGAAAATAAGGCCTTTCACTGCTCAATTCTTTGTATAGCCTCTACTCCTCTACCCAGTAGGTGCTGCCTCCCAACAAACTCGGGTGGCCCACGGCCTTACCTGATTCGAATGGGACCTTACTGTTGTTAAGTATGGTTCCATCCAGTAGGTGCTACCTCTCAACAAACTCGGGTGGTTCATGGCCTTGCCCGATTCGAAGGGGACCTTACTGCTGTTAAGTATACTTCTACTCAGTAGGTGTTGCCTCCCAACAAATTTTAAGGGGATCTTATCGTTTCCATCATGGTTGTCACGGCGACCTTGGCGACCACGGCGCCTAAGGGGCGCCAGGTCGCCTAGTCGTCCAGGCGGGCGCCTAGTCGTCCTCTAGGCGATGCTAGGCGAGCTAATGCGATTTACTTGATGAGTACCTGACTACTTAACTAAAACAGGAAATTAAAGAAAAGTCAATAACAATTGCGTATCTAATACCTTGATGAGCCTGCTATTCTTTTGTTCTTTTTACAGGGAGCCAAGCACCCTTCCACTTTTCTCCTCTTTTCTTTTCTTCCCTTTTTCTTTCTTTTCCTTTCTTCTATTTTTCTCTCTTTCCTCCTTCTCTTTCTCTCCGCCGGCCTCATCCTTTCCCCACTCCCCACTGCATCCTCTCTCTCTCTCTTTCTTTATTTCGGTTCGGCCAAATGGCCTCGTCTCCCATCCCCCCTCACTCCACTCACTCTCTCTGTCCCCCCAATTGAATCAGGGGCCAATGTTAACAGCCTTTTTGTGAATAACAATGAATTTAGCTTGTGTTGGACTTAGGTCTGATATAACACCTAGGTGGGCTAGGGTTTTATTGGAGTTCATTTAGGTTAAACGGAGTCGAGTATGGTTTTAAGGGGTTTAAGATGATCGGAATGAATATATACATTTTATAGGTTTCAGTGAATAGAGATGGCTTGAAGATTATTTAAATTTGGGTTTGGAATGTTGTTTGAGCTAATTAGGATTTTATTGGTAGCTCATTTGGCCAAACAAAGATGAAAATGGACTTCGTGGGGTCAAAATGAGTATAAATATGTATTTTGGGTTTTGGGTGAACAGTAACGGGCATGTACTGTTTATTGTGGGTTTCTGCTATAGTGTTGGATGTTTACTATTAGTTAACGGGTCGGGTTTACCACAGTATAGAACCCGAAATGAATAGTGTAAACAATGTTTTCGGTCAGCCCGATCCACTAAAATCCTTGGGCTTCTACTGTTCGGCCTGGCCCAAAATGAACAAAGTCATCTTCTTTCTTCGGCCAACATTGTAGCGGCCCAAACAGAGCAACGCGGCGATGGCGACTGGTGGTGCTACGGTGACTTGCGACGGAATCGGGGACCATGGATGGGTTACTTGTACTACGAGGGTTCCATTTTTGGGGTCGGGAGCGGTTGAAACACAAGCAATGGCCGGCGGTGAGATCCCTCCTCCTCGAGACTTTTGAATGGCACATGAGTTATTAGGAGGTTAATAGGACAATAGCATTAGCATTTGGACACATTTGGGAGTAGGGGAAACTTAGGGGAGTGGTGGCTCAAGCTGTAGTGGGTGTGGCCGTGAGACAAGCAAAGGCGGTGGCGGTGAGAAGCTCTGACCCGTCGTGTTAGGCGGTTGTCAGGGTATTAAGGCGTGTCAGAGCACGCTGGCAGGTGGTGTCAAGGTTCCAAGGATGAGGCATACGATATTTTGACTAGGGTGTGAATGGCGGTGATTTGTCAGATGATAAACAATGTTCATGGCGGAAGCAGGAAATGCACCAATGGCCAAAGGGGGCATGGATCAATAGGGAAGGTGAAGATGGTTGAAAGAAGTGTCAAATTGGCTAAAGATTCAAATGAAAATGAAATTTACTGAAATTCGATTTGCTTTAGAAATCTGGGTTGTTTCAGGCAATATTGCAATAAAAAGTTCTCTGGAAACAACATTCGAATGCAATACTGAAACATGCTGGTTGTACTACAACTGTTAAATGTAGTGCAAAAGAAACAAAACTTACAGTTACTGCATTTGCACGGTACAGCTTCATTGTCTCCTCCCAAGACGGAAAAGCGTTCTGCAGATAATTTTGCCAGACAGAGATAGAGATGTTCTTTTATCTGTTCTTTTTTTCCGGCTCAAGGGGATGTTCTTTTATCTGCTGAAAATGCAAAGCCCCAAAAGGCCACGGGATCAAGTGAATAATGTAGGAACTCTCATCGAGGTCTCCTGCATTGCATAGGTAGTCACAAATCGCAGTCGGGCTTCTCAGCTATGTCATCACAAACACCAGAAATGTAGATGGTGAAAACACTATTCAGAATGCGGTTCTTGTTTATAGGCAGTGAGGATGTCGGGAATGGGTACTTCCAACACTTGACTGCTCCCTTTGGTAACGGTGGTTTCTAGCTCAGAATTGGGAGGAATCGGGTGAAGACCTCACCTGCCGGACAGATTTGGCGGCGACGGCGGCGTGGAGGTGGGAGGGCGCGAGGGCCCCCACGGCGAGGCCCAGAGGCTCCGGGCCATCGCCGCCGTTGCTCAGGCTGTCTGCGCCTCCCGTGCCTTTCCATGGGCCATGCCAAGAGGCCAGTCCAGTGGATAGCCACGTAACCCGTTCATGCGTCCTGACAACTGGGCCCCATACGCCATGGGCCTCACATGTCAGTCTCACATACCTGCTGCCCCCTCCTCCCCCACTCCCTGGCATCTTGGCGTCTCCGACTCGGTCGCCGTCGCCGTCGCGGCAGTTCGAACCGACGGCGGAGAAGGTTGGGCTTCTCGATCAAATCCCTTTCCCCTTTCGCTTCCCCCCAAGTGGCATGGCATCAGTAGACGAAGTGCGAATGCGTGCGGGGTAGGGGACTGGATCCCTTTCCGATTTCCGTTCGTCTGCAAGATTACTCGTTTGCCCTCGGTAGTCTTGCTGTGTGCTCCGCCCGCCCGACGACGCGAGCGCGTGTGCTCCAAGAAGCGGTGCCTTGTCCCGTTTCTTGCTCCATCCTCCGGATGTGGTGTTGTGTGAGGTTTCTCCTCCGGTTGGGTACAAGTAGATGGTGATGACCAAGAGTTTCTGCGGATGATAGGAGCATATCATTTCTTGTGATTACTGAGCTCTAGATTATACAATGTAGTAGTAGGGTTTGTTTTTCACAGTCGTTTAATACCGCGGCAAGCTTAACTGGGTAATACAATTGTTGGACTCATAGCACAGTTATTTAGGCTGTTGATTATACCATATTGCCTGGTGTAGGGCACTTGTGGAAGGGAAACAGGCAATACCAGTTGCAAAAACCATGTCCACCCAAAATGAAGCCGAGAACAACAACCCGTCTCTGACTGTTGGGTTGGCTGTGAGCAGCTCCAAATCCGGCTAGTATGCTGTGCAATGGGCTCTGAAAAACTTTGGCACCAACGAAAGGGATAGGTTCATTCTTATTCATGTCCTGCAATGAATAAGAATGATGAAATGAATTGTTTACATAGAATGCATGTAAACAATTTCATGCATAGAATGCATGAAATGAATTTTTTTCTTTCTGAAATTTCACATTCTCAAGTGCACACTGGAGCCTATGAAAGAATAATGAAATGAATTGTTTACATAGAATGCATAAGAATATTTAGGCTGCACCTTTCACAAAATTAATTTTGTTCAGAATAGTACCTTAAAATAGAAAAGAGAAATTTATCAGAACAGGACTGAGCTTTAGTCGGCAATGATACTCCTAGTTTTTAACTCCCTGATTTACAAGTGTAAGCATTTCCTGATGCCTCATTGTTCAGGTTGAAGCTGAAGTATTGGTTGTCAAGGGTGACGATGTGGTAGGAAGCATTTCCAATGTTGTCTCTGCACACCACATCCGCAAGCTTGTTGTTGGTGTCTCTTCTCAGGGCAACTTTGCTAGGTACTCAAAACTTGCTCTGTGCTAATCAATGATGAACTATGTACACGAAATGGTGATGATTCGGTGGAAATGTGTTAGGAAGTCCAAGGCACTAGGACGTCTCGAATTTGCAAAAGCGTTCCAAGCTTTTGTACAGTATATCTCTACTATTATATAAAGAGGAGTTGGTGGTCGTCGGTGCGTTCTCCCCTCCCCTCTCTACAGCTATCCGATTTGATCTGGACCATTCGTCTCTCTCCTCTCTCTCTCAGGATACAACCGCCCACCCCCTCCACTTTCCCCATCTCCTCGCGTATTTTGGCTACCTTTCTTTCTCTGTCGCTTGCTCTCCAATGTTTGAAGTGTGAAGTTGGTCAGGCAATAAGTTATGTCTCACCATTTTTATGACTCCGTTGCAACGCATGGATCTCTAACTAGTGCTGTCTCAAAAGGTGGCTTGTACGTGGTCTATTCTCCTGGCTTGGAAGGTGACAAGTGTTCCAAGCTATTCCAGGCCAACGAGAGTTCCAGTAGTGAACTTCATTCAGATGATAAGCCATCAACATCAGGTAAAGTTCTCACACTGTAAAACTAACACTGAAAAAATTCCATTATATTGCCAAGATAGCATGATGAATGGTTCCAACTTTGAACCTACGAGAGTAATTGTATGGACCCTCGTTGTACTCTGTAAAGCTGATACATGAAGCAAAATTGACCTTCAGCCCACTATGTCTGGTGGTTTCATGAAACGCCCCATCAAAATTGACCTTCAACCAATTCGTTGCCGGAACAGCCCGCCTGGGCTTAACATTAACGCCCTAATTATCCTCCTTCAAGTGTGCTGATGCAATTATAGCCTATTGCACGAAGCCATACAAATTCTCTCATTTCCTTCCCTCTCCAAACCCTAGCGGAATCAACCTCCATCTATCCACGCCAAGCACCCTCCTGCACTGTTAGACTATTGAGTGATAGTAAATTGCAACATGCATCCCTACTTCTTCCTCCTCTTCAGCCAGATTCCCTGTTGATGCCCTTCTTCCTCGTCTCCGGTGACTACCGCTGCCAGATCACCATCACCTCCCGCTGCCTCCTAACTGCTCTTGTCTTTATCGTCCCTACCGATCTCCACCGCCCTCCTTCAACCGGTGGCGCCACCGTCGCCGACCGTTGGTCCATGCTCTCCCAACCTTTCTCTATACCTAGGGGCTTTGATAATTCCAACCTGGACCATAAATCTTACTCGTCGGAGTTCCACCATTGCTTGCCGGTCGCTGGAGACATCATTAGGAATCTCGAGGCAAATTGAAGGGACGAAGAATTCCACTAGAGTACTCCTTAGCAATTTTCTTTATTGTATTAGGCACAATTATAACGAGTGATACGATGACGATCGAGCTACTAATCGAGTGCCCATTTGTATAACGATGATTCCTGATCGAACGTGCGTGATTGATTAATCACGTGATCGACTGCCAGTGAAGCGGAGACGGGGAATACCTAATCATCGTCACCACCAACAACATGATGTAGCGTAGCCCCCCGACAGTTTGCCGGTTTCATGTCAAAGTGCAATTAATAATTAATAATTGCTAGTAATTGCTTCTTTTCTGGAGTACAATTAACTCGTACAATTACTCGTAAGTACAATTACGTACTTACGAGTAATTTAGAGAACATAAGTGTTGTTCTCGTGGAATCTGCTCTCCTGAATTAATAATCTGCCCCGGCCTTGCCACCTCTCTTCTTTTGGCACCTCATCACTGTAGTAGTACTAGAGTATACACGTAACCACCAACATTAATTTGGGAAGTTAACCGCCAAGATCCGCTGACCATTGGGCTGCGTACGCACGCATCACGTGCATTTTTGAATTGATGATCAACCAAGTCATGCGTGCATGCCACGTACGTACGTACGTACTCTTTTATAAATTAACAACAGCTAGCTAGGTTAATTAGCTACACGTAGCGCATGCATGGCCTCGCGCTTAATTAATCAGTCAGAACGTGCCCGCTCGTGAACCTCCTCCGCGGTCGGACCGTGCGCATTCGTAGAGCCCCTCGATGAGTCGGTTCCGATGTTCGGTGTGGCTTTGTCCTCGGTCTTTATGGAATCACCTTAACTAGGGGCTCTTTCTAGTTTGACGGATTTACCTCGGTGAGCTCTAACACACCTCAATAGCCTAGCCTCGGCGTGGTATGACTTGACCTCGACAGCTTTGCTTCAATCAAGCTTCCTTCGTCTTGACGATGTCTCCTTGACAAGAGGCTCTCTCTAGATCGATGGATTCACCTCGGTGACCCCTAACACGCCTCGATGGGTTAGCCTCGGCGTAGTATGACTCGACCTCGATAGCTTTGCCTCGACGATATCTTCTCAACAAGGGACATCCTCTAGATAGATGGATTCACCTCGGCGACCTCCAACACGTCTCGATGGTTTAGCCTCGGTGTAGTATAACTCGGCCTCAACACTTTTCCTATAATGAAGGCCCATTGAAGTTACTGGGCCCCTCCCCAAAGCTTGGGCCCTAGGTACATCCCTGCCCGCATCAGCTCAACTAACTCGTATGCACATGCAATGCAACACAGCTCGCACCGATGACAGAAGTCATGGAATGATCAGCATAAGCTGGAGCATCATGGGTGACTTTCTCTCTCTATCCTTTTTTTTTTGCGCAAAAAGGGTGCAGAAGTCCTCTAGGATAGAAAGGGTGGTGGCTTGCACGAGGAGCAAGCAACCTAGACGCGGGCCGTACGCGCTGGGAGAGACCCAATCATGGATTCATGGTCACTGATTGAGGTAACGACGATGATAGCAAGCAGCAACAGTGAGCGGCAGAAGAAAACGAGGAGGAAGAAACCCTGCACTGCACGCGAGCAGACAGTCCACGCATGCGTTCTTCTTCGGAGGGAGGGACATCGTGGTGAGGGCGAGAGCGGCGGACTCACCGCCCCCCCAATCGTACTAGCTCGCTCACTCGTGCCGTGATGCCATCTCCGTGCCTGCCTCCGACCACTGCGGATGATCCATAATCCAACGCACGCCCATCGATCCGGCACTGCACCTAGCTCCCAACCCAGGCGGTCACCCTTGTTCTTACGGCAGGAACAAGATGCTATATATAACTACGGAGTAAATCGGGGTGTAGTATATGTACTTCGTGTATTTAACTTTCTATCTCGGTATCTAAAAAAATATATGCTCCATGTATTACACAAATAGTTAGAGATCCGTGCGTTGCAACGGAGTCATAAAAATAATGGGATAGAACTCACTGCCTGGCCAACTCCACACATCAAATATTAGAGAGCAAGCGACAGAGAGAAGGATGGCTAGAATATGCGAGGAGATGAAAAAAGTGGAGGGGTGGATGGTTAAGAGAGAGAGGAGGAGAGGGACGAATGGTCCAGATCAAATCGGATGGTTGAGAAAAGAGAAGGAAGAATAGACCAACCACCAACTCACACTATTGCAAAATGATTTTTTTTTCTCATAATTTTGGCTTCTTGATTTTCAGAGTTGTTAGAGTGAAGATTAGTCGAATACTTGAGAAAAAATTTAAAGACACCGTTCACCCCTCTATTGCTTATCCGTGCTACAGTCTCAGACTAGAACAACTATTATTACTTAATTATGTGGAGCATTATTACTATTTAATGAATGGTGTTTTGACCTTTCCTCCACCCCACAAAACATCAATAATTATCCCTGCCTCCCTCCCCCACTCTTGTCTCTTTAAAAGCTCCACCCTTGCGCCTCATTGCGCCACCACACCAAAATCGGTCGATCCGTCCACCGTCTCCTCCTCTCCCCGCGGAGAAAGAAACCAGCACACAGGACAGGAGTAAGCTAAGGTCGAAATGGAGATGATGGTTAATGGGAGAGACGACCAGTGCCACCACCACCATCATCTCGAGCTCGGGCTCGGGCTCGGGCTCGGCATGGCCGGTACCACGGCCCCCGTGGTCGAGGCGCCTCAGCGCGCTCTCAGCGTCGCGCCCATCTCCTCCCTCCCCGCTGCGCCGCCGCAGCCGCAGCCGCAGTGCTGGAACGGCGCCGGTCTCTTCTTCCCCTCCTCGGCCGGGGATCAGCAACGTGCCGGTGCATGCGTGCATGCGGGTCACAGGGTGGCGGCGTACCACGAGATGCCGTTCCTGCGGGGGATAGACGTGAACCGGGCGCCGGCCGGGGAGAGGTCGGGGAGCTGCAGCGAGGAGGACGAGGAGCCCGGCGCGTCGTCGCTCAACAGCACGCTGTCCAGCCTCAGCGGCAAGAGGGGCGCGCCGGCTAGGAGCGGCGGCGAGCACGATATGAGGGCCGGCAGCGACGACGAGGACTCCGGCGCCGGCGGCGGGTCGCGCAAGAAGCTCCGGCTGTCCAAGGACCAGTCAGCCGTCCTCGAGGAGAGCTTCAAGGAGCACAACACCCTCAACCCCGTAAGTACTCCTATCCATCAACTCAATTAATCAAGATTAAGCCAACGTAACATAAACTAATTAGTAGGCAATGAAAAAACCTTACTGATTTTTATTTTCGTTGCTCGATGATGATCAGAGGCAGAAGGCGGCGCTGGCGAAGCAGCTGAACCTGAAGCCGCGGCAGGTGGAGGTGTGGTTCCAGAACCGGAGGGCGAGGACGAAGCTGAAGCAGACGGAGGTGGTCTGCGAGTTCCTCAAGCGCTGCTGCGGGACGCTCACGGAGGAGAACCGCCGCCTGCACAAGGAAGTGCAGGAGCTGCGCGCCCTCAAGCTCGTCCTGCCGCAGCTCTACATGCGCATGCCGCCGCCCACCACCCTCACCGTGTGCCCCTCCTGCGAGCGCCTCGTCTCCGGCACCGGCAAGCCGGACGCCACCGCCAACGAGGGCCGGCCGGCCCTGGCCCGGCCCCTGCCCAGCGGGCCGTGGGGCCCCGTCCCCACCCGGCCCATGTTCGTGGACAAGCCGGCCCAGAGGTCATAGCTACGTTGCTAAGAATAGGCTTAATCAGTTGGGTGGTTTCGTTAGTGAATAGTACTACACTCCTCCTTATACCAGTGTGCTATGAGATGTGCTTACTAATTAGGGTTTGAACTTTTGTTTTTTTTCTGTTTAATTATTCCTGTAGTTTGTTCAGTTTTAGTTTTGTAAGATTGGCCTTTTTTTGGCCCTGTTTGTTTACTCAGCAAATTAAAGATCAGTCTTGTATAAGTGATGCAATGGATTTTAGCACCTCGCATACGTGTTCATTTTTTTTTTTGTGTTCAATTTTGTCTCTCTACCAGCGTGTTGTGGGCAAAAAGAAAGCGAGATACTCCTGCTGTATTTTGATGCGTATCATCATCCTTCTTGAGGCATGTGGGTTCTCAGGATAACGATGACTGATTATCTCCAAATGCTGAGAGACATGATGAGATACTCCTGCTGTATTTTGATAACGATGGCTTGATTTGTTTTGTTCTGTTCCTGCTGTATTTGTCTAATTAAGCATATTTGCATAAAGGGGGCATCGTCAATTGTGGAATGACTGATTTATCTCCAAATTCTGAGAGACATGATGAGTAGGAAAATCAGACACTGACGTTGAATCCAAAGAGGACATCTTTGCTCTCCCTTTTCTTCTCTGTGATCTTATCTTTGAAGCATTCTTTGCAAGGAAAGAAAAGGATGGAAGAGGATGAACCAAAAGTCTCTCTGCATATTCACTGGTAGGTTTAATTACTTGACAAATCTGCATACGTGTGGATGCTTAATCGGGCGGTCAATCAGACGATGGTGCCGTCTGAAGTGGGCAAGGTAAATGAGGCTGACCGCTTTCAATTCCCAGTAACTTTTGGTCAGTTCCAGTATATTCTCGCACGATCTCCCTCCATATTGGCGAGGAGTACGGTGAGCGCACGAGAAATATCTTATCAAATCTGGATGAAAAGAACATGAGATCATTGGATGCTTTACTTTCAGGAGGAAAATGCATGGAACTTACAGACTCGAATGCATGAAAAGTCGGGTCACTTGTTCAGATGAGTATAACCTGAATTAGTACTAGTAGTAGCTTACTGATAGGTGCAGGTGTGAAAGCATGATTTCGTCAGGCGAGCGTGTGATGCAATGCGAACCAATGCAATCTTGGTTAGCTTTGGGCGTGCGCCTTGGTAGGTCCTGGCTGGCCTAATCTGATCGAAATGAATGAGTAATCACTATTGGTCTGACCTAGATATAACATAGTCCACGAGAATAATAGGCTAGATTGTCACCCTATCCTAGCGTGTCGGCCCGACACGGCACAAATAGTATCGGGCCAAGCATAGCCTGTTAGACACGTTTAGCCTATTAGGTACCGCTAGCCCATTAAGCATGACCCGTTTAGCACAATTTTAGCTCGTTAGGCATAATAATGGTCGATTTTTTGAACTTTCTAGCTGTTTATAACTGTTTGAGAGTTTAAAAATACAAAAAATCTAAAATTTTCCCTAAATAGGTAGCAAACCCCCCTCATTCAGCCACCATCCATCTCCATTCTCTTCTCTGAATTCTCTTGTGAAGATAATTTAGCAAAATTCAAAATATTTTTGCCAAAAATCCAAAATTTTGAAATCTAGCTGCAGGAGGTAACAATACTAATTTTCACATATTTTTATTGTTCTTATTTTTCTTTGTTATGATGTAAAACAGATATAGTGTAATTTTCTATTTGCATTTTGCAGTTTTCTACTATTCTTCGCTATGATGTAAAACAGATATAGTGTAATTTTCTATTTGCATTTTGCAGTTTTCTACTATTCTTCGTGGAAAATTTTGATAATTTTTCTGTGATGTACAAGTTCAATTGGCACACCACATGCACGCATTGTCTCTTTATGACAATTGTCTTTCTCCCATACTTTTTCAGCTTGAAATGTTGCTCCACCCAGACTCACGCGACTTATAATGACCGCAACAATCATCAAAGCACCTGTACACCAAAGAACAAAGCAATTGATCCGAGCACAAATGATGTACACTTGACTCTCAATTAGCAAAATATATGCATGGACACACCATGACTCACATATGCATGGACTCTCCATGACTAACACTTATACGGACTCCTATCATGACTAACACCACTAAAACTAACGCTCGAAACCAACTTATCACAAGGGCTGGTCTAACCATGGCCACCAAGCCGGTGAGACCACCTTGCCAAGGCTGGTTAGACCGCTACACCCCGGTCATACCGTAATTGCAACGTTGGTACTACCACACTAGGTCTCAACCCAAAAACTCTAAAAAAAACCTCTAGAAAATAGCTACCGACAACCAAAGACCAATACTACCGCTTTGGCCAGTCATACTGTGACACATCTAATACTACCGCTTCGGTTGGTTATACCGCGGCACTCTTGCCGATATAACCATCAACTTCAGACAACAAAAATTAAAAATGTAAAAGCTCAAAATCAACCTCCAAGAACAAAAGTAAGGCACAAGCAGAGTCAAATACTCATCACTCTCATAGGGCTGCCACCACATAGTCTTACCTCATTATTATATTTCTATAATTTATTTTGTAATTTTTAAAATTCTATATATTTTTTAAAATTATTATATACTTTTTAAATTTTCGAGCCGAAATAGACTGACTGTCTTTGGCCTATCGGGCTAAATGGATTCAGACCGCCACAGCACGGTCAATGATCCCGGTTGACCGTATCTGAGTTTGTGACTGAGCCCATGTATGATCTGTCTAGACTGACGGACTAAATAGACTATATCGTACGGGTCGTGCAGGTCATTTGACCAGCCCTGCTGCATGCAAAGCTGGTGGTACGGCGTCTCTCTCTCTCTCACTAGAAAATGCTCCCTCTTTACTGAAGCCCGCTTCCCTCGCTGAAGTTTTCTGAACTAATTTGTTTCAAAAACAAGTTTTTTAAGCTAATGTTAGTACTAGTTTAATGATGATGTTGTTGTGCTGTTGCAAATTCCTTGGTGATCATTGTGTCATGTGTTGCCTGCACAGTGCCCCTGATTAGTTACTAGTACTCGTTAGTCGTTACTGGGACCAATTCAGACCTCTAAATTTCTTCTCCTCTCTCACAGGCTTCTTGCCTCTGATTCTTCAGTCCAGTCCACATCATTGTTCGCTGAATTGTGTCGCTACTCGTACATGACCAGTAAATTAGTTTGGTGGTGATTCCGATCCTGATCCTGATGCTGGGATAGTAAGGTCGTCCCATCTGAACATCTATTTGCGGCATCTGGCAAGAACTGGTGCGATACGCTGGAGAAATCCACGACGACGGTCGCGGTCACAGGCGCCGTGCGTGCTCTGCTCTGCTGCGGCCTGGACTCAACGAACAGAATCCGGGCGAGGCATGCAGTGGTTTGGTTTTTTTCTCTGTGATGAACAGACTCAACGAACAGCAGCTGACGCAGTGATAGCTACGGCACTGCCTCGGATTGGATTCAGATCAGAAGAGTCCAGACTCCAGAGTCGAGAGTGCATGCCTTCTACGGCAAAAATGGATTGATTGTGACCTTACAATATTTATAGTTGTAACCTTACCTGGTCGTAGATTGCAGCAGCTCTGTTGCTTCTAGCTTTATACTAAAACATGTGTCTGTAGTGGTACAGTGGTAGTAGTAGTACAAGCAATGCGCTTCCCATTCACGGTACTTCGTAAAATCTTAATCGATGATTCATATTTTCTGAAGATCTCATCTGACGAATGAAGGTGCCCATATGGACCCGGAAATCAACTGACGATGATGTGCTTCTGAATTCTCCTGACCGTGTGCCCTTGTAAGAGGGGCAAAGGATCGATCAACGTTCAACAAACAACCAATGCGGTTACGACTTGGGAGCAGTAGGTGAGCGAGGCGGAGCGATCAACTGACTGGAACAGCCAACCATCGCGTACACATCGGATCTGATTCTTGTTTCGTGATGTCCCATTCAGTGAAGAGTTCATACTACTAGTCAGCTAGATCTGTTATCAGGATCTTCCCATGTTTCTTTCTGCACGTTCCGCGGAGGTTCGAGTGTGCATGCATCGACAAAAGAAGAATTCAGTTAGTAATATTTAGGTCAAGGTATTCTAGGTTTTTTCCCAACACATGAGATGACTTGTCTGAAGTCTGAACCTTACCAACCAACCACGGCCTCTGGAAGGAAGAACATCTGAAGAACAGAACAAAAGAGAGTCAGAGTCTTGGGAGACAGCATCATAACTAACCAAAAAGGAGCATAATTCGCAGTTCGAGTCTTGGGAGAGATGATGTTGGAAACCATGCAAAGCACCTGAAGCTAATACCACCACAGTTCACCAACATGGGTACAGACACAGTAGATACAACCCCTCAAAATAAATATAAAAATACTGGCCGATACAACGGAAATACGGAATCTCATATTGAAGGACCAGATAGGTAACATAGGGGGGTTGAATGGCACCTTTAAATTCTCCCCATATATTTATTTAACCCTTTTCTCCGATAGCTACTGAGCAATGAAGATTAGGGTTGAAAATACACTTGAAAAACCAGAGCAACAGAGAGAGCACATTAGAAAACTGACCGTGGTTGGAAGCCAGTAACGTGGTCGAAATATGACAACGTAGTCGAACTCTAACAACATGGTCGTAAATTAAACAACGTGGTTGAAAGCAGACAACGTGGTCGTAAACTCGACTTCGTGGTTGAAAGCTAACAACGTGGTCGGAAGTCGATAACCACCTAGACCAGAACCAACGTGATAAAAAATAGTTACAGTTGAAACTGACGTGGTCATAATCAACATGATCGAATGCCAACAAGTGGTCGAACAATTAACGTTGCCGTAACCAGTTGGCAACGTGGTTGTAACCAACATGGTCGTAAGCTAACGAGTGGTTGAACAACCAACGTGGTCGAAACTAGTCTGCAACTAAAATGATCAACGTGATCGTAACCAACGTGGTCGTAAGCCAACAGGTGATCAAACAACCAACTAGTTCAAAGGCCAACGAATGATCTGCGACCAGCGAGATCAACTCAGCTCAAAAACCAACCAGAGAGAATGAGGATCCATGTGCCATGGCGCACGGTGGCGGTGGCGTGTGGAGGCGGCGACGCGCGGCCAAGGTGGCAACAACGCGACACGGCGGCAGCGGCGCGTGGGCGGCGACGCGGCGCGGCGGCGGCGGCGGTCGGTGAAGCGGCGGCGGCGAAGCAGCAAGCAATAGCGGCTGCAGCCGACGACCAGTGGCAAAGGCACGACCAAAAGTGGGTTCGCACGGCTGAACGGCCGTTCGCGCGGCCAAACGTTGTTTCGCTTGGCCGAACGGCATTTCGCACGGCCATGGGGCTAGCGAATCCGTTTCCTCTCCAATCAAGTTCATCCCCTATTATTCCTTTATCAAATTCATTTGTGCCTGATCGGTTACCTTCCATTCCATCCTGTAGGTTCGCACGCAGCTGTTGAGGGAGCAGTTGGGCAGTTACGCATTTTGGATCCATCGTGTAGCGTGTCCGTCGAGCGTGCTCAAGGCAAATACCTCGCGACTGTAACCTGTCCTCTTCGCACATTACTATTTCATGATTAACTGTCGTCATTAGCTTAGTATTCAATTTTTACACTGTATCGATTGCCGGCTGTATGTTGTTTGTAGATTGGGTAGATTCTGATACGCTGGGCTAATTAGTATTGTACACTTGTAGTTAGCATAATGCTCAATTATAGAATTCATGCTTTAGTTAGGGATTAGAATAGATGTTTAAATTATTGATGGGGGTAGTGTATAAGCATGTTCAAATTTAAGATTAACCACTAGTAATCTTTTAACATTGGGCGGCTTAGTTATATATATCCTACTTCCATGATACTTTATTTGTATATTATTGATTGTGAGCCTCGACTGTTTTATTTGTGGTAGCATTAGTCTGAATAATAATCACTGATCATGTAATAAAAATTGTATGATTGAAACCTTAGTGTGTCTTATTTTAATACCCTCTTTAGAACATGTTTTTAGTACGCTATCATCATACCATCGTTCCTCATAGCTTTGTATCACAAATTGTGTCTCTCTATTCTCAACTGTATCAACCTTTTATTCTCATAACTTTACCTTGCTCATCCACAACTTCCTAATTACATTATGGATAACTCGCTAATAAAAAATGATAGTTACCTGACCCGGGATTACCCACATATAAGGGAGATTTTCACCCCACCTGGTAACGTATTCTCGTTACATGGGATGTTACACCCCGTCGGTGGTTATACAGTCGAGAAAAGGATGTACCTGGCTATTCTCGTATAATCGAATATGTGGGATGTGATCGCCGGCGTCATTACTATAACTTGTTGTGACTTGCTAAATCACAATTATCTTTAATTACACTGTTTCTGCGGTCTCTATCTCCAATCTATATCAGTGTTTCCGGTAATCTAAGTTCATTGATTTTAACTTGTGTCAATTAATTGCTTCATTGTTGTTCTTTTCATATCTTACTTACATTCCTTGTCCTTTACTTATCTTGCTTGCATTACCGGTCATTTACTCACCGTGTTGCGACCGTTGTTAGGTAATTGCTGAGATTTCTAAATCTCACGCTTATTCTTTCCATTCTCATGTAAAATATCAGTGGAGTGATAGCAACATGCATGTGTGGGAGCACTCGAGTTATCAGCACTGTGGTTTGCCACTATTTATATTATTTTTATTTATTCTTCATTTGGATAGGAGTGGATCGATCCCATATTTCAAACATTTATTTCAGCTTTCGTTGAGTCTCTAATAAAGTACCTTTAAGGTTTTAATTTTTCTTATGATTTCTATTGTTGTTTTTATTATTTATTCTTTAATTTGACGATGACGTTTCATAGTAATATCTCATATTGGTATATGAGGTGTTACATTTCTACCTAGAACACATGTATTAGTTCTTGCTGCACTTCAGTCTTTTCTGTTTCTAGTTCACTGCTTCCGTTTAGAGAGGGGTTTAGTATCTGACTGGTTGGTTTGGGTTTTCTTTGAAATACTGGATTATGCTGGCTTTTCTGTAGAACTATCATTGGAGCTACTGGATTATGCCACCTAAACTTAAGAGGAAATGCAAACTCAAGTTGAACTGTGCAATGCAGAGCATGCATCAACACAATTTGCAAGAAAAGCTATACCGAAGATGCCAATGCTATGCACACAAATCTGGACAGGGAAGCGGCATGGAGAGGTGGTTCTTTTCAGCCCTTTTTTTTTCATTTCTGTCCATAGGCGTTTCAGCCACTGAGTTGCAAGTCATGAGGCCTTATTAGGGCCATCAGCAGAAGAAAAAGGATTTGCCATAGTCCTTAGGACTGTGCAATCGCTGTCTGAACTTGTTGGAGTACTCAAATCAATAATGGGGGTCTTGTCCATGTTCCTGTCTCCATTTGAGGGGCTCCCATTATCATACAACCTCAGGCTAGATGGTCTGCCGAGCAGTGGGCTGGTAGACTGAATCGCCATCTTATTCACAATTACACAGCTCTTTTCACTGTTTTCCTGCTGCATGCTTCTTGCCTGTGACACGGCAGGAGCTGGTCTTACCACACCCCCATGAGCATTCGCTGATGTTCCTTTTGGAAAGTCTGGAATATCTGAATCATGACCTGAACCTTGGCTTGTCCCTTCACCAGATTTGGTTGTTACATCTACATGCTCACTATTGTCACTATTGTGTGTGATGCTGTTAGAGTCATCTTCCCAGTCAGGATCATCTCCAGAGTCTGTGTTGCTCCGATCACCTGCATCTCCCCCAGAGCTTTCATCTTCATACTCTTCGACTGATGTGTCTTCAATGTCCTTAGTTGCCAGCTCAGAACTATCTTCTGGGAGCATGTCTTCATCCCTCTGGTCACCATTGTTCTCCACATTGTTATCTTCTCTCAGGGCAGCTCCACTATCTTTGCCGGCTTTTCCACTGCAGCCTTCAAGTCCAGAGACTTCACGCATGAACTTTGAGAGGGCGTCTGTGATACTAGAACAAAGATTGCCCACAGCATTGCATAAGACCTCCTTCTTCTACAGGCAAAACGTGTGGCAAACACAACATTAGTAGAGGGGAAATGTCGATGCCAAAAAATGTAGCTATAGAAAGACATTTTTTTTACATAAGAAACTACTGGTTATTGTTAGATGCATGGGAGGATGAATGCATAAATGTTAGATGTATTGATCTCAGTCCAAAGGGCTATACACACACACACAACATTAGTAGAGGGGAAATGTCGATGCCAAAAAATGTAGCTATAGAAAGACATTTTTTTACATAAGAAACTACTGGTTATTGTTAGATGCATGGGAGGATGAATGCATAAATGTTAGATGTATTGATCTCAGTCCAAAGGGCTATATATATATATATATATATAGTACGTAGGATACACAAAGCTAAACCCTAGGAATTAAGAAATACCGCAGATGCTCTTATACCCTTAACACTCCCTTAAATCAAGACGTACGTAATAACATTGCATTTGAAAAGAGATGACACCAAAATAAAGAAAATCCAAAGTCCGAGTCTTGAAGATGTTGTCATAGCGTGAAGCAAAGAAAATTATGTCGAGATCAGAAAATCTCCATTCAAGGTCGTGCGGCAACCCATAAAGCATGGTGGCGCAGTTCGAAGTTCGAGACGATGGCGACGCGGAAGGAAAACACGGCGGCCTTAAAAACTCAGGGCGGTGGCTCAGAGAGAAGCGGCGGCCTTAAGACTTCTACGATCCGTAGCGGCTCAAAGAGAAGAGCGACGACTGTCCATACGAAAAGAAGGGAAAGACCACACTCGATCTAAGATGATGGACCGTTGTTAGCAAAGCAATTGGCTGACTGACATGGAAATGTGGACTCGCATAGCTTTGATGAATTGAAAGAGATCTGGATTTGGATGGACGCAACGGAAAACTCAAAAAGAAAAACTCAAATGGTAAACAGCAGAACTGGTAGCTCCCAACAACACAAAAGATCCCCTTCCTCCCCTTCTCGCACAGTGCTTTGCCTAAGCACCAGAACTAACAGCTGTAGCACAATATCTCCTGTCCTATATTCCCAATCAACGCCTACAGAGAAAAGGAGCACCAAAAGTAGCTACGAGATAGAGAGAGAAAGGAACAAGAGGTATAGATCAGATCAAAGGAGAGAGGGCTAGCAACTCCACTTTGATCCCCTCTCCTCTCTCTCTCGCTCCATCTCTCTCCCTCCCGCATGCGAGTGCGAGCAAATTAGAGCGGCCATAAGAAGCGAGCGGCGGCAGCTCTCCGGAGCCAGTCACGGCGGGATCCGGAGCCTCACTGCCACCACCTTCTCCCGCGGTGGCGGGCGGGCAGAGGCCCATGACAGGGGCGGCAGACAAATCAAGAGGATGGCGGGGAGGCCAGCGGAGAGGCGAGTGACGGCAGCAGGGCGGCTGACAAGCCCTAGATCCGTGCAGATCCGAGGAGGAGATAATGGCGACAACCAAAAGCGACCGAAGAGGCCATGAGAGGGCTGAGCGAAAGCAGCTGGCCGAGACGACCGGTGGCGACTGGCTTCAGGAGGCGGCGAGCTGGATTCGGCGCGGAGGAGGCCAGATTCGGCAGCTAGAGTTGAAAAACCTAGGGCTCTAATACCATGTTTGATGCGTGGGAGGATGAACGCATAAAAGTTAGATGTATTGATATCAGCCCAAAGGGCTACATATATAGTACATAGGACATATAGTTAAACCCTAGAAACTAGGAAATACCATAAATACCCTTAATAGTTATTACTTGTGGACATTTTTTACATAAAAAGCTACTGGTTATTACCTGTGGACTGTACCCAGGTAGGACATTTGATGACACAAAATTTGCTATTTCTGAGACGCCTCCAAACAGGCTAGGGGCACTTGAAACACCTTGAGAGTTGATGTTACCAGCAGCTTCCTTTTTCAACTGTGTAACATTTGAGGCGCATATAGAGGGGTTTATAACAAAAGATATAACTTTATGGAAAAAGGATAAGAGGAAAACTAGTTACCTGTGGACTGAACCCAGGTGGAACATTTAACGGCACAAAATTTGCTATTTCTGGGATGCCTCCGAAGAGGGCTGATGCGCTTGAAAGACCCCTAGAGTTAATGTTACCAGCAGCTCTCTTTTTCTTCAACTGCATCACGAGGAGGATCATAACAGATAAAAAAGACACTGCCACTTCAGAGGAAAAGCAATAAGTGAAAAAACTTACAAAGCATTTCCCAAAAGAGCCATTGTTCTTCATGTCCATCTCAATGACTTTGTCTATAAGCTTCCTGTTCCATGCAGATATCCGTGGTGTCCCATTGGGTATATGTGTGTTACGAATATCAAGTGAGTCTAGATATAGAATCTGTAGCAAAAAGGTTAAACTACCTTTAAAATGCAGAATAGGATAAACAGGAAATCGTTTTTGTGTTTTTTTCCTTCTTTGAAGAATTATTGCAAATAATGCTCAGTTCCTCACCAGGAGGTAGAAAAGGCAGCCCCCTATAGTGTTCTTTCTGCCATATGCACTAATACACTTTCTGAGCTGCTCCACAACAAACTTGCACCAATTCAGTTCCCTGATAGACCCAATGTCCACTAATGATGGGAAGCACCGGGGGCTGATCTTTAGACAAGAATTCGGGCAAAGGAACGTCGAAACCACAAGCAGCATGAAAGTCCGGAGGAAATGCTCATCTGCAGACTTCATCTGTCTGAGGGACTTCTCTATGCTTGTGATGGTAGGCGAGCACCCGTTTGTGACGCCGTACTTCTCGAACACAAAGGCAATGCTCTCCGTCTCTAAGCCATATTCGACATCAGCCCCGCTGTTCGGGATGCCTAGTATCTGATGCACGCTGTCGCTGGTGACCGGGATCCTTCCCCGGCCCCTGATTACCAACTCGCAAGACTCCGTATCAAATTGCTGGAGGAGCCAATTGCACAGCCCTGAAGGCAGCGTGGGGCAGCGGATTTTCAGAAGGCCCCCGAAGCCGGCATCCTCTATCAGTTTACGCTGCTCGGCGCTCAGATACGGGTACAGCTTCACAATTCTCGCGGGCGACGCACGGTACCTTGCCTCCTGGAATTAAATCACAGCATTTCATTGCCATGGAATTTCCCTTTCATCGTGTGACAAGAAGAAATGCAGCTGACTGAAAAAAAAAGGTTTTTTTGTATCATCAGTCACCTTGTCCTCCCGTGCATGGCGGCTGCCCCCCGATTTTCTTTGCTTGCATTTCCTACTGAAACCACCTCTACCCATGTCCTTTTCCTATTCGGATCGCGAAGGCAACAAGAAGTAATCCGAAAAATCTACTTGGGGCATGTCCTGCTCCTGCCGATCTAGCCTAGAACAGGGAACCCAAGAAAAAGACCTCTAATAAATCACCTATCCATAGAGGCGCGTCGCGTGTGTTATATGGAGGGGAAAAAAAAGAGTCACCTAGCTTGATGGTGCGAATCCCTGGGCTTTCCCGCGTCAGTTGCTTGCTTCCTACCGAACAAAACCAAATCGCCCTGGATCTGAATGTCAACACAGAGAAAAGAAAAAGACTGTCCCTAAATTTAAGCACATTACGATAAAAACATCGCAAAAGCGGCGCATTTTTCTTTTTCCTAGAACAGATTAGGCGGAGCTAGCATACCTGAAATCCAACAGGAAGTACATCAAGGGATCGAGCATCCAGGAGATGGCGGCGCAAGAAAAGGATCGGAGAGATCCATCGATGGCGATAGAGCCCCAGGACCCAGGAAGCGGTTGGTGCGCGCGCTCTTGCGCTGAACCGACTGAAGTGGTGAGCGATGGAAGATGAGAGAGGGGAAGGGGACGACGGCCACATGGCGAACCCAAGCTGTGCAGTGCCGCAGCCTCGATTGTCGCGCCATCAGCTCTGAGTTGATCAGTCTCGGAGGCTTTGCTACCGTCTGACCGACGGACGCACACGTCTCAGCTAGCTGATCTCGAGGAGCTCTGTCCTCTCCGTAAACGACGAGACCAGGCGAGGACGGCGGGCAACTGTGCGGTTGGAGAGGAGCATACATACACTTGGCCTCTTGTGGGCAAGATAGGTTGTGGCTTGTTACATTTTTGCTGTCTGAGCAGAAGGATCTTAGATCTAAACGCACATGTCAGCGCTGTCTTATGGTCTGCTCATTATGGTCGGAGAGGGATGCTGTCATTGCTCAGGCTGAAAGGATTTTCTGAAAATCAACGTTGACGGAGCCTTTTTTTTTTCTTCTTCAGGCATCTAGCTCTGCTTAGGGTTAGGGATTTAGTATCAGGCATCCACTCTGGTGGTAATATTCAGTGTTAGATAACCGTTCGTATTAATAATCATCTGTGATAATTTATAGACGGTTATTTATACAAATCGTCTGTGATCTCCGCAGTCACAGACGGTTTGTTATAAGAACCGTCTGTCATGTCCAGAATATCAGAGACGATTTTTTATGTGAACAGTCTCTGATGTCCTAAACTTTCACAGACGGTTCTTAACACGAATCGTCTGTGATGTCCCACTTATCACAGACGGTTTGTGTTAAGAACCGTCAGTGAAAGTTCACAGACGATTATTAACACGAACCGTCTGTGATGTCTCAATTATCACAGACGGTTCGTCTTAATAACCGTCTGTAAAAATATCACATACGATTGCTAGTACAAATCATCTGTGATAGTTTAAGCACAGACAATTTATGAACCGTTTGTGATGTAGCCGTCCAGTGGAGTGATAGCATCATGCGTGGGTGGAAGCACTCGAGTTGTCAGCACCATGGCTTGCCACTATTTATTATTTTTATTTGTTCTTTACTTGATTAGAAGTGGATCGGTCTCACGTTTCAAACATTTATTTCAGTTTCCGTTGATTATCTAAATAAAAGTACCTAAATGGTTTTAATTTCCTTATGATTGTTATCGTTGCTTCTATTATTATTTTCTCTTTACTTTGGTGATAACGTTTCATAGTTGTATTCTAGTTTGGTTGTATGTGGGGTGCTATTGAGCTATTCGCTAGCGTGATCACAGATACATAACTTTGACCTCGTTCTTACGGACTATTATTAGTAAAATGTTTGAAGTTCAAATACTCTATTACATTTCTAATTAAACTTTGAATCTTTGGTACATGCATGTCCACTTCGCAATGCAAATTCCCTTATCCCTTGTTCATGCCAAGTTAGGTCAACCAATAGGTTCGATTTTTCTTGGTCAAAAACTACATCATGCAAGTGATCCTGTCAGCACCAGTAGCCAATATCCTACTACTAGTACTGTTTTCATCGATTTTGTTGCCACCATGGATCCACCTCGAGCTCGAGAAAACAAAAGAAAGATGTGCTCCTCCAAAGCAACACTACGAAAACACACACACAACAGAGGATCTCAACCTTATCTTTCCCCTATATTTAAAGATCATATGTGAATTTCCCAATCTTATGAAAGGTTGCTGATATCTTATGATCCTCGTGGCCATTCGTTTATCCTAATTCCCTCTTTTGCTGAAAGCTTGTCGTACGTCGACCCTCCACCGGCAATGGTGGCCACCGACCGGCGCCGGCGAAAATGTCAAGCAAAAGTTGCAAGGATTGAAAGCTAAAATTAATTGGGAGCCACGTATTCATACGGCATATATCTTTGCAAATTAAAGGAGCTCGGTCTGGGTGAGGTGAGGCTCCCACCACATGATACGATGTCGCCTTCTCTCCCTCGTGTGGACCACTTAACCTATCAAGATCCACATATCCTATTGTAGATTCGACCACACCCCTTTCTTTTCTTGGTGGTGTCTAGAGAGATCTAGAATTGGGTGCTTTCTTACTCAATAGTACTCCAATTTTGAGCTTTCAGATCTAGATCCATCAGGTAAAACCACTCTGCCTCCTTCCCTCCCATTTGAGTACTTTTTGTCAAGGAGTGCTCGATTTTTTTATATTGGATGTTTATCTACCTCCGTCTACTAGTACAACGTGCATCACAAAGCAACATCTAATAGACAAAAAAAAATTAAGTACTCACAAACACAAAAACACTCTAGTACCATTTAGCAAACTCCTCTTTTCTTTTCTTTTCCTTTGTTAGCTGCTGTAGATAGACTATATATGCTTTCAACTGAGCATATGATCTGATTTCTGCATCCACTTGCAAAATCCAGGGATCTCAGTTCTGATCAACAGTTCAGACACAAGACAACCGGTGCTTCTTGTGTGCTTCCTCTTGTTCCCCAACGGTAGAGAGCACACGGAATTCAGGCAGATCGTTCTAGTGGTGGTACTTTAGTGTGTGAGACCTGCAACCTGTAAGCCTGTAACCAGCATGATCTGATTTGACAATAAAGTGTGAATTCTGCATAGCTAGATCTCTAGCTGCTTCTCTTCATTTCTCTGATCAGGTAGTATTATAAGCAGAAGGATAGCATGTTGACATCACGATAGATTGATGTGTTTTATTGGACAAGAAGGGCGTGAAGGAAATGTCCGGCACAAATAAAATGGTCATATGGACTGAATGGACCTGAATGGGAAGAGTCCAATTATTGAAGCATCGGAAGCTCAGAGCCACACAATTAAGCAGCTGTCATCGCTTGCCTCCTGAGACAGGAACAAGAACTGAACCCACTTACGAACGAGATGGCCGGGCCCCTTCCCTTCTTCCAATTCCTCCGTGCAAACACTGCATTTTTTTGCAACAAGTAGAATACAAACAACCAATCTACTTGTCCGATTTCTGTTCACCAACGTATACCAACCAACCGAGGCATAAACATGTCTCGGACGGCACAAACATTCTTTGCTTGCTGTACTAATTACTCTATAAACTGCTGCAAACCGCCACACGACAGATAAACACAAACTTAGAACGTCGACAACAACAAAAAAGAACTGCGGCTGAAGCTGATACAGATTCCTTTGCTAGTCAAGTCCGGAAGCTGGATCACAACACTTGGATGGCCTCGACTGCGCCGCGAGGAGGAGCGATGCTGAGCTCCAGACTGCTGACAGACGATGCCATCTCCAGTCCGAAGGCCATGGCGGCGAGCGACATCTCGGCGGGAACCTTTGATCTCTTCACGTGGTCTGTTAGTTCATCAACCTGCCAGAAGAATCAGTTTGTAAAGTTTTGCTCATACTGTTAGGCAAAGAAGATGTTGTCAAATGTAACGGGGCTAATCTTACCTGCATGTTATTGCCTCTAAGCATAAGGCCTCCAGCATCTGAATAACTTGGCATCTGAGTTGAGGTTCAAAATTCAGTGTTCAGATATGGTAGTTCGCTTCAACTAGCTAGCTATAGGTAAATTCTAACTGAATTTGTGACAGGACAGAAAAAACATAAAGCAAACAAAATCTGTGGAATTTACCGGGACGTCGCCACGGTCGGTATGAATTATCTCCTGAGTAGGAGCAGGTTTAGTTGCCACACTCTGAGGACTTGGCACCTGAAACCAAAGGGAGCAAGAAAAAAGATCGACCATTAGCTGCATGCGAGATCTGATCGGTGTGGATGGGATCAAAGTAATGCACTTGATCATCATTGAAGTCGGCGATGCCGACGTCGAAGAGGCTGGCCCGGCGCTTCTTCTTGCCGGGGTTGGTCTGCCGGAGGAAGTACTTCTGGGCGTGGCTGGCCACCTGAGTCGCCGTCCTGGTGGTCACAAAGTTCTTGGAGATACCTCTCCAGTCTCCTTTGCCCATCTGCCCCAAACCATCAAGGAACTTCCTGTGCTCCTCCTCAGTCCATGGGATCCCTGCAGAGATTAATTAATCAATCAATTGCCGCTGTATTCATCATACTATTTGGAAAGCAATGACAAATTAGTAAATGTTTTTCACGGAAACAAATTAGTAAATGTTTGAACCGTTTCGAAAAAAATCAGTAAATGTTTTTCTTCAGTTGTGAGAGCCATGTGGATTGTAAGATTTGTTTTCTGCTTGACTGATGCATAAGAGGGCTAAATTTAACTTGTTTTCTTGATTGCTGAATATCCAATCAATCAAATGCTACAGGATTCATCACAAAACCAAGGACTAATTTAATGTTACTTCTTCAGGTGTGAGAGCCTTACGGATTGTAAGAGCTGTTGTAACTGATGCATAAAGGGGCAAACTTTTAACTCATTTTAGGACATAATTTTTCATTCGCAAATTAAACCATCAGATTATGTCCAAGAACCCCAACAAGTATAGAGCTCAAGCTCAAGTTTCAGAGGCAAATTAGGAATTGAATCCCATTGCTACCGGCCGGCGATCTAACAAAACATAAATGAAACAGTAGTGTTGTACAAGAAAAGAAACCGTGCGTGATGTAGACATCTACTAGACCGGTACTCCATGGAAGACAAGTTACCTTTCTTCCTCTCCTGCGCCTTGCGGCGGCGGCGCTTCTGCTGCCGCGAGGCGAGCTCGGCGTCGTCGGAGGCGTAGCCCTTGCCCTTGCCGGCCTGCAGCAGTGGGTCGATGGGGGCGAGGTTGGGCATACTGGAGCTCTTCTTCAGCTCCATGAACCCATCCTCCTCCTCCGACGCCTCCCCGTCGACGTCGCCGCCGCGGAACTCCACGCCGAACAGCCGGAAGAGCACCGGCGCCTCCAGCTTCTTCCTCCCCTCCTCCTGCTGCTCCATTAGTTTCCTCCGGAGCTATTGTTTGTTGCTTGGTCGTTGTTGCTGCTGATAAGAGGAGGCCGGGGATGGCGCCAGTTGCTACCACCTCCCTGCTCTCTGCTCAATTTGTGGCAAGCATTTTACCCCTTTAATTTAGTTTTTTATATAAAAAAATATCTATCTTTGCACAAATAAGATGTTTTCCCCGCCTTATTATCGTTGACCTGACAGGCTGATAACCTCGTGGGAGCGAAGAAGATTCCATCTCTGTCATTTGCTTGGGTGGGGGCGTACTACATGGGATGTACCGAGTGACGTCAGCAAATATGTCAGAGACCTCGCCAAAAAAAAAACCTGTCAGAAATTTAACTTTCTCTTGCTAGTTTTGGGTAGCCAAATTTACCAGAGGGCTTTGGTTTTGAACATTGCTATTACTTCTGGCTGGTGGTACTTTTCGTGTCGAATTCTCGATTGAACTGTTACAGGTAACTCAATTCGAAGCCGTGATGCAATGGCCTGTCTTTTCAAATTTAAAAGTTGCTTTTCGCTTTTCTCTGAAGAACTAGCTTCTAAATAGAGTATTTTTTTGAAGATAGGGTCTACTAGTTAATTGTAGTACATATTTTACCGACTTCATTTATATCAGCAAAAACCACACGTAAATTTCTGTTACTCTATAATCTCTCGTACAAACAGCCCAAAAATCACAAGCCGCAGCCAAAAAGAACAGGCCCAATATCTGCTCACTCGAAAAAAACATTGACTTGTTTACACAGCACGTCTTTTCCTCCATCTTTCCAACCATTTTCCAGTTGAATGGAGACCTAGTGTATATCTAGCTAGCTACATGTATGCATGGATCAAGAGAATGGCTTTGCACATGTATATAAATATCCATGCACTATTCTACAGTCAGCTGTTCCTCAAAATTGATGCAAATTCTCAAAATTGAAATCGCCATCTCATGTTTCGAGCACTAGAATGTTTTTGCACAAATCTCGGAGCATTTTAGGTGGCCAGGATAGTGTCTGCACATCCATCTACACATGGATCAATCGTCTTTTTTCCTCACGATCATGTAGATTCTTTTAGACCGTGGCTTTGATTTTTTAAATTTTGGTTGTTCGTAAGAGACAGTATACGCAGAGAGAAACAATCGCATACGATTTTGATCGATATAGCTGAACTTAGTATAATATCTACTACAACCTATCTGTAGATCCATCTTAAAAAACACACCGTTTAAAAGATAGTTACTGTAACAGAAAATGATAAATCAAAGCAAAAAAAACAGCCAATATCCGATAATCTAGTACGCCAGCACCTGCACGCACGCATGCATCCATGCATGTTCGATGAACAAGTTGTTCGCGGTCGGAGTATATAATACATGGGAAGCTAGCTATATAGCTAGGGCTAGCAATGCATGCATGCATGGAAGTTTCCTGCTCCGTCGACCGATCCACGTACGCGGTTTGACCTTGAACTTCATGCCCCGTACGCTTTTCGATCGAACGCATGGAATTTCGTCTGCATTTCATGCATGCGTACCACCAGCACTGCACCATGGTGGTGATCATTTTGGTTTATTTTTGGTGACTTATGGCTAAAAAGCATTGTAGCTGGCTGAAAAAACACTGTAGCTAACAAAGGCTTATTTAACATAATTAAATTAAAAAATATAAAAAATATGTTAGCCCATCACAAACAACGCAAACGAATACGGCAAAAAAAGAACCGGCAAAAAAGCTAAAAAAAGCCAAAAATTCAGAAAAAAACGAAATTATGAATAGTGAAAAATAAACCAGAAGCCAGAAACTTAAACCGAAACAAGCGGGGCCCGATGTTTGACGCATGCAACGCGCTAGCTGCATCCTAGCTAGCTAGTACCATAATCTATTCCACACGACGTCCTTTTTACTGCATAGAGTGGCTATATAGCTGACTGATTACCCATTTGCTTGTGTTTATTTCGTGTAAAATTAAACGAAGCAAGTGTACATTACTAGCTAGAAAGAACTGTCAAGAGGTTGAGTGAGATTTACTAGCTAGCTACATGAGAGAAATGAAATTAAAGGCTGATGCACGCATGCCACTGTCCGCGCCACCGCGTCAGGTATTTCCGATGGGCGTATTGCCGTACGTCATGCTGCTCGATCTGCTCGTCTGCGCGTAGTACAAGAGAGTCCCATCGATGAATTCGTTGGTGATCGATGACCCCGATAGATCCGTCGATCCCTTCGTAATGCTAGTACTTGGTACCGGTAGTAAATAGACAAATGCCCGGTCTTAATTTCTCGTAACCTTCGAATATGCGAAAAAAACAGTTTTTTTTATTTTATGCTTGTATCTTAATAAGCCTGGCAACAGTGTGAGACTAGAGGCCTTACAACAGACGTAATAAGGAAATACAAACTGCACAGTCCACTTGTGAAAGAAGTTAAATGACAGTTCTAGTTCTTCATCCTCCTAGTCTCAGGCGGTCCCTAAGTAAAATTCTATCTCAGAATTAAACATTTTGCAAACACCGATTTTGATCTTAGTGGTGAACACAAGATAGACTTACTCGAGTGGTAAAAGAATAACAAGCAGATATTTTCACTACTGTGCCATTTCACATGGGATGTTCTACCAGTTCCAGTGTCTACCGTCTCTTCAGAAGTGACGTTCAATATAGTAGGGAGAATAATTAAAGAAAGAAGATCATCCCTCATGCTTAGAATGGTGGAGGCAATCACACGTATCAAGGACTTGGAAATGGCTAAAAGACAATATCAGCATCAACTGGAGTATCAACTGACTTTGAACACATGAATGATCTGGACATTGAGGAGTAGTTAGTTTGTACGCATGTTGTTAATGTACTCTTTTACTTACTCAGAAGACATCACTCTGTGACGTAAGGTTTTTAACGAAGTAGTAACATCATATCTGTAAAATATCAAGAAAAGTTTACTTTCCCTAAAATATTTACCTGTCCATGTTTTTACGCAATTAATTTAATTTGAACGAGATTTTTAACGAGATATCACGAGAGGATGAAGATGACGACCGCCATTGCCTGTTCATTTGGTTTCTTCGGTAAAATTGGTTTGGTATATACAGTATATACGGTAAATACGGTAAATATGCAAAAAAAATTCATCCGTGACAACAACCAACCAACACTAATTACTCTATGTACCTCTATGGGCTCAATCTGCGGTTGATTAGGATGGGCTGAGGGGCTGGCTGTGCCTGGTCGGCCCACTCGCTGGCCGCCTGCGACCTGTGCATGCGCACTGCGCAGTGCGCACTACTAGTCTCGTAATATCATAATGTCTGTACAGATAATCGATCGAGTTTGTGGAAAGAAGAGCCAGCTTACAGAAAACGACGACTAGCTTGCACATCAGTAATATTACCGCACTCTGTATGGTTAACGACGACTAGCTTGCACATCATTTTGGAGTAGAGATTGTTGTGTAACATTATTTGTGGATTTATCCCACATTTTTCTTGATTTTTCTTTTACTGTAGTCGGCTACCAAAAAATCAAAAATTAAAAATACTATGTTGTGTAAACTTTTTCTTGATTTTTCTTGATTGTTGTGTAAAATTAGCCGGCGTGGGGAGAGGAGAATCGGAGGTGCGCAGGAGCAGGAGGAGATCACGGGGAGGCTCACCGACGGATTGGCAGGGCCGGAGGGTGGCCGAGGGAGGCTGTCATCGGGAACCGTCGGCGGCGCGGGCAGGGGCACGGTGCCGGCGAGCCAGGGTGGAGGAGGAGCGGCGGTGACCGTCGGAGGAGGTTTGTGGCGGCGGGGAGTTGCTCCAACGGCAAGGAATCGCAAGGAGTCTCGCTGAGGAGGGAGCGGCAATAGGAATGGCGGCGGTAGCCGGCGGTGGGGAAAATAGGTTGTGCGACGAGCCGGAGGCACATGGGTTCGATTAAGCGGGAAAGGGGGTAGGAGGCTTCTTGAGGCACGCCTAGATGCGTTCGGAGAGGCAGGGCGTCGCCGGATGGCCGGGAACGGTAAGGAGGCGGCGGCGGCGGGCTCACGGTGTGGGCGCTCCCGGTCTGAATGGGGAGGAAGAGGGTGGCGTGAGGGATTATGGGGGAAGCCGTCGGATTCTTATGGCTACAGAGGGGCGGGGGAGGCATAGCTGGCGGAGGACCGGGCGGCGACGGAGGACCGACGGGTAATGACCGGCGCGGGGCTCGGCGCGCGGAGGTGACGGGAGCAGGGCACGGGGCTCAACGCGGCCACGTGTCAGCACGGCACAATCCCGCGATTGGGAAAGGAGCTAGATGTGGATTTTTTTTGCTCCGAAAATCAAATTTAGAATTTTTAGTTGCTATAGTGTTAGATGCGTCCAAAATTCCACAACCAACTATCCATCCGTGTCAGTAACCTACCTTTTCTTCGACATCAGTAGTGTAAGACCTTTGCTTGGACTTTTGATAAAGAAATTAAAGAAAGATCAAATCAAGTAGACAAACAGATCCATCCTATTAGTTTTGGCTTTAACCCTTTTTTTAATGAACTTTTGGAAAGGGATACAGATTTTCAAAGCATGACAAGTACACTCATGGACACATGATGCACATGTTAATGCCGTCTCTGCCCCTCGCTCTGCTTATTATGGGTCTGAAGTTTAACGGCTTTTAAAAGCAGTTATTGAATTTTTACTTCAAAATCTAATGTTTAAACGAGGTATTTTTTTTAAGATAAGATCTACAAATTAATTATAGTATACGTTAAAAGATCAACATCTGTATCAACCAAAATCATAAACAAATATCTCTATCTTTATAATCTCTATCGCAAACAGCAAAATTTCAATCAAAGATCGTAAACCACAGCCATATCACTTAAGACACCGCATTTAGCACGCTAGTCTGTACACACTGGCCAACTACTGCATTCGCTATTCTCTCTTAGTTTATCACCTGCACAGGCCCTATAAGACACCGCATTTAGCACGCTAGTCTATACACACACTCGCCAACTACTGCATTCGCTAGCCTCTCTTAGTTTATCACCTGCACGCTCTTTTCCGGCCATGTCCGCCGCGGTCACGGCGCCGCCGGGCCACGGCCGGCCGTCCCCTCTCAACCCCAACGCGAGGACAGAGCCAAGCGCCGCCAAGCCCAACGCCGTCTCCACGAGGACGCACCTCGCCAACCTCGACCGCTTGCTCGTCCGGCCGCCGCCGCTCCCGCTCCCGCTACCGCTCCAGCCCAAGAAACCGCCTGCCGATGAGCCCAACGACGGGGAGGCCACCCCCAACGATCGCAGCGGCCGCGGCGGCCTCCTCAACGCGCTGAACCTGTCCATGTTTCTGCCCTTCACCCGCAAGCCCGCCGTGGACGAGATGTCCCCGCGCAGCCTGGCGCACCTGCAGCGCCTCCTTACGCTCTCGCCACGGCCATCGCCCAAGGGCTCCATCGCCGCAGAGTGGCGGAGGTACCACGGCGAGGGCGGCTGGGATGGACTCATTGACCCGCTGGACCAGAACCTCCGCCGCGAGCTCCTCCGCTACGGCGACTTCGTGCAGGCCGTGTACACGGCGTTCCACTCCATGCCGTCGTCGGCCTCGCACAGCCAGCACCGCACGCTCGTGCTCCCAGACCGGTCGTACCGGCCGACGCGCAGCCTGTTCGCCACGTCGTCTCTGTCCATCCCGCCGTGGGCGCAGCAGCGGTCGGCTCCCAAGTGGCTCACGCAGCGCTCCAGCTTCATCGGCTACGTCGCCGTCTGCGACAACGAGCGCGAGGTCCGGCGCATGGGCCGCCGTGACATCGCCATCGTCCTGCGCGGCACCGCCACGTGCCCCGAGTGGGCCGAGAACCTCCGCGCCGGCCTCGTGCCGGTATCTGACGACGACGCGTCGGCGCAGCACGTGCCGAAGGTGGCCAAGGGGTTCTTGAGCCTGTACAAGACAGCCGGCGACCACGTGCCCAGCCTCTCACTCGCCATAGTGGAGGAGGTGAAGCGTCTGATGGAGGTGTACAAGGGAGAGGAGCTCAGCATCACGGTGGTGGGCCACAGCCTCGGCGCGTCGCTGGCCCTCCTCGCCGCCGACGAGCTCAGCGCGTGCCTAGCATCGGACGCGGACAGCACAACTACCAATCATCAGCCGCCGCCCATCGCCGTGGTGTCCTTCGGCGGCCCAAAGGCCGGCAACCGCGCGTTCGCGGACCGGCTGCAGCACGAGCGCGGCGTGAACGTTCTACGCGTGGTGAACGCCGGCGACGTGGTGACGCGCGTGCCTGGAGCGGCGCCGGCCCCGATCGCGCTCGAGGGTTACGTGCACGTGGGCGCGGAGCTGAGGCTGGACAGCCGCGACTCGCCGTGCCTGAGACCGGACGCGGGGCCGGCGTGCTGCCACGACCTGGAGGCGTATCTGCACCTGCTCGACGGGTTCATTGGCTCCGGCCGGCCGTTCCGCGCCGACGCGAGCCGCAGCGTGGCGCGGCTGCTGACGTACCAGCGGCCCAACGTGAAGCGCGCGTACGTGGAGCGCGCGAGGGTGCTCGGGTTCGAGCCGGCCACGCCGAGAACCGCCACGGCCAACGGCGCCGACGCCGACGGCCAGTACGGCTACTTGGCCAGCCCCACATGACCTTGAACACGCGTACAGTATAGCATGCGTTCTCGTGTACTTTCTGTTTGGCCATCATGCAACATGCACGATGAGATGATCTATTGTATAATCCTCGCTTTGTCTTCTTTTTAAAGAACACACGGAATACACATCACACGCACTCTACTCTCGTCGCACCTGGTAGAGCATGGACATACACGTCTAACCATTTAAATAACAGGGATATCATGGTGTGTAAACATCAAGCCTTCTATATTTAGATTGCTTTTAGATACGTGCTACTGTGATTGAGACGTTTTATCTATGATTAATTTAGCATGGCTAATATATTATATATTATGGGAGTGTCTATTGCCAAGGCGACTGAAATTTTTTTGTCTCTTAGTCACTTGAAGTTGCACTTGGAGGGGGACTGTTTTTTTTGGAGGAGGGTGCAATTTTAGTTGATTGAGAGTGCAACTTCAAGTGACTGAGAGACAAAAAAATTTCAGTCGTCTTGGCAATAGCAAAACCGATATATTATTGTATTAGCACGTATCTAAAAGTAATCTAAATACACAGAGAGACTTGGAATAAATAAAACAGACGTGTGTCGTGTAAAGTCGACCATGCATGATGATGGAGTCAACGATGAGTTTTCCAACGTGGTACTATTGCTTTGGTGCACATCACATTCTTTTTTCCCCTAACAAGGGAGACAAAACTATCGTGTTATTTAGTGTTTCTTTCTGGATCTTACGAAATCGATCGGAACCACTCACGATCGATCGTGCATAAAAAAAAAACATTGGACGTGCAGTGCAAGCTGTTGAAGTATAAGTGAACTGCCCACCTTTCCTCATTAGCTTAAGCTTTTGGGTGAACTGGTTGGTGCATGCAACTCAATATGGTATCAGAGCCAAGACCTGGCTGACGCAATTAAAAAAATTGATTGCAGTCCATTTCTATTCCACGTATTAGGCCTAAGGGAGCCTATACGTGAGGGGGAGTGTTGAATTATAAGTGAATTACCCATCTTTCCTCATCAGCTTAAGCTTTTGGGTGAACTAGTTGGTGCATGCAACTCAATACAAGCTGCTCGTACATCATCGTACACACAATACGTAATAGAGACTACTGGTAAGTAAGCCTTTTAGCGTGATGTGGTAATTTTGTCTATGTCCGAGCTCTCTAATATTTGCTTCTTTCGTGATAGGTCTGGGTTGCTCGTCAGGATGTGCATGTGTCCTTGGTTGTGTTTTGGTTTGTAAGGGAGGGTTTCATTGCTATGAAGTTTGGTTGAGATGTTTGAGTTGACAAACCCGTCCTTATATGAGGATAAGGTGATAATTTACGCTTCTCATCAGCTTAAGAAGCATGAGCCTAATTATCCTACTCATGATCGGGAGCTGGGGGCAGCGGTCTTCGCCCACAAGATTTGGTGTCACTATCTCTATGGAGAAATGTGTGATATCTTCACTGATCACAAGAGTTTAAAGTACTTTATCACCCAGAAGGAATTGAATTTGAGGCAACGTCACTGGCTAGAATTGATCAAGGACTATGACCTCACTATTCATTACCATCCGGATGCCCTTAGCAGGAAGCGAAATGATGGCGTACCCGTTCCCACATCAGTCCAGGAGGAATTGGAGGACCTTCAAACCACACTTTGCTTTGGCTTTTCAGCATTATCTTTGGTGAAATCAGTGATCTTCTCTCCTTTGTTTGATGCTGTGTTGGAGGCTCAAGCTTCAGGGTCGGAGTATCAACACTTCCGTGGAGAGGTTATTCGAGCAAAACCTCGTGAGCCAGACTTTGCCATGGATGATAGAGGACAGTTACGATTCCGAAACGGCATTTGGGTGCCTTCTGATTCATCTTTGAAGAGGGATATTCTTTGTGAAGCTCATAAAACTCCTTATTCCATTCACCCTGGTGAGACTAAGATGTTTAAGGATCTCCAGCGGCGGTTTTGGCGGCCGGGGATGAAGAAGGATATAGCCAAGTTGTGTCACAATGCGCGGTGTGCTAGAAAGTAAAAGCCGAGCACCACAGTTCTACTGGCCTTCTGCAGCCTTCAGAAATTCCCTAATGGAAATGGGAGGACATTGCTATGGATGATTGGGATGTGTGATATATTGTGACTTGTGAGTATGATCTTTACATAGCAACGTGCAGCTCCCATTTTTTTCCTCTATCGGAAAAATGGTTATGTTTCTAATATGGCAATTTGAGAGAGAAAAAACATGTAAAACTGCTTGTTGATTCTCATTTTTTGTGTGTGTTGATAAATTGTTGAATCGAAGCGGCTTATCTTCGGATTTTTTGTACGAATAATCTATTTTTATTCGAAATAATAAAAATATACCTGCGGTGACATTTTTTACAGAAATGGACTCCAGTCGCCCTACGGTTGGGCGACTAGAGCCTGTCGCCCTATGGTTGTGCGACTGGAGGCTGTCTCCCAACGGCCAAGTGACACGCATGCAATCCACCGGTCGTTGGGCGAAATAATGCAGTCGCCCGACCGTTGGACGACTGCAACTGCTGTCGTCCGACGGTTGGGCGACTGGACTCCAGTCGTTCAACGGCCAGACGACTGGGGGTGGGGGTTAACTACCGAGACCGCTCAGCCGCCGTCTCAAGGGGACTAGTTTCAGTCGTTCAATGATCGGGCAACTGAAACTTGTTGTCTAACAGCTTACAGACAATATTACTATCGCTTTCTCCTTGGACGACAGGCTCCAATGGCTCGCTGACTCAATCGCTCGCTTTCTTTGTGTACACTTGCAGCAGCTTGATCGAATGCTCGATCGCGTCGCGCTTAGTAGCTAGCTAGTGGGGTAGAGCGGCGAACCATTAGCACGCAGCGTGCTAATCGCTAACGACGTGCTAAACTACTTGCATTGGTTGCAGCTAACGCGACATATCTTGTTGGGACTTGCATTACTTGTACTAGTTTATTATACGGTTAATTATTAATAGCTCAACTTGATTGTTCTGTGTCATGTCAGTGGATGCATGATCCACATGTGAAATTAAAATTATATATATACTATAGACTACTGGTTGATTGATATATCGCTTTATCACCACCAGGACTTAATTTGCGGCATATCCAAATTCAATGCCACAATTAAGACTCCTTTAATTCCAACCAAAATGCTTATCCAGTCAAAGTGCTACGCTAGCTAATTTAAAGGCAGCATAGCTAGCTTATGAGGAAGCTGCCCGATCTATATATATTTATCCCAACAGATCGAATGGCATCAGGCCCGTTCCTGTCATTTTGGAGGTCCTAGGGCACGATAAACATGAGACCCTTCATTCTAATATAAATATGTAACAATACATTTTATATATAAAAAAGAAACTGATGTTACAAGAAAGACAAAGATTTTTGTTCTAGATAGTGTAGATATTGCGTTGGAGACTTAAAATGGTATTTAATAGATAATCAAATAACAAAATTCATAAAAACGTACCATATATGCAACGGCTATATGAGGAGATTTCAAGTAAAACTATTACAAAATGAAAAAATTGAAGACGAATTCATGCATATATACATACTAACATACATGGAGTAGGGGTCCCAAGTTTTCGTGGGCCCTAGGTGATCGCCCTTACTGACTAGGCCCAGGGCCGGCCCTGAATGGCATAGCAATCGCATAAGTTTTACTACACAGTAAGTAATGTTTTGAACTTAGTCATGCAAAAGGCAAGCCCGCATGACTAACTAGATTGACCACATAAAAACTATATTATTGGATTTACTAGAGTTTTATATGCATGCATGGTTAACTAGAAAGAGGAGTAACTACTACTCCCTTGTTCTTTTTAAGTGATATCCTTGAATCCGTGCATTTAAACTTTATAAGGTTTGATCACTAATAATTTAAAACTATCTATATTGATCAAATGAAAACTATATTATTAGATTTATCGTAAAAAATTACTTTTGTAATATTATAATTTTATTAGTATATACTAAGATAAAATTATAAAAACTAAATATCAAAGTCATATCTCAGAGACTGTAAAAAATAAAAAACATCACTTAGGAAAGAATGGAGATAGTACTACCAACTATGCCTAATATGGTTTGTAGCTCTTGCAAGTTCCAATACACAAATTCAGATCATATTCGACCTGAACTTGATTACTCTCTTTCATGTAAAAACATATATGCTCACAAGTCATGAATATTGGGTTGCATGCACCAACCAATTCACCAAAAAAACTAAGTTTATGAGAAAAGATTGATAATTCATTTATACTTTAACACCTCTTCCATGTAGGATCTCTTAGACCTAAGACGTGGAATAGTTGACAATTATTTTTGTGAAATTGCGCTAGTGGGTTTTTAACTCAGAATTTCTTAGCTCTGATATCATATTAAATTACATACACCAACTAATTCATCAAAAACTTAAACCAATAGGGAAAGAAAGATAATTTCCTTGTAATTCAACAACGAAGTCAACGGCAGAAGAATGAGGAAGCGAATTAAGCACCATAAAACGCACGCTTGATAATTCGAATCGCTGTATCAGTTAAGTTTGCTGACAGGATGACCTGACAGGTCACTTCAATTTGGCCTCTCCAAGTCCCGAACGTAACTGACAGCGAATTTGGCCGTCGTCTGAAAACAAAAGTATCGAGCAAAGCAAAAGCAAAAGCAAAAGAATCCCAGCTTTCTTTGAGGAGCAAAGTTGACAAAGATCTATTGATATCTGAAGCCCTGAAATGTTTATGTGGAGCTCGATCGGGCAGCACCATGATAATCGTAGGATGCACATACAGCGAGCGTCACTCTCTCAGCACACTTGCAGCAGCTTTGCATTGCATTGGTTGCAGCTAACGCGACATATCTTGTTGGGACTTGCATCACATGTACTAGTTTATTATATGGTTAATTATTACTAACTCAACTTGATTGTTCTGTATCATGCATGTCAGCGAATGCATGACCCACATGTGAAATTAAAATTATTTACTAGTATATACTAGACTACTAGCTGATTGATGTGTATCGCTTTATCACCACTAGGACAGGACTTAATTTGCGTCGGGCAATGCCACACTTAAGACTCCTTTAATTCCATAGAAAATGCTGATCCAGTCAAAGTGCTAACCTAGCTAATTTAAAGGGAGCATAGTGTAACATCCTGTTTATTTTCCAGTGCATTTTTGAAGTTTTTAAAATAAAAAAGACCATATGGTTTTTGTGGAATTAATTAAAGCTTAATTTAAATTTTTAGAAATTCAAAAGATTTAATATGGATAAAGTAAATATCAATTAAATGAAAACCAGTTTTATTTGGGTTTCTTGTGATGTAAGAAATTTTTCTACATTTTCTCATTTTTTTTGTGAATTTATTTGCTATTTTCTAGAGCTCAATTCCCCTTTTCCCCATTTTCTAAAATTAGGAGATGCTTAGAAATTCTTTGAAGCCTTTTGGGCTAAATTCCTTCTCATAGCCCAAATTCCTTCGGCCCAATCCTCTTTGGCCCGTTTTGTGCTGGCCGACCGATCCTCTACTCACCACGCGTCGATCATCCAAGCCACCGTTTGCCCAGCCGTCGTGCCACGCGTCCCTCACCAGTGCTTGCCCTCATGCCATCGTTGATAGGTAGGGTCTACCTGTCAGTCCTGTCTTCTCTACCGTGCCCGAGCCAGACTCGTCTCCGCGTGGTGTCCGCCTCGCCGTGCTCGCCTCGGACTTCATCCCGTGGCCGTCTTGACTTCCGTGCCACCGAGTATTCTTTGAAGCTGTATACCCACCAGGCCTCGTTGTTGAGACGAATGAGCTTGAGGAGCTACCCTATACTATTGGATCTTGCACCTATACCCACCAGGCCTCGTTGATGTAATGCTGTATCGCATGCCCACAAGGACCACGAGTGCCATCTATCATGTACATGACCTGGTGTTACGGCAGACAGAGGGGCGTGGCGTCAAGAGGTAGTGACACAGCATTTGACCAGTCCCTTCGCGGTTAAGTCGTCGACAAGCTGGCTGTGTTGGAGCACAAGGCACTCAAAATGCTCGTACTACCAAATGCTGCAGGTAGGAACAAAGGTACAAAGCAGAAAAGATTATTGTGAGATAAGTAACTGGCCAAAATCATTATCTACAATCAAAATGATCAATCCCCAACAAGGCAAAACATCAAGGGAGGCCTTCTCCCTATATTTCATCACTATTTTAAACTATATATATATTGCATTTTCCCTATATAAATTACAGAACCGCCCAAAGGGGCATAACAAATGATTTCTTGGTAGTTCTGATGGGGCAGGCTTCTACCGCACCGATCCAGCTCGCCGGCAGACAACGTCGAGAGCTTCAACAACTGTTCCCGAGAAACCAGCTATGGCTTGGAACATTCCTGGCAGGCCTGTCTGGATGTTGTTCAATGTCATCGATCTAGTTACCTCGACAGCTTTAGCATGCCTTGTCATCTCATCCTCCACCTTCCGACGGCATAGGGCAATCTCAGATTTCTTCTCAGCAAGAGGATCACGGGCATCAAACGAATGGCTTTCAATGCCATCACGACCGCTGCCAGGAAGGCCAAGGCCAACCATTGAGTACGATTGGTAGTACTTTTTCTCAATGGCCCTGAGCGAGTTGGTTTTCTTTTCGAGCTCCTTTGAATATGTCTCTGCCCGCTTCTTGATCTTCATCTCCTCTGCCTGCTTAGAGTAGATGACATGGACGACATTCACGAAGCTCTTGATAGCCTCTGAAGCCACGGCATCTGGAAGCCGGTCCAGTGCTTGCTTCCACTCGTCACAGAAGGTGGTGAGTTCACGCGAGATCAACAAGTTATGGGCCTCTTGTGGGGCATTGGTGTCCCCTTGGAAGAGTGTGAGCTTCAGCCAGCCATAGAGAGCACGGATGTAGTCACGTTGATACTTGATGAGGCGGTTGAAGTTTGAGTACCATGCTGAGACAGCAGCCTCAAGATCATGGGTTGCAAGCCGGTGAAGGTCAGATGTTGACTCAGCCATGGAATTGTCCATCAGACCGCGGACTTGCTGAACAATTTCATTCTGGATCTCATGGAAATGGTTCATTGATCTCCACATGCCCAACAGCCTGCATGTCAATATCCAGAAACAATTATATACTTTCATGCAGCATCGCAAGATCTGGAATTGGGGATGTCAGACAGGGAGCAGGACTTACGCAAAACAAAGCTCAACAAGCTGTGGTGCAAGCTCATTGTCGCGGACTCTGACAATGGCTGAGGATGTGGTAGTAGCAGCCTGTGAAGTCACGACGATCAATGATTGCAGCTTGTTTATGGATACCTTGGTCTTGTCCAGCTTGGCACTATCCCTCCCTCTGTATTCCAGGCTTTGCAGAGTAGAAAGCTTCTTCTCATGTTCAATCTTCATGCTCTCTCTAGCCTGCAGCAGTTAAAAATTAACCCATATGTTAGAAGTTCCGAATAGTAGGAGCTAGGGCTCAAGAAACTGCTTAGTGAATAAAAAGAATTTCAAGTACAGTGCCACAACTTGACGGCAAGAATCCATTCCATCCCAAACTAAAGAAACAAAATGAACACTGGTTTGCTTCACTAAAATTATCTAATATAAATGCTATAAGTTTTGTACCTGCAGAGCAAAGGGTAATGCCCCTAAAAATTTCTGATGCTCAAGACATAGTGTTAATATTATTCCAGAAGAAAACGCACACATCGCAAATAAATTAAGAGAACACAGGAAATTTTCTAAATTTCTCTATTCTCTTATTTGCTCTCCCTTTTCTTCTTTTATTCTCTTCTTCTCTTACAAAACTGGTTACAAGTCTTCTCAATACATAGGCAAATACTCTCCTACTAGCATACGTATTTGGACTTCAAGATTAGCACAACTTCAATTTGAGTTACACACGGAGACAGACTCTACTACGTCTTGGACTCTAAGTCAAGATTATTTAGATATGCTAAATCTAGCTTTGGCATTATCATATATATTATGTACACTAAAGACAATTTCTTGAGGATCCAAACCTTTATACAATAAAGGATCTCAAAGGACAAGAGCAGTTTAGACAAAAATGGAGCATAAAGGGAGGAGAATATGAAGGTGTGATTAAAAGGTCAATTGCCATGTATCGTGTTTGCTAACTTTATTGAAAGTAGTGAAAATTATCAATCAAATGCCCCAGCTGTTCCAAAGTAGGAAAGTGCAGGACCACTCTAAAAACGCTTTATGGAACAGAACCAGATTCTTCTTCCACCTTAGCTGAACAAAAGGGGAACTGCTCAACATTAAAATTGTGTGAAGATACCAATTTCAAATATGGAGAAGCTCCACCCAATCCACTAGAAATATGGAGAAGCTTCACCTAATCCACTAGAAACTACAATGTACAGGCATTTGTACCACAACCCTAATTGAGGGATAGAGCTCTCTTCTTGGCAAAAGTGTTACAGCTAGTTTCAGTTCACCCTTGGTCTTTTGACTGTTTGGTAGCCCGTAGCCCTATAGTACCAGGCTGAGTGACCACATGCCATGGTCATGGGTTTTTCCAAGAAAAAACAATACAGGCCATGCACATCTTATTCTAGCACCATAGATGCATTTCATTTTTTTTTCCATGCCCAACAAAGGTGGATACTAGAATGTGATAGCTCACCAAGCTGGCATTGCTGCTAGAGCCTGTGGACTGTCCTAAATTATCCGCTACTATCCTCTAGGTAATATAGTTGGATCATAAGCAAGTGGAGCCAAGCTGAATAGTTTCAAGATGCTTTGCCGACAAGTAATGATTAAGACATCTAACAAATTTTTCATAGCAAACAAACATCTCAATTCAAGTGATGTACTCAACTGTTAACTATAACTAGCAATCACCAATGGCCATGTAATCATGAATAGAAGAGCGAAATTACCTTGACCTCCCCGTAGAGCTTCTTCTCCCATGCCAAAAGCCGCTCCAGTGTCGACCCATGGCTCTTCCCTTCCATTGACTCCATCTCTAGCGCATTTGTGTCCAGCTTGTAGCGTACAGCCAATGGCGGCTTTGATGTCCACGTCGACGACAGTGCTGATAGCACGCTGTTGGAGTGATAAACCGTCTCTGCAGAAGAAGAAATCAAATTAGGCAAAACAGCTGAAGCATTGTGACCATTCGAATCAGAAAGCATTGCATTTTCGTTCCAATCGTAAATCACTGCCACAATTCGAATCACATTTTAATTGTTAGAGGCACAATCTGTGTACTGTGGTTACTTTTGAGTTGCCGAAAGTTGCGGTCGAGCTGGGCGCGGCTGGCCTCCAGGAGCTCCGACACGTCGTTGCCGGCTTCAGCTGCCTTGACAAAGTACTCCTCGATAGCCGCCACGATCTCCGCGAGCGTGCGGTGGCGCACCACCATCCGCATCTCAGCCGCCGGCGTGACTGTGGACAAGGAGTCCCCGGCCTCCGACCTCTTGTCCCTCCTCAGCGGCAACGGCACGGCAGCATACTCCGACGGCGCCGTCCCTCCGTACTCCGATCTGGCCGCGAACCCGCGCTCCGATCTATTCCCCAACTCCCCCTCCTCCGATCTGGTCTCCGACGTCGTCGTGGACGCGCAGTGGTCGTCCTCATCCTCCCATCCGCCGCAATGCACCTCTTCCCTTTCCTCCTCCTCGTCGCCGTCGAACTCGTCCTCCTCTCTGAGGTGGTGGCGGTGGTGGTGGAGGTAGCTCCGGGCCTTCTCCTCCTCCTCGAGCTCGCGGAGGCGGTTGGCCTCCTCGAGGTCGGCCTTGCGCCGGTCGAAGAACTCGGAGTCCGGCGGAGACGGTGGGTAGAAGTTCTCCCAGTCCCACGCGGACGACGAGGACGGCGTCCCCACCACCGGCTTCCGGAACGACGATTGCGCGGGGCTCGCCACGCTGGAGTCGGACAGGATGCGCGGCAACTTGAGGCGCCGCACCCGCGGAGCCCTCACCGAAGCAGGCTGCTGCTGCTGCTGCGGCGGCGGCGGCTGGTGGTACTGAGGGAGCGGCGGCGTGGGGGGCGGGAGGCAGGAGGAGGCGGTGGTGGAGGGCGCGGGCGGCGCGGCGGTGGTGAGGAGGACGGGGGCGGTGTGGTGGGAAACGGCGAGGGAGGGGTGGCCCTGGGCGAAGCGGGAGAGCGCGGCGGCGGTGACGCGGAGGGAGCGGAGGTAGTCGGCGTGGGCGGAGGCGAGCAGCTGCCGCGCCGCGACAGCGTCCTTCATGTGGCGGCGGCGCTCCTTGCAGCGCCGCACCGTGTCCTCCTGCTCCACCTTGGACGCCGCGCAGCCCATCACCACCTCTGCTTCTTCGATTCGCTTCGATCCGATCTGAGAAGGGTTGGGATTCTTTTCTCTCGCTCTCCTCTCTGCTTCCCCACTCCACTCCACTCCACTCCACTGATGGGATGGGAGTGAGCTGCTCCTCGGCCGCTGCTTCTAATGTGCTCAGTTTAAGGTGGTGATCGGTTCGGCTGAAAGCTGAAGGCTTATGGCTAAAAATATTGTAGTTGATTGAAAAAAACACTGTAGCTGAGAGAGGTTTATTTGACATAATTAAATTTTAAAAAATTAAAAAAATATAAAAAATATGCTAGCCCATCACAGACAACGCAAACGAATACGAGAAAAAAAGAACCGACAAAAAAGCTCAAAATAAATCAAAAATTCAGAAAAAAACGAAATTATGAATAGTGCAAAAATAAGCTTAAGCTAATAAACTTAAGCTAATATTGAGCAGGGCCTAATTTCGCTGGTCTTTTTCTTTCTAAAAACGAGCCCTTTCTTCCTTGTTGCTTTCCCGTCGCTAGCTGCATGGAGTGGGCCACAGAAAGTGACTTTTTAACGTTCGTTAAACGGGAGGTTTGATTATTTGCCTTTTTTTATTACTTAATAAAATATTCTATGATATCTCACTGATATGCAGAGTTAAGATCCGTATGTCATCGCTTACCATTTCAATAAAAGATATGACAAATCATCAATTCATCCTTGGTTAAACTGATTTCAGCTGCTTGAGATGAGTTATCAAACAAGCTTACCGAGTATCAACATGCATGCCGCATAAAACTCAAAATATGCATCGAAATGATTGTACCATGCTTGAGTAGCAAAATACGATGCTCGCCTCGTTTTTCCGTTCTTTTTAGTTTTCGGTCAGCTTTTGTTTTCAGTATTTTAGTAATTATTATTTATTAAACAAATAAATCGTATTTAAAGTTATAAACTACTGCTTAAAAGAGCAGTCCTAATAGTTCAATATGCTGTTCATTTTGATTTTCATTTTCAGCCTAGCTGTTCTGTTCTGTGCCACCTAACAGTGCAATATGCTGGAGATATTCTTAGCTTTGTAAAGTTTGAAACAGAAAAAAAGAAAAGAGCAACTCCTAGGCTGGATTTCACGAGATTCTTTGGGCCGAGTAAGAAACAAAGGAGAAGAGGTAAACAGGCCGAGTAAGAAACCAAGTCCTTGAGGGAAGGATCCTGTGATCTATTTCGGCGAAACAATTGCTCCTTGTGTAGCCACGGCCCTTTTTTCTTTCGGCCCAGCGTCTACAACAAGAAGAAGAACCCTTCAAAAAAATAAGAGAGAAGAAGAAGAGATAATCGCGCGGGACGTGAGAGGAAGATGCCTCCCTTGGATCTTCCATGTCGTATGACACAGGATTCCACCGCTGTTTGACTTTCTCGTTGAAAAAACGAATCAAGTAGCTCTCACATGACGTACGGTGCATGGCGATGAGCAGGGCCTTCTCGTTGAACATATAGCGCGCGCGTCTTGACACCGGGGGGCTCGCGCGAGACTTCGACACGTCACCAGACACGAGCTTTCCATGAAGTGGGTTTACATTTCCGTCTAAGACGGCAAAGCTTGACTGGAGTGGCTTACATTTCCGTTTAATTGCAATTGTAAGTTAGCTAACTGGTGCCATCAACTCATATTAGTAGATACTGGTACAGAGTAATTCAACAGGTAGTGGTCAGTTTTACCATTTCCAGCCACACTCTCCCTTGCCCTTTTGAGCTTTGACGAAAGCGTAGACGGTGGTAAAAGAGCCTGGCCATGTAGTAACCGGTCACGTGCTGAAACTTGGACCAACGTACACTCCTGCTGTTGACTCAATCGTCTTAGCTGACTGCTAACGAAGCACCAAGCTAGTGTGTATGACTCGACCTAGCCAGTAGTACTATCTTGTAAAGAACGAAAAAAAAAACAAGAGCCGAGTCTAGACTTAGCCTAGACTTTTTTTTATTTTAGTACAACCGTGACTTTTTTGGTATAACCGTGAACGCGGACACACGTCTCAACTTATATATATATAACCGTGACACACACAATAACATTAACACACGTACTTTTCCTCTTGGCACCTAGCCCTAGAGGATAAATAAGAAATCCTTTGTTCGATCGAAGTCAGTACCAGTGGTTCGAAACAATTGGGCCCACCAGAGAGCTATCACTCAGTTCCGCTCTGGACTAGTTTTGTTGAACGGCAGCGTGGACTGATTTCGAGCAGAATGGTCACTCCCTCTCCGGATAATCAATCGAAGCGACTGATTTCGAGCAGAATGGTCGTGCGCCATCGGTTACGTACGACGCTTTCTGGACCCGGCCGCGCATAGCGTCGAAGACGCCATCGAGGAAGGCCGCGCCCGCCCAATCGCAACATCCTGCGTTCACCGGGTCTCTGTCCATTCGCCAAGTTGGTTTGGCACGTGCCATCCGTGTGTACACGATCGCTTTCTTTTTAGAAAAACTACAATGCACTGTACAATTCTAACTGTACAGTGTCACTCCCTCTTGCTCACTCTCTTGCTCTCTTTTCCGGCCACCGCTCCGTTGTGCTTTCTCTCTCGCCCACTCTTGCTCACACACTAACAACGGGTGTCGCCACGGACCATGTGCTCATCATATCCCCTAGATATAGAGGAAGACCGAGGAGATGATAGTTCGACGGGATAAGGAACGGCAAGATGGTGCAGTGAATATTAGGTTGAACGGATGGAGAGGTCAAGGTCACCACTAGCCGCTGGTGCTAGAGGAGAGGTACGAAGCTACGCTAACGTTGGAGAAGAGGGAGGGAGAGGAAGGGGAGCGGTGGAAAAAGGAGGGAGAGACGCCGGCGGAGCCCCTAGAATCAGGAGGGAAGAAGTTAGAATGAGGAGGGAAGAGGTTTATGTGTGGTCGGCAGAGTTTGAGATGATTCACTTTTTCATATTGACGCCTAACATCACCCGCAAGCCAAGAAGAACGGGCCAAATACTTGGCTTAACCATGTTCTTTAGCATGTGGCCGATGCCTTTTAGCTATGATCGATAGTTTCGGTTTCAGTTTCTGACTTCTAGCTTATTTTTTACTATTCATAAATTTCGTCTTTTTCTGAACTTTGGGCTGTTTTGAGCTTTTTAGCCGGTTCTTTTTCCCCGTATTCGTTTGCGTTGTCCGTGATGAGCTAGCATTTTTTCTATTTTTAATTTTTTTTAAAAATTAATTACGCCAAATAAGCCACCTATAGCTACAGTGAAATTTCAACCGTTACAGTGCAATTTCAGCCATAAGCCACAGCTTTTCAGCCAAACCGAATAGGGCCTTTATCTATACTTTTGAGATGGCAACAGACAGTGGAGACACTGACACATACGACACACACGGTTTTAGCTTAGAAAATCGTTTGGAGAATCCACTTTAGGAAGTCACTCCGTTTGTTTCGACTTTCGAATAAGCCAAAAGCCTTAAGAACAAGGTCCATTCTGAACATCTTTTGGTTTCTATCTTCCAACTTTCAGCAACCAAAAAAAAGCGTTTGGGACGTATTGGTTTCTTAATGCTATTTTTTTTTTCATGTTTTTCCTTTTTTTGTTGCATTATCTGAAAAACCAAAAGAACATCAGACAGTCAAATTGAACGGATTTAAGACCTATGCAATAGTATAGATAACTATTGTCTATAGTACCATCTATATCATCACTAGACGGTATTAAAAATAATTCCTACAATGTGTTATTCTTTTGTCTCGATAGCATATCCCTTGTTTATTATATTACAGTCATAATAGACGATCCAATTCTCTATATTTTCTCTTTCTTTCATATCATCTTGCGTCTTGCATTAGCAACCAGTGTACAAGCTCTGAAAGATTTACTAAGTAGGAGCTAATTTTGGTAAAAAGAAGAGGATCTGGCGTGGAAGTGAGGGGGAAACGACAATTTATGACACGAGCCTGTCAGAAAAGACAAGGCTAGCATAGCGGTAGCAGCAGTACCAATCCATTCCATGCTCCCCTGCTTCGTGCGGCTCACCTGGAAGCCTCGTCGAACCACCACCCGCCCTGGCCTTACCTTATCCCACCCCTTTATAGCCCGTGCGTTCACTCACGACGGCCACCACGCTCCACACTCGAGCCGAGCTCCTCGTCGGCGCACGTACGTTCGCCGGTCTCGACTCCACCCGAGGCGCCTCTTCCCTCGCCGCGTCGCCATGGCCTTCCTGCACCAGCACCTCGACCTCATCCGCGCCCACCTCCTCGACGACCACCACGGCGACTCCGGCTCGAACGCGTCGACGACTTCGCAGCCGGGGCGGAGGCCGGCTCCCGCGCTCTCCGTCTCGCTGCCCCCCAAGCCGGCGTCGGTCATGCAGCAGCAGCAGCAGTGGGCGCCTCCGCAGGAGTACTGCTACTCGCAGGAGGACATCCGGCGGTACCGCGGCGTGCGGCAGCGGCCGTGGGGCAAGTTCGCGGCGGAGATCCGGGACCCTGCGCGGAAGGGGGCCCGCGTGTGGCTTGGCACCTACGACACCGCAGTCGAGGCCGCGCGCGCCTACGACAGCGCAGCCTTCCGCCTCCGCGGCTCCAAGGCCATCCTCAACTTCCCCAACGAGGTCGACACCGCTGCCGGCCAGTGGGCGCCGCCTGTTCCGCTCGCTGTCCCCACCATGACCACCAGCGGTAAGAGGGCGAGGCCGGATGAGCGAGCACAAGAGAAGGAGTTGAGCATGAGGGAGGTGAAGAAGGAGAGGGTACTGGAGGGGGAGGAGGAAGTCGCCAACAGTAATGGCCTCGCGGCGGCGAGCTGGGACGGTATGGCGTCGACGGCGGCGGCAGCCGGAGGGGGAGTGGACTTCTGGGAGGAGATGGAGGAGCTGAAGGGCATCTGCAGCCCGCCGCCCCTCTCGCCGCTGTCGCCGCACCCGCACTTCGCCTTCCCGCAGCTCTCCGTCAACTGCAGCTAGCCTGAGCTGAGCTGAGGCACTAGCACATGCATGCGCGCTCATGGCTGCCGCGTGGTGCGTGCATCAGCATGATCAGTGCTATCTCCTGTGATGTCACATGCAGAAGAGCTTTTCTTTGGAGAGACCTCCCGCGAGGCCTTCTCTATCCACCGGATCTGATAAATTCTATATTAGATTCCTTGGTTTTGCTATTAGAAAGATGACTAAAATTTTTTTAACTCTTAGTTATTTGAAATTGTATTCTCAATTAACTAAAGTTATAGCATTCTCTAAAAAAAATACATGTAGCTTCAAGTGATTCAGAGTACAACTAAAATTACACTCTCAATCAACTAAAACTATAGCCCCTCAAAAAAATTTCTATAATTTTAGATAATTAAAAGTACAATTTTAAATGATTGAAAGATAAAAAAAATTAAGCACCCTATGCAATAGTCATATATTAGAACAATTTGAAAGCCTCACGCGACGTCCTATCCCACTGAATTTTCTTCTCACATCACACGATGGACGCCCGCGGCGAATGAGTGGCCTAACCTTAATATATTTATTGCCATCTAGTTTGTTGCTAGGATAACTATTCTTTCGTTCTTTTGTTCCAGTCTTATTTAGGTGATGCCTATTACTTCATGTCGTCAGCATGGAGTGGTTGTATTATAGGACATGTTCTTTATCTTATAAGTTAGCGATTTTTAATTTTTATTATAATATCTAATTTTTAAATAAAGTATTTTCTTAAGACGAGATCTACATGTTAAAAGCCTAACATTTGTACCAGCTAAAATCGCAAGTGAGTATCTGTCTCTCCGTAATCTGTATCGTAAACAGCCAAAATTCAAAAATTTCAGCCATAAGCCAAAAGCCACAGCCGAAAAGAATATATCCTATATATGCATCGAGTCGCAATTTATTAATGAACTAAAATTTACATAGAAATTAAATTACGAACCAGTTCGTGACTTGTATATTAATTAATGGATGTTGGACTTGGACAAACTCCTCGATGGATAAATGCACGAGCGATCTCTTGCATTTCAATTCTACGGACATCCTTCCGTCATAAATATATATGACGTTGACATGTTTCTAAAACATAAATTTGGTTACTAATTTTTTACAATATATTTATAAAACTTAATAAAGTTATAATATTATAAAAAAATTCGTGATGGCAGCTAAGACATCGATCGAAGATGCTTGATTACTGCTCCGTAGATCTTTGTTAATTGAAGAAATTAGAAAGATTCGCCTCAAAATAATATAACAACAAGAAGAAGGAGGAGAAGAATAAAGACGCATACGTGCTAATTAAGCCTGCAGGAATATGAAGACATGCACGGCAAGCAAGCAAGCAAGAGCGATGCGTGCCGTATGAAACGCGATCGATGGAGCGCGTCCTTCTCTAGCTAGCTTGCTGGCTCGCCCAGTCGCTATTGCTCGCTCCTCCATCCATTCACGCATTCATGTCGTGCATGACGCTGAAGCTTCCGGCACGCAGCTATTACCTGTTAATTGTTGATAACAACGGGCATGTGCTTCGTCCTTGAATGATCGGTCCGCGTACGCCTCGTATATGCTTGTAGAGTTGGGAGTTGGGGCACGTGCCGGCACGGTCTAGATTTATCGTGCTTCGTGCCGCATCGTGCCGTGCAGTGTCGGTCCGTCTCGTCTCCGGTCAGGCTTAAGCACGGTCCAAAGCCCGTCGTGCTAGCGTTCGTGTCGTGCCAGTCTAAGTCCAGCCCGAAGTAACTATACATGAAGGCGACGGCGACGATGGTGGCGATGGTCGTCATCTTTCTTTCTCTCGTACCCGCCTCGTTAAAAACTAGTTGAAATTGAATTAATTGCATAAAAACATGGGCATGCAATGACGTAAATATTTCAGGAAAAATGGGAGTTTCCTTGATATTTTAAAAATACAATGCTACTGACTCGTTAAAAACCTTACGCCCCAGAGTGGGGTTCCCCGAGTAAGGAAAAGAATACAGTAATAATATATGTATATACTAACTATAAGAACATGCATATATAATATCTACTCATCAATATCTAGGTCGTTCATGCGTTCGAGGTCAGCATACGCCTGTACAATTTCGGGATCCTCTAGTTAATGTTGTTGCCGCTCTTTAACTACTTCTCAGTCTTTGCGCATGTGATTGCCTTCACCATCCTGGGCGTAAGGGATGATCTTCTCTCTTCGATTATTCTTCCTACCGTATTGAACGTCGCTTCTGAAGAGACGGTGGGCACTGGCACCAGGAGAACATCCCGTGCGAAATGTGACAGTACAAGAAATATCCGTTTGTTGTTTTTCGACCACTCGAGCAAGTCTATCTTGCCTCCACCAGTAAGATCAGGATCAATATTTGTAAAATTATGCTCCAAATAGTGGTTCAACTCCGAGACAGAATTCCACTTGGAAGCCGCCTGAGACTGAGAGGATGAAGAAGTAGACTTGCCCTTTAGCTTCTTCCACAAGTGTGATGTCAAGCTTGTCCTTCTATGTTGCGTCTGCTGTGAGGCCTCCGATTCTCCACTACTGCCAAATTTATCATGATACATACGGAAAACACAAAAAAGCTCATCTTTGACACAAAAAAGCTCATCTTTGACATGTGCGAAAGCTTCTGAATAATCAAGTTCAAGGCATTCACCTATTCCCTCCATACAAATATGTAAATCTACTAACTTTTTTGTAGGATCGAAAATGATAGCAAAGCAATACAAGTGTGAAATAGAACTAAAATATTTAATAAAATTGTCTTCCATTGCTTAAAAGAGGATTATCCCTAGATTTGGCAATTTTGTCTGAAATTAGCCAAATAAACTCTATAACTAAGTAAGAGGTAGGATAATAAATATTAGATAAAACATTTGTTGCTTTATAAAAAGGTCTTAAAAACTCTCGAAAATGACTAGCAATCTGCCAATCTAAATTAGTAACTATCAATTCATTATTTTGAGAGTTAGCATTGACAAAAATAGATATAACATGTCCGTACCCTTTATCTTTTTTTAACATAATATATGTCGAGTTCAACCGCACCTTCATGTTATCATGTGAAATTTGCGTTCGCGTATTATCCGACTAAATATTCGTGACCGAGACTAATCGTATTTGGAGCGGTATGTATTCGTTTTGTATTCATGACCGAGAATTTCCGTATTCATATTTGTATCCGATAATATCCGTGTCCGACTCCAACTACGATAAAAAATATAAAAAAAATACGAAATAAGCAATATCCGTCCGTATCCGCTCCATTTACACCCCCTTGCCTACGCTCCCAACGTTCTTAAGACTCTTTGGTGGAGTATATCAATCAACGGTACAAATATTAGTGACTCGTACTTACACGAAAAAGGGTGAGAACGAAATCACGTTGAATTTCAACACCGCCTATTCTAGTACACAGATTACATCTAAAAAGTCACAAGTTACACGGTTGTTTGCCTAATGCTCTTTATTTTATCCAGATCTTAGAGACGCACGGGATGGATCGACAATCTCCTCATACCAACAGATTCAGTAAAAGATGCACGTGCACTCTGCAAATTACAGGAACACACATGGGGGCAATTCAAATAGTAATCAGTACATTTACAAAGTTACACGTATGTTGCAACAGTTGGAGCAGACAAGTCTGTCACGCTGTCATGCACCTCATTAATCAACAAATAACAAATATCCATAACTTAGGCGTATATACCACACAAGTTCTTAATTCGTATCGATGCTAACGTTTTTAAAGTTACTTTTACACACCAAATGAATACCAGAAAATTGCACGCTCAAATCGACAGCCCTCTCGTGGAGGGGGGCAAAAAAGGCCAATCCCCTAATTGTTTCGTTCATGTCGACTCACAGCTCTCGTTGGGTGCTTGTTCGGTCGATCGGTTATCGCTTGCACGGGCAAAGTTGCAACGAAATAGCTTCCAAAGCCAGCACTATACCGGAAGCCGCTACTTCGCATCATTTTGAATCGGCCAAGCAGGGCTTCAAAGCGATGCTTTGTTTGGAGGATCCACCGTGCCTGCGCTTTCATGTTGAAGTCCCTGTCTGGTGGTGTTCCAGATTCCTGAGGACGATTCTTGCAAAGATTTTGGCTTCGATAGAAGCTGTTGTTGCTGCCGCTGCTGCACGCAAGACTCGAGCTGCTCCTGCTTTCTGCAGGAGACCTGCATGGTGCACCGCATGCCGACCTCCTGGGATTGTGAACTGCATTGTTTTTGAAAGTATTAATCATCAGACCTTAAGAGTATATTGTTGGACGGTAAAACTGGTTCGCATCAGCCAAAACAAAAGGAAGATAGAAAGTCATAACTAAAGTCTTAAGTCTTCATGAGAGAGAGAGAGAGAGAGATGACATGAACAACCCCGAATTTCCCTGTGTGTATGCACATAAGTAACGACCAAGCCGAGCAGAGACATGCAGCAACCCGTCTTAGCCTCTTAGGTATCATAAAAATGAACCTAATGGATTATGATTTTGCACTACGTAGTAGTACGTATGCCCATAACTTTTTGCAATTACAAGCTTGGTAGTTGGAACTGATAAATGCCAAGTTAAATCATGAGGAAAAAACGAAAGCGCCTTTTTGAGATTTGCAGGTATGGGTTACTCATCATACTGTTCCCTCTGTTTTCTAAGAACAGAACACATCATGACGTGTCACTACTTTCATACGAAAATTGCAAGTCTTCTCATGCATGCAGTATAATCCAGGTATATCATGATGATTCTCAATGCATAAGGCTCACATAAATAACATTAGATGGTGAGAAGGGATAAAAGGAAACCAACCTGAAGAAGGGCAAAGGCAGCACAAGCACGAAGAACCGATGAGGGATTCCGAAGCATGGCAACAAATCTACCTATCTCAGCCCCACTGGAGGAAGTAAAGGACTATGTTAGTAGTCTGTTCTTCCAGCTACATTTATACCAAGACAGAAGATTCATAAGATGCACGAGAAAAACATGAATCCTCTTACAAATGTTTCCTGCATTCTGACCAAATAATAGCCATATAAAATTCATGAAGTGTCAAAACTGAAGCTAAAGCCAAACCTGCATCTCAGGTGTCCAGCTTCTTGTATAAACACTGCTTCAGCAACCTGAGATAGTGCTGCTGGGGCTGAGGAGGCGCCAGCCATAGAGAACACTTGAGGATTTGAAAACGTCAACACAAAGGTTTCTATATGCTTCAAAGCCATTCTCCTAGCTCCTTCCACATTAGCACTCTTGGAACTGCCCTCTGAGGATGTCCCAACCAATGCAACCTCATCCATTCTGTCAGTTCAAGAATTTCAGATTTAGACCATGCAAATTCCTTGTTAAGATAATCTTGTAAGTCAGCATTCAGCAATGCCAACTAGCCTACAGTGGAATTATGTAAGGAATACCATCATACTATTGGCAAATACTACAAAAGATAAGCCAACTATTGGATAATATGTATTAGCACTTATAGTTAACAGCTATTCAAGTAAATATTATGAAGGACAAAACATACAGTTAACAGTAATAATACTTTCAGTTTCAATGCAAATATCTTCAGATCCACTACCTATACAAAATTACAAATACTGCTGCATAAAACTCTGAAGTGCCAAAAAATATTCTTTCTTATATGGCTTGTACAACTTAATGCAACAGTAGGGAAGCTAGAAGTGCTCCATGTCAAGTTGTCAACAATAGGTTGATCTACAATAAACTAATAAACAGAAGCAATCATGCATTTAATTTCTCAGAACTGCCTTCTAGTTCTACCACATCATTGAATAAGAAGATTGCAATTGCAGTGTCAAAAAATGATGCACATAGGATCTGACAAGTCATCTAGACTAATTCTGACAACTAACAAAGTAATAATGCAGTATGCTGATGCCAAGTAGGCAGCCTGACTCTAGAAATAGATTGCATTCATGCTAACCACAATACCACACAACGGCACAGAACCAATTAGATGATTTCCCGAATGAATCCTGATTTTTTGCAAGACATGCAGTCTTTGCCTCTTTGGTATAGCATTTATAGACCTAATTCCTAAAATACTCAATAAGAACTGCTAAAACTGGATGCTATTAAGAATACAGTTAGCAGCATCAATATATACAAAACAAACTTAGAAGTAGAACTTGTAGTTACAGACTAGACTGATGAACGAGGATAATGCTATAAACCATGATGCTTTCTTGATGTAAACACAGAAGCCCTTGAATCTTGCAATCTAACTTGTTGCTGGCTAATATTTAACTGGACAGTTTAATTTGAAGTCATCCAACTATTTCATAAGCCGATGCATCCTATAAAGTTTTGTACAAAAGAAACTCCCAGCTACAACATGCTACCTAAGTTCTCAGAAGACTTGGTATAACTTAAGCCTAGAAGGGTGTATAACTGTACATTGCACTCGACCAGAAGTACATCATAAATCAATAACCGAATTTTGAAGCTAACACTAAAGGATAAATCAATGCCCTACCACGATTTCATGCTGTTAACCTGCTGGTGGTCATTGTTAACTCAGAACTGACGGCAGATATTGATAAATGAAAACTAAACACTCAACCAGCTACATAAACAGCATACCTTCCATCGAACATATAAGCAAGGGCTAGCGCAGACATGAAGCGGGCCATTTTTGACCCTGATGATGAGCAAAGGTATACAAGAATAGGCACCCCGCCTTCTTCAACTATGCGGAGAGCATTACCGGAATAGAAAGCAAGATTCCACAGTGCCCCTGCAGCTGTCTCATGAACATCCTGCAGAAAAAAGAAAGATATTCTATAGTTTATATTGATTGTTCCCATACATTGTTTTATCTTTCTTTGGATAACTTAGCACCACAAACTAGGAGCAAGCCTTAACAAGAAATTAAGGACCCTAATAAAGTAACAAAGTAAAAAAAATCTAATTGACTTGAGATCAAACTGTTATGGACAAATAAGCTACATGTGTGCAGAAAGGCAATGTTAGTAATGTTCTAATAGCATTGAGAAATGGAATAAATGATGTGTTCATACATACAAAGCTAGGTCACCAAACAATGCGCTCTCAAGCAAGCAAAATTTAAAATAGCATGATATAAAGTAGACCAAAGAAATTCAACACATATACTGAATACGGTTAACTCCTTTGGATATATAGTCATCCCCCCACCCCAAAAAAACAAAGAATCAAGAGCTTGTGCAAAACAGTTAACTAGTAATTTCAGAAAACCAGGACATTGAAAGCACGAGCTGCAGTTCTACGGTACAGATGAAATTAGCTCCTAAGCTCCTGATGAATTGACCGTGAACACATGAATTACCCCCAAAAAAAAAAACAAATGCATTTTAATTCAGTAGCTGCTTTGAGAGTGAACTGGTCATGGACAACACACTACTTGTTACCTAACAGAAGTAGAACAGTTACGGCATTTTTTAAAAAATTGATCATGCACACGTCTGTGGCATTACTCGGACTTATTACCTAACAGAAGTAGAACAATTTCGGAATTTTTGAGAGTGAACTAGTAGTGGACAAAACACTACTCATTACCTAACAGAAGTAGAACAATTCCGTCAACATCAATCATCAAAATGTAAAAACTAATCAAGCATACGTCTGGGCATCACTCAGACTAATGCATAAGCCCATGAGCAAGTTATATGTCTCCTGGCAGTGTTACATAGTGCCAAACACAAGGCCTTTCATAAAATGAAAAGGATTCAAAGTTTCTCAGTAACAGAATGTATCCACACATGAACAAAACATGTATCAAGCATACTGAGTATCTTAAGTGTAATGGAAACTTACTTCAACCTCTGACCGTGCCAACGTGAGCAACGGTGCAACACCACCCTCCTGTCCAATTGCAATGCTGACAAGTGCAAAGAAAAGTTATCGCCAACAAGTTTTAGATAGTTACGCAACCAAAACCCCTCCAATATGGCACAACAAACTTCAAAGATTGACTTGAACAACTCTTTGCTTGTCTCCTTTAATGTAGAGCTGTGAAATTAGACCAACTAGGAAGAAACAAGCCCATGGTACTATTACAAGTTACAACCTTATAAATGCTAGCACCTCATCCCTTTACTGCATTGCACCAATTATCAGATACCTGTCCCAAGCTGAGTCTACACTATCCTCCTTACAAAACTTCTTCCAACATTTGTACATAATGATCTGAAGTTCACCAGCATTAATTTGCTACTATAACCCACCATATCTCATGTCCAATAATCTTAACCCAAAAAAGACAACCCCCCTGCTAGTTAAACCAGGGTCACCGAAGGGGATTCTTGTTGGGGTTGCTTGGTGTAATTTCTATGGAGATTGGAGGACAGTCTAATAATAATGGGTTGATGCGGGCGGTAGGCTAAGATGAAGCAATTCACCACAAGCGTGTAGTGCAAGTCATACACCATATCTATCTGCATCAAGTGCTTCAGAGAGAAGGGCAACATCGAGATGTTCAAGTGTAACCAACCACTCTGCATTTGCTAACAGCAAGGTTAGTCCCCAATTTAGCAAGGACACAGACATCGTGTAACTCACTTTAATGATGGTATATTCTTAGCATGTGAGGAGCTATCTAATATACATGTTGGAGGATATATAAACTTGAGACCAAATGCCCAAATCTAAATGCATACCTACACTGGATATTTTTAACCTTCCCTTGCAAGCCTTCTTTTTTATTTTGACTAAATTCCCTTTACTTGATTGACACTAAGCTACCTTTCAACGCTTCATCAGCATGCATGATTGACTTTGAAATTTCCATGAATGTTTATGGCCAAACAACTTGTCCATCTCATCAGCAAAAAGGCATATCAAAGGAACATCTTGAAATAGGGCAATTTGGTAGAAGGTTTTGCAAGTTCAATGCATCATCTGGGCAGCCTCTTTGATAATAAAGGAGACAAACTCCTGCAAGAATCATTATGTCCTACATAACATATACTAGGGAGTAGGGAGTAACTGGCAGTAAGCGATAAGACCTTTAATTTCAGAAGTTACGGCAAATGGTAACTATAAGAAATCAAGATTGAAAGAATTTATACGGTTACACTAGTGAGAATAATATAATATCATAGCAACTGGATTACTACAGTAACATTTGAAGTTACCTGTTAGCTTCTGAAACAGATAATCCCCATAATGCGCCAGCAGCTCTCTCCTGAAGGCCTTCCGAAGCATTCAAACATTCTTGCGCAAGTGAAACCTATAATATGAAGTCATCTATATGAAAAGGAAAACTATTTCCTATTTAAGTAGGCTTAAGAAAAGATGCAAAGATGGCACAGAAATGTTCCTAGAAACATTTTAGTATCCTAGCAGCAGCATCAATTATTTCTCAAGTGAACATAGAAGCTGGACTGTTTGTTAGTTGAATGTCTTTGCCACTGTACTTAATCAAGAGGTTCAAGTCTATGTTCTACCCAAATTGCTCTCCAATAACCTGAGCCTTCTTTGTATAAAAATATTGAATTAAAACTGCTGTATTCTGCATTAATCCACTGTATACAAGCTTCCTCAGAGGGATCACATCTATTTAGATGTACCACTTAACAGGTAATATTGATGAAAGGATGCAACGTTGCAATAGATATGGCAAAAAAGAAGGGGCGTACCAAAGCTTCGACACCACCCACAGCAGCAATAGCTTCACGATTTCTGTCATCAAATGACAGGTTCCACAAAGCACCAGCAGCTTCTTGTCTGATTGTATACATAAAAAGATGCACCACGCTAGCTTAGATTAATATTGTATAATTTAAGGCAGAAAAGCAGACAATACAACTTAAGAGCCATGTACATCAAAGCATGTCAACCAGAAGTATACCGTACACCCTCATTTTGAGAACATGTTAGTTGCACTAATGCCTCAAGGGCCCCTGCTTCCTGACCTACAGTAGCATTGTTGCTGTTGTTGTCTCCATGCGCAGCTAAGTTAGCTAAAGCTCTTGCAGCCTACATGTATAACAACAATAGCATTACAAAGTAGAAACTAACAACACAGCAGAAATATAGAGATGATGAACATGAAAAAGACAAAGCATTAGGCCAGTACTGAAGATAAAACATTTGCTTGTAGAACTTAAAATGCAGCGGGGAACTGCTACTGTAAAAAATCAGCAATATTGAGTAGCCTGACAACAAATCCAAATGGTTTAAAGCAAACGTAAAAGATTCAAATTGTTAAATTGAGCTGTGTTCTAAACTAACATCTACATGCTAAGAATCCAGTCAGCATCTAAGCAGATAATTCAAGGTAAATACCGCAGGTTACAGACTTTTGTTTCTTGATGGGAACACAGGTTATGGAATTTAAATAGAACATGCAATGAAAATGACTCCTTGGACAAACACAAAAGTGTGTAGCTATCAATGCAAGAAAAGTTGCATTCGATGCCTGGCAAATGCAGTATGCATGACCCAAATCATCCTTATATGTCAGGGAAAAAGTTCAATAGGGTAGCAATAAGATGCAGATGGCACGTGTGCAGGTGTACATCTGTGAAGCATTGAAGATGACAACTTGCATGCTTTTGCTCGTGTTTTGTTTTTATCGTACCATGCTTGCCTTGTGGAACTTGTAGTACTAAAATCCTACTAGTTTATATAGAAGGAAAAATGTATAAGCATGAAGGTTTGATGTGCAGTTTACCTGTTCTAGGACGCCCTCAAGTTTACATGATCGAGCAAGCGTAACCAAAGCATGGACTCCACCAGCCTTTGCAACTTCCAAGCTACACTTGTCATCAGCAGCCAGGTTTGCAAGCGCACCAGCGGCACGTTCCTAATAATGTAAAAAAATAGCAACAGTGGCAAACTGGTTATTGGCCAGCAGAAAACTAGAAGGTTAAATTTTGATGTTCTGAAAAACGAGAAGTTCAAAAGGTCCGTACAAGAACTCCGTCACTCCCAGCAGGCCAACGAAATATGAGATCAACCAAGGCCTTTATACCACCAGCCGCTGCAATAGCTGACTGGAAAAGAGCAATCAATGAATTATTAGCACAAGTGCCACCCACATCAAAGGTTAAGTAATCAGAATCAGCATTCAAAGAATAACAACCTTGTGCTCCTCGCCCACAGAGAGATTCCAAAGGCCACCAGCAGCCTCTTCAGCAACAAGGCGATTCATCGACTTAGCCAAATTAGTGAGTATTGCAATACCTCCCTCACCTGCAACCGCCTTTGCAACCTTGGAATTCACCGATAAGTTGGCAATAGCCTGAACAGTGACATCAACTAATGTAAGCAAATGATAGATACCAGACTACAAACAGTGAGAATCCAGGGGTTCAGGCGTTCAGCCAAACAATTTACTACCTTTGCTGCTTCAGACTGTGCGCTCTCCCTTGAGCATCTTGCAAGGTCCAGTAGCAACAGGATACCCCCATCCCGCATCACCGCCTCCGACCTTGCAGCATCCACATTCACACTCTCATCATCAATAACCACAAATGTGGCAAGCGTGGTAGCTGCTCGCTCCTGCACATCCTCCTGCGAGCTCTTCACCAGGCTTAGCAGCATTGATGTGCCCTGCTGTAGCCAGAAGTCATCCATACCATGCGGGTTGGACTCCGCAATTCTTAGAAGCGACTGCGACAGGATCCACTCGAGCCAGCTCATCATATCACCGAGTACCTTGTCTTTGTCCCTCCAGTTACATTCGTTGAACACTTCATGTTCCTTCAAAACCTTCCCAGGAAACAGTGAGGCGACCAATTTAAAAATGTGGCTTGTAATGGTGAGCACAAGCTTGCCCTTTGAGTTGCTAAATGCAGAAAGATTGTGGGCCTGTTCCTCCTCAACAGATTTACAGTTAAGCGTGCACATAAGCTTGAGGGTTTTGGATTGGGAGAGGAGGCGAGAGATGGCGTTTGGGGAAACATCGGTGCGGGAGACATCAACGGCGACAAGGGAGGGAAGCTGAGCCCAGGAGGCAGATGCTGTAGCCCATTTCAGGTTGCGGCATCCTGCGACGGAGAGGAATCGGAGGGAGTGGATACTGGCGAGGGCGGCCTCATCGACGGCACCGCAGTCGAGGAAGGCAACGTCTTCGAGACGGGGCAGTAGCGCGCGAGCGCTCCGATGGCGTCGGCGTCGGCGTCGCGGAGACCCGAGAGGCGGAGGCGGCGGAGGCGCGAGCAGCAGAGCGCGACGTGGCGGAGGGCGTCGCTGGAGACGCGCTCCAGGGGGTCGGGCCCGATCTGGAGGCTCTCGAGAGCCTCGTGCCGCGCGGCGAGGACGGCGAGAGTGGCGTCCGTGAGCCCGCGGCAGCCGTCGGCCACCACCTCACGGAGGTCGCACGCGCGGAGGCCGGAAGCGGCCGCGGCCGCCTCGTGGCCCCGCAGCCGCAGCCGCCGCAAGCTCCCGCACCGCGAGGCGAGCGACGACGCCACCTCTGCGTCGCACCGGTGTGCGCGGAGGTCGAGAGCGCTCCAAAGGCACGGCGACGACCCGAGCGCCCTCCACGTCCGGCACGCCGCCGCCATGCTCGCGCGGTCGCGGTAGTTGAGCTGCGCGAACAGCTGCAGCACCGTGTCATCCGGTAGCGACGTCCAGTCCACTCCCTCACCGCCCGCCGCCACCAGACCCAAACGCAACGAACCTGACAACACCCTCTCCTCCCCCACCGCCTCCTTCCCCTTGGCCTTCTCCCTGCACGTGCGGCGGCGCACGCGGCGCGTCATCTCGCCCGCCCCACCGGAACCCTAGCGCCGCCCACCTCACACCACAACACGCACAACGCCGAATCCGAACCCCAAAATCGGCAAGCAGTTGACCTCCCACCGCGAGATCGAGAGGGCGGCGCCCTTATCGGGTTCGGGCGCGAGCAGTCGGACCAATTCGGGGATCCGATTGGAGAGAAGCAGGGAGGAAGGTGGCGGCTAGCCGGCGAATGGACGTGGAGGACGGTGGTGGCTTCGATTCGCGTCCGGATCGTGGGGTGGGTGGATCGGGCTCCGCGTGCTTCCTTCCCCCTTCACTCCTGCCTCCTCCCCCTGTCTCCTGCGAGCGATACGGTGACGGGAAGGGGAGCGGAGGAAGACGGCATATATAGCGCGCATGCGGATACGCGTGTGCGTAGCTGCGTACGCGTATTTTGGGCTCTAAATACGGAGTTATTAGCTGAAATAGCCGTATTTAATACAAAATTAGCAAAAATAGCATCCTATAGTCGTATTTATAAAAATAGCACCTCTATCGTAAAAGGTAACCATATACAGCACGAGATGAAGTGTCGCACGATCGTCAACGGCAGAGATGCCATTTTTATAAATTCTATATGACGAGTACTGTTCTTGTTAATCCGGCATTAAATACGAAGTTCCAGCCAAAAGCTCCCAAATACGCCGACCTCGTCGCTGCGCTGTCGGCGGAAGCTGAAAGCACGGCACCCTTGCGCTAATGGCAGTGACACGTAACGTCACGGGAAGGGAGCACCCAGCACGCACACCAATGCAATAATATAGTACATTCCAGAATTCAGACCCAAGGGCAAGCAAACCCTACGCTCGACGCCTAAACTAAAACTTTTAACCAAATAATAAACAGCTTGAGACGCAACGCAGATACGCAATCGCACGTTAATATTACTAGCCTCGTAGGAGGCGCGGCACGCCCGCCACCATCGCCGTCATCTCCAAAATAAAAGCGATAATTCGTGAGGAGTTTTTAAAAAAAATCGGGGGCAAAAACGAATTTTCGAAAAAGGCGGAGGGTTTTTTCGGAGAAACCGAGGGCCTTTTCAAAAAAACCGAGGACCTGTACGTAAAAAAACGGGGACCCGCGCGCGATTTCCGAAAACTCGGGGGGCCATCCAGCAAAACGGAGGGGCCAAAAAAAATTTCCAGGGGCCTAAAAAAATTCCAGGGACCTTTCTGCGAGAAACCAAGGACCTGTACGCGATTTCGGGAAAACCAGAGGAAAACGCCTCCCCCAGCCGTACCGAAATCCCCCGCCACGCGGCGCGCTCGCGCGCGCGCGGGGGTGACGCGGCCTCACGCGGGGGCAGGAATCCCCCCGCTATACTCCGGTTACGATACCTCTACTGCCATGGAATAGTCGAGGATGATTGCAGCTAGAGCCCTGTACGATTTCAATTTTGAATTTTGAGAGGGTCTTTTGTAAACTTTGTCGGATTTTTTTTTTGCCGTATTTTGGAGAAGAAACTGGCTCATCTGATCAAAACTGCAAGTTAAAAAAGGTATAAGTGAAGCAATTGGCAGCACAGCGTTAGAATGCTGCCTGATCAGTTGCCGCGGCAATGAAAGCACGTTATTGACTTCCCAGTTAAATGAATTTTGCTGTTTACTTACAGGATACAGCTTACCTCATGCGACAACTCAAGTTGCCATTTCGAAAGGACTGCACAACTGCATATGCACGGAATGCAATTCTACATTTGCTTCATACTTTCTACAAAAACTAACCAGTGACCAAATAGAGATTAGAATGGTAGTAGTGTGTTTAAAGCAGAACGAAACAATAATCTTCCCGCCTACCAGACCAGAACAAGTTCTGCCCCCAAATTCATCTACTGCTATAATACAACAATCTACCTCCATCGATTAATGGCTACAGTTCTCATTGATACAAGCAAGACATACAAAGATCATTCATCTTCAGAACTATCGTCAGATTGATCAGGTTCTTCCTCTGGCAGAGCAGATACAATAGCAGCACAGCAGAAAGATTCACGGTCCTTCAGGAGGAGGCAGCTCCCATCTGAGTTCCATTTCAAGTCGACAATCCGAAATTTTGGCAACGGAATGTTGACGCAGCATGCACCGGATGGCGTCCACATGTACAGGTGCGGGCTCTCCGTGCACAAAACAAGGCGTGGACATCTAGGGTCCCAAGCGGCAGCACGGATTGGATCCTTCTGCACTAGAACAGCTGCAAGCTCAAGGCGGCAGATATCCCATATCCAAAGGGCAGTCGGCATGTTGTCGTTCCGTGTGAAGAAATAGTGGCCGTCGCTGCTCCATGATAGCATACCTGCACCATGTTGTAAGGTCAGAGGTGTTTCCAAGTATCTGCAGGGAAAGAAATTATGATTGCAATCTTAACAATGCAGGTTTGTCCTCAATACAACACACTGATGTCCTAAACAATTTTCCGCTAGAAATTCGAGAATCAGCAAGACAACTCATACAAGTGGGCCATAGTAAGTGTTGTTCATCACATCTATAGAAATATCAGTGACTGTTATCACAATTCACAAATGAATTTGAGGGCCACTGCACATTAAATCCATCAAGTGTAACCACAACTAGAGTAAGAAATTAGACAAGCATTGTGTAAGAAACTCAATAGATCACAAGTTCATGACACTAGTCATCAGTGTGTTAGCCGTTCAGTAAGGAAACCACTGATAACGTAATATATATGCATGAATCTGACCTTGCAAGAATCATAAATCTAAGTAGCAAAAGACAAGCAACTAACCAATTCCTTGTTTGGGGTTGGGCTTGTCAGTAGGTGGTTTCTGCGATGGTAAGGTGATTGGAACATCCATCACGGCATATTTTACTCTAGAACCTCCTTCCGCGCCATTTTCTGACATCATTGCACAAGTAAAGAATATAAGGAAACAGTTGACAGAATTACAGAGGCATCACACAACATGTAAATTTGGTGATATATGTTGTTGAAGTTTGAACTGGTGTAATATGAGTGAGGCAGCTTTAGCTCGCCTCTAAAAACCATGCATAGTGATAAGCTACAATGATTTCTACTGAAGCATGTTGTCGTAAAAGCACTGCCTTCTCTCTATCAACATAAACAGAACTACAACGCACTTATTTTGTTTCCCTGACAATACGAAGAAACATATCAGTTCCAGTGGTAATCTCACACTATGTGGTACCAATGTGAAGAAACAACCTAGGTAAATAAATTTGTCTTCAGAAGTATCCAAGTGCATACCAAATCAGAAACGTTAAGCTTACAAGTTTGTTACAGACAATCTAAACACAAAAGAACCACAGAATGTCCTGGGAAGTGGGAAGTGTTTTAATTCAATTTTGTTAGATAGGATAACATTTTGAGGATTGCTTTTACTATTTTCATAGACCCCTGCAGCCTATGTCAGTTGAGAAGGGGAATTGCCAAAGCAAAAAAATGCTCAAAAATAAGGTGCAATGGTTGATGAGTGGAACACAGAAAATGAGGCATGAGAAGCAGTATAAAACCATCACTCATAATTTTACCAGCACCATTGTCTTGCATGTTGCAAGAGAAGCCTTCGCTTAGACATAAATCTGACATATCAAGCTGCCACGGGTCATCCACTTCCTGTGGCATTTTTTTTGGGGGTAGTTACAATCGGATAACATGTATAGATAAACAGTAAATATCCTAAGATGACGATTAATGATAGAAATGCATATTACCTTAAATATAGCAGCATTACAGGGACTTCGAATAGAGGCTGCATGCGTGAACTCAGCAAAAGTTTTCCATGTAAGGTGGTTCAAAGTCCGCACTGCCTGATCATAGCTGCCCACTGCTAAAAACTGACCACATGGAGACCAAGCAACAGTTTTCACACCTAATCCACTTTCATATGCTAAATACTTGAACAAGCACCTCCCATCCGGCGAGTATATCAGAACCTGTAATAGGCATGTCCTTTGAATGATCAGTTTACATCTCAGAACTGGTAACTCCGCATTTAACCATCTCATGTTTTGTGTTATGAATACTGTGTATGTATTCAAGAAACCCAATGAGTAATATATATAGGGTACAAAAAGGACACAAAACTAAACCCTAATACAATAGGAAATACCACTAATACCCTTAATGTTTTAATAATGCAAGGCATATGCAATAGTATTACATTTGAAAAGAATTGATACTAAAATAGGAAAAAACCGAAGTCCGAGTCTTGAAGATGTCGTCGTAGCGTGCAGCTCTTGGAAAATATATCGAGTCGAAGAGAAATGGATAGAAACATGGCGGCGCAAATCGAAACCCAAGACGGCAGCGGTGTAGTGCACAACAAACGCAACAGAAGCGCAGTGCACAAAAAGCAGGGCAGCCTTAGAAGCTCAGGGCGGCGGCTCAGAAATAAGCGGTGACATCATAATGACTTCTACGATTTGTACGCAACTCAGAGAGGAGCGACAGCTGCTACCATGCAAAAAGGAAATTTCTATGTTTCTATAACTGACAATAAATTTGTGGATTTGCACAATTTGGACAAACTAAAAGATAGAGGCTACGGACTTAGATAAACACCATGGTTGCCTCAAAAGCAGCTAATACTAGCAGTAACAACAACCAAAAAAGCAAAAAATCTAAAGCTGCAGAACCTAATAGCAGCAACATTCTTCAGCAACTGGAACAAGACATGAGGATCAAAGACCTCTGTCTCATACGGCCATCCCCATACCACACCGCACTATTGATTTACCCTGATCACCCCGTGACCACTCCACCGAAAGCCTATGCCTCCCAGGGCCAAAAGGATCGCCATCCGAGTGGCGAGTGTCGTAGTCCAGGTTCCCCACAACACAAGCCTCATCTTCCTCACCAAGATGGATTCCCCGAAACCAAGATTCAAGATCGTACACCAGGAAATCCTATGTGGCGAGAGAGGAGGCGGCATGTCATAGACGTGGGCCTTGGGCCCAGCAGGTCCATTATTAGAAAATAGAGATTAGTTTCTATTTGAGTTAGATATTAGTTTCCTTGTGTTAGAGATATAATTAGATATATGATAGTAGTTTCTATATTTGTTAGAGATATAGTTGGAATTAGATTATATCTATTAGGGGGAGCCCATCTATATAAGAGGGCTACCGCATGCTATTGCAATCAATCAGAGAAATAACAAAGTCTTTCTCCTCTAAAGTCTCCCTCTCCTCTAAACTTCCTCTCCCCTTCTACGCCGACGTCATCCGGCCATACTCTTGGTGGTGTTTACCCCGTTATGAACTAAGGTTCATGACACGGCATGGCCAGCAGCGACCGGCGGCGGCTAGATCCAATGCAGAGGAAGAGAGCCCAAGGAGGCGCCGGCTAGGAGGTGGCTCCCTGGGCCGGGTCTGCGGATCCGCGGTGGATCAGCGTGGATCTAGAGGGGAAGAGCCCGTGGAGGACACAGGATCCCGTCGTCACGGGCGGGCGTGGCCGCATGGGAGGCGACGAGGAGCCCGCGCAGGGGAGGTCCTTAGTGGTGGCGCCAGAAGGTCGGCAAGCCTGGATCCGTGCGGATCCGGGAGGGACGACGACAGTGCTGGTACCGGTTTGGCACAGCGACAGCAGTGGCCCAAGAAGAGGCGGCGACCTCTTAGCGTGCGAGGAGGATGGCGACCAAGGAAGAGCTACCGATGATGACGCGGCGGATCCAATGGCAGAAGAGGCCGCCAACGGCCGAATCAGATCGGACATCGATTTGGCGATGGCCAGCGGCCAGAAGAGCCGAGCGGTCCAAGAGAAGGATGGCGGCGGCGGCTCATCGGGATCCAGGTGACGATGTGGCCGCCCCCAGGAGTGGAGATTGATCCTCCTGGGAGCAATGGCAGCGGGAGAAGAACGAAAGTTAGGAGGCAGCGACGGCTACAGTAAACCCTAACGCTAACATTTGCTCTGATACTATGTTATGAATATTATGTATGTACTCAAGATATATATATATATATATATATATATATATGGTACAAAAGGGGTACAAGACTAAACCCTAGTACAATAGAAAATACGACTGATACCCTTAACAGTTTAAAACATAAAAAACAACTCAGTTTTGTATAAAAAAACATACTAAAATGAGCTCTTGAGAATTGAACAAGAGATTGGTTAAGCTATAACCCAATATTCGAACCGGTCAATCATCAAAAGCCAAAATTAAACATATAGACACATCAACCAAATTCAATAATTTTGTCAAGTGCCAAAGGAGTAACAAGACTAAACTAAAATAAAAGCAAAAGATGTAGTGTCCTCGGAAAAAAGAGAGCATAGTGTGTTGTTTGCCAACCTTCCAAGATTACTGAGTGACCTTAGCAGAAATAAATTAGCGAGCTAGATCAGAAGATACTTTAAATGAAGATAATTTTCAATATCAACATATATCAAAATTCAAAGAGACTAACTAAAAGCTATTGCATACAGACATGCACGTGAAGTAACTCGCAAGCAATGCCATCTCAATTTTAAGTTACAAAGAGACCTTAGCACAGAGAATATTAGCAACCTAGAAAGGTATGACATAAGATCGTGACATACTGTAAATGAAGATAATTATCAAGAGCAACATATATAAAAAGAGACTAACTAAAAACTGGTGCATAGAGACATGCATATGAATTGACTACAGTCACAAGCCACAACACATAAAACCAGTATGGAATGTTTCTGAAGAGAAAAACACATGCACCTTGTATTCAAGAAGTGAATCCCAGACCACGATAGCACTATCATCCGGTGACCACTCAACACCTGCTAAGTCTACCGTGTCGACAGCAAAGACACCCATTATCTCCCAGGAATGACATGAGAGCAAATTCACATAATCCTTGCAGTCACGCCTGGTGCAGATCGCGGCAAACTTCCCATCCTTAGTAAAAGAAACACCTCTGGAGGCATGCTTTGGATACTGGACATGTACGCATGCCGTATTTACGAGAGACCACACAGTCAGACGAAGCTGAAACTCTGATGTAATGAGTATATGACGACTGTCAGGGCTCCAACGAGCATATGCAATCCCTGCAGGGCCTTCATCGATCTTGCAGGTCCAGTCAGGTTGGCTCAGCGACCAAACCTGAACCATGGGCCGCTTGTAAAGTCCACATAGAATATACTCTGAATCCGGTGCCCAGTCCACAAAGTTTATTTTGTCCACGCATGAAAACAATTGCACCACCTATATTAGCAAGTTAAAGCATACAATGTCGTAAATTGTAATGTCAAGATGTGAACATTTTTCATAACGACATGAGTTCCGTAAAACTTAAAATTCATATAGCTCATATGAGTTCATCCGTACAGTGAATAAGAAAGTTGCAAGGCATTATACATAATTACATATCATAACCGTTCTTAAAAGTTGAAACAATAACAGAAGAATGCAAGATGCTACATTCGCATAAACAAATATGAAACACGAAGTGTTCGTGGAACTTCCATGAATCCAGAAGAAACCCAAGGGTAATCCAGAAATTACACAGTTCACTAAACCAAAGTAACAAAGAAAAAAAAACAAAGCCAAACTCTAACACCCCGTTTGGATCTCTGAGTTGGGGCTCAACATCTACATAATGGTAATTGGATCAGGGCAGTGAAGCATGTTTCTACCCAGCAGCAACTACTTGAGTTCATCACTCTGTGGTCCAAATTGAATAGTGTTGCACTCAACCAAAATTTGCCGGATACCGTCACATGGAGATGGTCTTCCGACGGCCAATATAGTGCCAAATCTGCGTACAACATTCAATTCCGAGGCTCATTTTCTAGTTTCAAAACCTCACTAATTTGGAATTCAAAGGCAGAAAACAAATGCAAAGTTTTTGCTTGGTTGTTGCTGCATAATAAGCTTAATACATCGGACAATTTGGCTAAGAAAGGTTGGCCTCATAATGCTTCATGCCTTCTTTGTGACCAAGAGCCAGAAACGGCATCTCATCTCATCTCAGCCTCCCTTGTGTCTACACCAAAGAGATATGGGAACAAATGGCAAATTTGCTTGACTGGGGAGAGTTGAGACCTCTAAACTTAAATGCTGACTTGCACATTGACAATTCATGGTCACAAAAAGGCTCCAACATACCGAAGCATCAGAGGAAAGAACTAAATACATTGATCATCTATGTCCTTTGGAACATATGAAAAGAAAGGAATAGAAGAGCTTTTCAGCATGCCTCACTCACTCCACAACAAGTTGTCCATCTCATCCAACAAGAAGTCTTCGCAACGGTTGAGCCACGGAAGAGGATCTTCCTTGCCATCAAACACTAGGAAGGAGAGCTTGTGGAAGCGGGGCACACCTCTGCTACCCTCACCCTGCGCCGAGTGAACGCCGTCTTTGAAACTATCTTCGTCTGGTGGGGCACGAGGTGGCTGTCGGTGAGACTACTGCCCCAATCGCTTATCGATCTCGTCTAACTTTTCCTGTTGCTTGGAGACGACTTGTCGAAGCTAGGCCATCTGCCGACTTAGATCGGCAATCATCTTGTTATTGTTTTCCATTGCAGCGGTCGCAGGAAGTCGGCGGCGGCTTGCTGGTCGCAGGCGTAGTGTAGATCGCAGGATGGAATGTCTCTGATACCAATTGATGTGGCTGGAGGTTGGCGAAGGGTAGGTAAAGGTGAGATCGCCCTCAGCCACAAGTCTGATCCTACCGACTGGACTGAATATAGATTCTTTATTGCCTTCCCAATTTCAATCGGCAACCTTAATATATGAGGTGCCTGCCTAACACAACTTACTATAGATAATATAGATATTTCCTAAACAATCTGATCTTCTAATAGGAAACTAACTCTAAGAGATAGTAACTACTTATCTCCTGCTTGAGTCAACCGTGCCGGTACCATTTGGACTGGAGCCGACCCGGACTCGTCTTCTTGAAGCCGACCCGACTCTTCTTGTCGAAACCGCCCTGCAGCCGGTCATGTTCCCGCTGCCGAACTCCCAACTGCTTGGGCTGACGCCGGAACTCCTTGCTGCTTGCGCCGGTGATATGTTTTCCCCACAAATGCATCCACAACACTCTAACAGGGTGCTCTAGTTTCTCGCCTCTTTGTTTTGCTCTCTATAGCTGTTTTTCATGTTTCTTAATCTCAGCATCTTCCTCTAGTTTCCTTTATTTTGTTGTCTCTCATCTCTTGCCTGAGATGTTCTTGTGCTCTGTAAAAACTTGCTTTTTCTTAATAGATTGGCAGCACTCCTGCCCTGTTTTTGTCAAGGGCTGTTTGGATACAGCCGGTAGAATTCATAGGTGCAAACCAAACGCACCCATCTAAACCTCCACGCAAACAGCAAGACCACGTATTATCCACTCTACCATTTGATACTAAGGTTTCTTCAATCCAACATGTACCGCGAATTGCTCTAAGCACAACCTACTCCTGACCCCTAGGCTACGGATCGGGCAAAATTAGGCGCATTCCATGCATCAGAATGCTCAAATATGAGCCACGCCAGATCACATTACCCCCAATCTCAGTTTCGGCGACTACTCCAAAAGCTCAAACCCTAAACCCGCTTTCCAATTCCCAAGCACTAAGATCGAGTGGGAGAAAGGGGTGGGGAATTGCGCGGATACCTTCAGCGAGACGACGTCCCGGACGACGAGGCGGTAGTCGACGGCGACGGCGAGGAAGCGGCCGTCGGGGGAGAAGCAGCACGGGCCCGTCTGCTTGTACGCCTCCGTGAACTCCATCTCTTCCCCTTCTCACCCGACGCCTCCTCCGGATCGGGGCGGGAGAGAGGTGAGGCCTCTCGGCCGGCGTCGTGCTCCGGCGAGGTGGGGTGGGGTTTCAAATCTTTCTAGCGTGGAGGGTTCTCGTTTGGAATTTGAGTGGGTGTTTAACGGGTCTTTTGGTCTGGGATTTATGGTTTATAATTTAAACTTTTAAATTCTGATTATTTATAAGTGATGGTATGTAGAGAAAAATAGACATACGTGATTTTGATCGGTACAGTTAAATTCAATATATTTTTTACTACAATCTTTCTATTGCCGGTTCACTTCATGACGGTCTTCAAGCTTCCTCAGTGGATGATCAAGCTATTTAAAACGTAAGTGATGTGCTTTCGTTCGAAAGGGGTCTGACTCCATAAGCGGGAGTCATTGCTTGCTGGCCTGGTCAAAAGTCTGCAGCCCGCTCCAATGTAGGGGGCTGGGTATGCATGATTTGGTATCATTCTATGCTACGCTTCGCTTTCGTTGGCAATAGAACAGTTGGGATCCTGAGCCAAAGCCATGGCACGGCGTGTCGACCGACAAAGATACTGACCGTCGCAATGTAAGTTTGTTATGTGGTTGGTCGTTCATGAAAAGTGCCTCACCAACGATAACCTCCAACGACGCGACCCGCCAAATATTGGATATTTTCTCTTTGCAATCACCATGATGAGAGTTACAAACGCCTGTTCGCTGACTGTATCTTCTCGACTGAGGTCTGAGCAAGATTCAGGATATGGAGCAGAGTCCAGTTTATGATCTCCTTTGCTACAATATCTAGCTCCCAAGTTTGGTGGCTTACCACGAGAAAGTTAATCTCAAAACTGTTCCGACGTGACTTTGATACAGTAATCCTCCTCGTTCACTAGTGTTTATAGAAAGAGCGTAATGCTAGAATCTTTGAGGAAAGATGCCGTCCTGCAATCGATGTGCTTTGACTGTCAAGTAAGAGATCTTCTCGTGGAAATCAGTGCATTAGGCGCGAGCTAGTGTGTCCGTTCGACCTTGGGCTGGCCCATGTGGGGGGCGGATTGCTACCGGCGGCAGGACCACGCATGGCGCGACTCCAAACTGGAAAATTAGGCCTAAAAGTCAAAACGGGCTGAAGTATTTTTTACACCACGGGCCGAAAATTTGATACTGCCATTTCCCTTTACGTTTTGGTCCAAGCGCGGCGCTTTCCAATGGAATATTTGCCCAAGGCCGAGGACACAGTTTTGGTCCGCGACCTCCTCCCCCATCCAGCCCCCCTCCTGTCGCCGGCGGCCGACGCCCGACGCCGATGGCGAGCCCGCGGGAGCGGAGGCTTCCGCCGCCCGCGTTCCGGATGGAGAATCCCTTCAGCGTGAAGGCGCTCCAGGTCTTCACCGGCTTCGGCGTCGGCTGTGGCGTCGGCATCGGCGTCGGCCGCCCCATCTACCTAGGTAATAACCCTTGCAAAGATTGGTCTTCCTGCCGTTCTTAGAATTGTTCGGGATGGATATCAATCAAGTCGGCCATGAGCCGGTGGGTTTGGCATTTCGTTGAATAGCTGAGACGTGATAAATTGGGGACTCCGGGCTCACTGTGGCATTTCGTCGAGCAGTTTGTATTACTTGAAGTGGAGATAAGATAGGCACTTAATTGCGCTCAGAATTGGATGTTTGGGTAGCATAAAGCAGTAGTGTTAGTTCTTTCTTGTTGACTGTGGCACTGTGCAGTATGTACATGCATGATGCTGTATCAAGTGTGCTCTATTGTAGGATTAATCGATTAATTTCATGGGCTGTTTTCTATTTAAGCAGTTGGCTTTTGTGTTGATGGCAGGTGCTATACCGGGCCTTCAGCAAGTTATGAGTGCTACAAGAGGCGCAGCCGATGCATTCTCCGGTGTCACAAGGCATGTTAATTCTGCTGTAAGTCAAGATTTAACAATGTTCTATTCCCATGTATTCATGTAATATACAAACGCCCAGTTCATTGATCACAATTTTATATTTCGTTCTGCTCTTGATTTGATTTTGTTATTTTCTTCCTTCTGTGTTTGTGCTCTAGTTAAGGAAGGCAGGGTTAAAGAACATCGAAGCGGGTATTGGCTGTGGAGTTGGTATAGGCCATGGTTTTGGAATAGGTACTCTTTGCAGCTATCCCGTTTAGTTCCTATAAATTTTGCGTTGTTGTTGGCCTAATAGAAATTAGTCCCCACTCTCCATTATGTTCAATCATGGTGGATCGTCTCCATTTATGTTTATTTTCCTTCTTTTCCCTCTGAAGTAAGTGCATCTTTTAGAGTTTTAGGGCCTCTTTGGACGGAGGCCTGGACAACCTGCCTAGCAAAAAGTGCTGCCTAGAGGTAGGGGTGGATATCGAGCCAGATCCTCATCTTATCGTGCTTTTTCCGAAATTAATACGGTTTGATTTAATATCATTTTATTGATAGTTTGGAAGTATTTTATAATCGAGCTAACGAGCCGATCCAAGCCAAATCAAAATTTAATTTTATCCGAAATTGACTCATTCAATGTTTAACCAATTAACAAGTGTAATTAAAGCAATTTTAAACCGAGCCAACGAGCCCTACTAACGAGCTTTTTTTCCACCCCTACTTAGAGGTAGCCTGAAAATTTGATAATTTTTGCCTAGCCAGACAAACTTGAAGATGGTTTGTTCGGTTGGAAGCCTGGTCTGAGAAAGTAATGGATGATCGGATTAACTCCATGTGGCAAAACAACTTTTAGCGATGTGCCTAATGGGGGAGCCTAGACCAGGCACAAACGTCTGGCAGGCACATGCACTCAGGGAGCCAGCCAAACGGCACCCCAACGCATTCTCGGTAGCGTCTTGGCCAGGCTAGAGAGTGCCAGGACACTAACCAAACAAGCTCTTAGTGCCTTATGAATGTCAGCATGTGTGCCTTCTCATTTTAACACGCTCACAACTTATGCAGTGCTTATGCTAATTTGCTATATTACTCTTTTTTCTTTTCTTGGTGGCTACGATGTACTGTATTTGTAGTCGCGTACATAGAAATCAGATTAAGATTAGGATGACATGGTGATACCCTGATACTTCGATTTATTCTTCAATGTTTTCCCATTTTTGTTCACTGCTGGGGTGGATTTTGTCAGCTCATCTGTACTTTGCCCCAAAGATCTTACTTTGATACGGAACATGAAGTGATAATGGAGGAGATTCATTTTACTAGAGCCACTTTTCATATCTATCACACTAGTTTTCTCCCTAAGTAGCATGCATGAGCAATTTCTTCAATTCCTGCAATGCTTCCGGCTCAATGGTTTTCACCACAAATCAGCAGGCTGCCGAAACTTTCTGTTACATTATTCCTTTTTATGCATCATATACACCGCACACATATGGTTTGGAACCATTAGTGTTACTTTTGTGAACTCCTTTTCTTGCACAAGCCTGCGAACTTGCTTTCTGTGATCTGAAGCTAAAGCAATAAGTATCTCTTCAATTTTCAGGAATTGCCTTGAAACCACAAGTAATTCATGGAATTCAGTCATCTGTTGGAGTACAAATCTAAACTTTAATTCTACCTGAACTTTTCTCCGTTTCCTTTCTTTGTGTATGAACATTAAGAAAAGTAGTTTTTCTAGGAAGTTATGTCGAAGTTCACTTCAAAGCTGAAGGATACCCCTGTGGTGTCATCTACATCAAATCTTATGGCTGGTTCTTTGCCTAGCAATGGACAAACTCCCAATGGTATGCCCATGGATCTAGAGGCTAAGACTGCGAAAAGTAATTTCCACCATACTACAAGCAATGAAATGTCACAAGTACAACCTACTCATGGATTGCATGGCCAGCATGGGATGCAGGCAGAGACAATAACTGGAAGTCGGACTGAAAAGGTTATTTCCAACTTTCTACAGGGTCCCCTGTTCCAGAATGATACAAAGATGGACATGAGAGATGCAGTACGCACTAAAACCATACCTCAATATTCTCTAACCTGTTCAAATTTGCTTGTTCAGACAATGTTATGTGGTGGATATTCTG